>CM046034.1:42652248-42886855 GCA_025215565.1 Flaveria ramosissima
ATCCACATCCTTTACATAGGCCAAGTAGGCACTACATCCACGCCTCATACACTTTCCCGCCACCGCCATCGAGATCACTTTCGGAATCGTAGTAACCCGATCACCATAAACTGTCACTGAACTTCCGTCAGGCGCCAACAACCGAATCATCTTCTTGCGACACACAATGTTCGCCTCGAAGTCCGCTAACCAATCCATCCCAAGAACCAAATCAAAACCACCTAAGGCCATCACGAACGGTCTAACAGGAAACTTATGACCCTCGAGTTCCACATCACAATTCTCTATCATCTCAGAAATCCTGGTAGACTTACCTATGGCAGTTTCTACATCAAAGGGCGCATCAACATGTCTACTACTAACAGGCAGCTTAGCACAGAAAGTAGCAGAAATAAAACTCTTACTAGCACCAGAATCAAATAACACAGAAGCTAAAGTTTGGTTCACTAGAAACGTACCAGACACAACGTCAGGGTCCGTCCTAGCCTCCTCCTGTGTCATGGTGAATGCCCTGGCGCTTGCCCTCGGTCCATCACCTCCCGTCCTCTTCGCCCCTGAACTCTCAGCCCTCGGCTTCTTACAATCCCTGCTCATATGACCAGTTTCCCCACAGTTATAAAATTTGCCCGACAGGCAATCCTTCGCCATATGCCCTGTCTTTCCACACTTGAAGCACACATTCAAACCCAGCCTGCATTCTCCCGCATGCTCCCTTCCACACTTACCACATCTCCTCGATCCCACTCCCGGTGTGGCCATGCGGCGGTCATCCACCCGTGCCTTTTTGTTACCCGTCGAGGCATCACCCCGACCGAACCTCTTCCCGTTCCAGCTTCGATCACCACCACCCCTCCTATTCGCTTCAACCACCACCACTCCCCTCTCATCATAAAGTCTTCCGGCCAAATCGACCGCTGACCTAAACGTACTTGGCCGAGCGGCGATCATATGCCGGCGAACATCCACCGGTAAACCCTGAATGTACCTCTTGATCTTCCGAGAAAGAGGCGTCACCTAATCCGGCACCAACCGTGCCATCTGGTTGAACTTGGTAGTGTATTGCTGGTGTGTCATGGATCCCGCCTCCAGCTGCAGGAACTCCCTCTCAATCTTATCCATCTCCCTGTGAGGACAGAACTCCTCAATTACCATCTTCTTCAGTTCGGGCCACCTCATTCTCCCGATTGCCCGATTACCCTCCGCTTGGACAATGTTATCCCACCAGCATAGTGCCGAGTCCACAAATGAATGGGTGGCAAACTTTACTTTTTGATCTTCCCGGCACTCGCTGATGTCGAGAACAGCCTCCATTTCTCTCACCCATCGGTGAGCAGCGGCAGCATTGCCATTTCCGTCAAAGGTAGGGGGCTTGCATCTCATAAACACCCCGTAGTTACAGCCTCGTGCCACTTCTCGCACAGGCTCCTCTTCCTCTTCCTCCTCATTATCGGAGAAAATCGTTTCAGGCTCTGGTTGCTCCCCCGAGGCCCTATTTCTCTCCTTCCTCTCTCCCTCCTTCACAGCTTTGATGACTTCGGTCACCACAGACGGTAAAATTGTCTGCATGACCTGATGTACTTCCTCAACAACAGCCTCCTTTACCGAGGCCCTTAAGTTCGCGCTCTCATCCCCAGCTTCTGGATGAGGAGTCTCAGGTTCTGCAGGAACCTCTTTTGCAGCTCTAGGCCTTCCTCTTTTAGGGTGTGGTTCAGCATCAGGGCCACCACGGCCTCCACCCCTAGAAGCTCTAGAAGATCTACCACCAGCCATTCTCTATCACACTGAAAGATTCAAACACCAACACGGTCATTCAAGGAAACAACTCAGTTTATGTCAAGTATAGTAAGTCCCTAATTACAGTGGCCAGTTGTGATTAGCCACTTACTTTACTCTTCATACCCCAAGCATTACCTGTCCTGACTACATCAGTATTCAAATCTACATACAACACATAACATATACCATGCGCACATAAAACCGGTTAACTTTAAGAAAATACCTGATGGCACGCAGCTACTCAGTTTGGCATCCCACTCCCCATTCGTCCCATTTTCAGTTTAAGTTAAGGTTTATTTTGAAAATTTACCCATTTCACTTAAACTTTGGCTCTGATACCAACTTGTAAGGCCCCGTTCCCGGGACGCTTACAGTTGGTCATTCATCGCACGTAAAACATATATTTACATTTGTCTCATAAAAACATCGCAGCGGAACATTAAAATACACTTTCATTTCTATATAAATGCTTTTGCAAGTTAATACAACATTCGTTACAAAATAGCTTGTTCGCATTACAATGCAAAAACATTAATCAAAAGAATGCCATCCCAAAAAGAGCTGAGTAGCTTCACGGTGCCATCCTCAGCAAACTTTACCTGCCAACTGGAAGACATATAAAAAGTCAGCGTTGCTAAGTGAGTTCTAGTTTTATTATAAAACATACTTTACTTTCATATAAAACCCTTTGCTACTTTAACATGATCACACATCATACGTACGCATAGATAATATCATTATTATCTTCTTCAATCATTCATTCGTTCATTCGTTCCTTTTAACTTACTTGCGCATCGGACATCATCCATACCAATACCATATGCTACACCCCAATTAGTCTCAGCTACCGGGCCGAAGTCAATAAATGAACAGCTAAACGTATGCCACGGTACTAGGGGTAACCGATCAGTCTTAGCTACTGGGCCGAAGTCAATAAATGAACAGCTAAACGTATGCCACAGTACTAATGATAACTGATCAGTCATAGCCACTGGGCCGAAGTCAATAAATGAACAGCTAAACGTATGCCACAGCACTAAGGGTAAGCGGTAGAGGTTCTACATTAATGGTCAATCACAAAGAAGGACCCGGTATCCGATGCATGCAAGACGTGTCATTTCTTTCCACTTTACGTTACATAATACTTCATTTCATTCATCATAATACGTAAAGCCATAGGAAAGATAATCATACATCATATTAAGGAACATATCATACATATTCATCATCATCATAAAGGGCAACATCATACATACATAATATGCATAAACATGCAACATCATCCTCATCATCATGCCCTACATGCTCTCTAAGGTCATAACAGTCACCTTACATGCCTTTACGAGAAAATTTACGTCAAAGCTTACATCTGCACTTTCCCCCGAAAGCCAGAAGTCTAACTACACTTTCCTTCGGGTGCAACAGCTCTATTCGTGCGTATGGACACCCTTCAGTCGCATGGCCTCCATGCGACTGAACATCATGCGATTGAACTCAAGCGGATGAACATCTATGCGAATGAACATCCAGTCGTGCGTATGGACCTTATGCGGATGGGACTAATGCGAATGAGCACCTATGCGACTGATCTAATGCGAATGAACTCGTGCGACTAGGCACTTATGCGACTGAACCCTCAGTCGTGCTATCCCCATGCGACTGGACTCCCAGTCGTGCGACTGAAGTCTTAGTCGTGCGATTGAACCCTCAATCGTGCGAATGAACCCCAATCGTGCGAATGACCTTCAATCGCCCCTCATTCGGCCGTATGGCCTCCATTCGGTCGCCTAGCCCTAGCTGATGCAGAATGGAGTTCATCCCGAACCCAATCTGCCATTTTCGGCCTCCAAGCTCATCCAAACCCATTCTAAGCCTAAATCAACCCTCCTGGACCTTAGGAATGCATACCTTAACACCATACAAGCACACACGAGCCCAAAAACATACACAAAACGCATCATACACATCACACCCAAATGGGTCAAACACACACACTCATAAAAACGGGTTTTCAATGCTTTCCAGCCCCAAAATCGGTTGAAAACAAGTAAAAGTGGGGTCCTAGAACTCACACAATCGAGCACAACGTCAAGGGCTTCGATTTGGCTTGCTACACGACGAATTTGGACACCCGAATCACCCGAAACACCCCTTTTTCTCCTTTTTCTCCTCTTTTCTCTCCTCCCCCTCTTGAAATCTGAAATTTGTGGTGTGTGGGGAGAGTGGGCTGCCCTCTCCCTACACATAACACCACATTTCTCAACTTTTCTTCGTTGGCGAGTTTGGTCCCTCGCTTTGGGCTTTATTTTCTTTTCTTTCTTCGCCGGCTTTAAAATAATAAATATCCGGGTGTTACACATGAACACTATGTGTTATTGTTGTTTCTAGTAGTTTTCTTATTAATGTTTTTATGCTTTGTCTTTCATTTTGTTGCTTCTTATTTTTGCTTCTGGTTATGCTTGTTAGATCATCTCGGACTCTTGGTTACGTGATTTGTGAGGTTGCTCTGGGCTTACTTGGAAACCGACCGCGCGCTTTAGGAATTTTTGATCAGGAGAGTCTTTGTTCTCTCTTTCATTCTCGCTTGCATGTTCATTGCATCTAATTGCATTGTTTTTGCACATTTTGCACATTGAGGACAATATGTCTTGGCTAAATTTTTTTATGGTGTTCATTTTGCTTAAACGTTAGATTCTTAAGCATAAGCGTTCTTTTGAAATCACATTTTTAAAAGAATCCAACGAAAATGCAATAACAATGTTGAAAATATCGTAATAATTTTCATGTTGATTGAAAGAGTTTTATGCCAAAGTTTGCATCGATTCCTACCACCCCGTTTCCGTGAGTGAAATTTTTGTGCCTTTCGAGCATTGTTTATTCACTATATATCACATGCTCACATTTTTGTTAATTATGGAGTGGCTCGAATGTTGTAACATTTTAGAACTTGCTTAGGTGATTCATTTCAAGATCATAAACTAAGTTGTTACATGAAAATGATTGAGACGTTAGGAAAACTCACCTTGTGTACCCATTTTCGTTTCTCTTCCCATGCCCGATCATCACCCTTAGTTGCCCTTGTTGAGCCTAACCCTCACGTTATTGTTTTCCCATCATTCATGACCTAATTAGCCAAATAGCCTTTTTCCTTTTAATCCTTATGTTAAAATCCGGATTTTGTTAGTTGTCTAACTTATGTTATATAGTTGTAATTATGTTTAGAACAATTGTGTTTATTGTTCTATTAGCGTAGTATATGTTATATTATAAATAAAAAAGAAAAAAAGAACAAGAAAAAAAAGGGATTACTACATTATTTTCTTCGTTTGTTTTAGGTGAAATCAATTAAAAGTGAGCAATTTTGTATGTTACAATGGGAAACCATTACGATAACTCATTATATGTATGTTTGCATTAGTTTATGTTAGTTTGTGTATTCTTTTTATGTTTTGTAGTTGTTCGTAGGAAGCATCTAGAGATTCCGGATTTTCAACATTTTAACCACTTTATCACCAAAATCCACACCTTCAACCCTAACCCCGTTACAACCTTCAAAGACCTCTTGATTTATGCAACTTTCTTATGTTATGTGGTGAAGAATTTGATCTCTAAGCAAGCTTATGATAATGTTGCTTCATTATTTGCCTTGAGTGATTTACATATACACATCCATATATATATCCGAGTGTTGAGCGAATCATTGTGAGAAGTGCAAGTTAAGGCATAAACTTCTTTTCATAAACTGTTGGATCTAGAAAGGCTGGTGCAACCAAAACCAAATCACTTAGACTATTTTGGTGCAACTAATAAAGGACTTCCGAAGCTAAGTGTGAAACTTCCGAAGGAAAAGGAGTTCTTCCGAAGACAAAGTGTAAGATCAACTTCCGAAGGAAAACTCCAACTTCCGAAGTCAAAGTATTCACTTCCGAAGATCAAGACTTAGAGTGAAAGATCAGAAGTCAACTTCTGAAGTATGATAGAAGTCCTCAAGCCTCGGAAGTATAGTAGCCTCTTCCGAAGTATAAGTGGCTTTGGAAAAACTTGTTCTTCCAAAGCCAACTTACCTTCGGAAGACACTACTATTATCCAGTGGACATAAGTATGGTCTCTCTGACACTCCGCTGCAGACCTCTGAGATACTGCATGGCGTTTTCTCAAAAGCCATGTAGTTGACCATACTTTATTCCACTGTTTACCTTTATCAGTTAGTACAGTTGCCAACTTTAGTTAGTGACAAAAGGTAAGTCATGGACATGTCATGACTACCATATCTTTGATAATACTTTATCTAAGATACCTTAACTTTAGCATTGTAGTATATGCTTTAATCTTAGGTTTCCAGCTGGTATCAAAGTATATCCGGCTGTAGGATCTAGTATATATAGTTTCTCATTGTAACTCTTGTTTCATGCTTGTAAGAGTCTTGTAATACTTTGAGTTGAGAAGTAATATATACAAGTGCCTTGAAAAATTATTTCTTTGTGTTCTTTGCTACTTATTATATTATTATCAACTCTTAGAAGAGACTCTACTTCATCTGATCTGAGTGTAGTATAAGTGAGTTTGAGAAAAATCAAGTCTTAAGTGACAAAACCCGATCTTGCAATTGGTATCAGAGCTTTTTAGGCTCTTGATTGTGAGATCTTACCATCCTAATCAACCTATTTTTCACTCCTCCTTACATCACACTCAAAATGGCCCCCAACAAGACTGAAGTAGAGAAGGGGATGCTGACTAAAGCACCCATCATCACCCCTGAAAGCTTCAGGTCATGGAGCAGATGCATGGAAGGCTTCATCAGGTATCAAGACAGCAAGATGTGGAAATCTATTGTCAATGGCCCGTATAAGCCAAAGGTGGCAGGTGGAAACGGTGCCATGATAGAGAAAGCCGTTGAAGACTACTCTGATAAGGACCGGAAGAAGCTGAACATTAACAGCAATGCTATGACTGTTCTCATGAATGCAATTCCCAACTCCATCATGGTGGGGTTTGAACATTGCAAGTCAGCCAAAGAACTGTTTGATGCACTTGCTCACATGTACTCCAGCTACAATGAATCCAAGAAGGACTCACTGAAGCAGCAGTTCGAGAACTTCACCTACATTGCTGGAGAGACCCTCAGCCAGCAATACTTCAGGTACATGGACCTCATTTCTTCCCTGCAGTCTGTGGGAATTGCCCTTGAACTTAGAGACCTCACAAGAAAGTTCATGAGTGCACTCCTTAATGAGTGGACGTTCTACTGTGTCTCTATCAAGAGAACAGAAAACTTGAATACCCTTACCATGACCGAACTCTATGGCATCCTTGATGGATACCGTTTGGAAATGGAGAGCAAGAGAGGCCATCAGACAATCAGACCCTTGACTCTTCCTGCTAGCAATGCTTTAATGGTTGCTGAAGGCTCAGGTTCCTCCCAACCTCAACAGTACCTGACTTACACCCAGCAGTCATCCTGTTCCTCTGGGCCATACATCACATTTCCTAAGACTCCAAGGTCTCAACAAGCTCAGCAAAGTTCCTTTTAGGACAGCTATGCTTTTGTCTCAGGAAGTGGGCACTCTAGTGACTATCAATATTGCTTTGATGATCTAGAGTGCTTCAGCCCACATGAGGTAGAATATGTGGACATAGTCCAACAAATGGCTCTCTAAACCTACAGAGCAAAGAAGTTCTTTTAGAGAAATGGAAGGCAATTTCCCCAAAACCCAATCAACAGCAAATTTGGGTTTGACAAAACCAAGGCCAAATGTTACAACTGTAACTAACTTGGTCATTTTGCAAGGGAATGCAAGGCTCCCAAATCTAATCCGGGAACCCCACAGGCCTCCACACATCCTTCTACACCAAAGCCCACTAGAAAGTCAATAGAGATAGCTGCAATGGCTCAAGAAGTTGATTGGAGCTACATGGTACAGGATGCGACTCCTGCTCAAGCACTCATGGCCGAAACAGATGACAATAAGGTATATGAACATCTTTGTACTCCTGCCTGTATTACTAAGTTTAAATTGTATCAGGACTACAATATGGAGATTAAATCTGATATTGAGTCTTTAAATGTTATAAAATCTTATTAAAAAAGGGCTGAATCTAATTATCACTACAGGGTAAGGCCCTAACCTGGTGGAACACCCAGGTTCAAGCTCGAGGAAGAGAATCTGCGATGCAGATGTCATGGGATGAGTTCAAAGCCTTGATCACTGAGGAATACTGCCCTCTCAACGAGATGCAGAAGTTAGAGCATGAGTTCTGGAATCATGCCATGGTGGGGGCAGGGCATGCAGCTTACACTGATCGTTTTCATGAGCTGGCAAGGTTGGTTCCGCATCTGGTCACGCCAGAATCAAAGAGGATCGAGAGGTACATTTGGGGACTCGCGCCTCAAATTAGAGCGATGGTCACAGCGGCCGCTCCTCCTACTATTCAAAGCGCAATTCAGAAAGCTGGCGCTTTGACTGATGAGATGGTTAGAACAGGGGTTTTGGGCAGAGGAGCTGAGAAGAGGAAAGATGTTGGGGAATCGAGCCGGTCGAGTGCGGGGAAGTTTGAGAAGAGGGTCAAGACGACCAGGAATTTTGTGGCCGTGTCTCAGGCCAAGAGGAAAGAGTATGTGGGGCCGCACCCCAAATGTGACAGGTGCAATTATCATCATCCCCCAGGGACGCAGTGCCGGGTGTGCGCTAACTGTAGGCGCCCGGGTCATTTGGCGAGAGATTGTAGAACTGCGCCGAATCTTGTAACACCCGTCAACGCGGTTAACCCCGCCGGAAATGCAAGGGCTTGCTTTGAGTGTGGGAGCCCTGATCATTACAGAAACATGTGCCCCAGGCTGAATCAGGCACATGGTATTCCATTACGCTTACATTATACAGCATCACTTACATTTTTATTACATAAACCTGCGAGCTCACCAACAATTATGTTGACCGTTTTAAGCATATCTTTTCAGGTGATCATGCAAGTCCAGGAATCTAGGTGTGCTGGCTTAGTGGAGACCCTAGGATGCATTTTTGGGACTTAACATGTTTTGTTAAACAATCTTTTGAACAATGTTAACGCTTGTAAACAATTATCAACTTTTGTAACTTGTTCCCGGGTTGTGGGAATTAACATTTACAATTTCATCTTTATGTGAATATGTGTTATCATTATCATGTTGCTTATGGCTATGTTGTCGTGAACATTGACTAAACACGACACAAGTCCCCTTGTTGTCGGATGTCGTCATGACACGCTTGTCATCATTTATTTATATTGCTCTCTATCGCTTACCATGTGTTATGACGATCCCGGTCTCGTTACATCCCCGTGTTTCCGCTTTTAGCGGGGGTGTGACATATTGGTATCAGAGCCATTGGTTATAGAGAATTAGGCAATACGCTTGACCTAGACTATAACCTAGGAACCTTCATGTAGATTTGCATGCTAGGACTCTGTATGCATATTATATCTTGTGTATGTGTTCCTCGCTGCTTGATTTGTTCATCTATTTGTTATGTGATCTTTCCACCCTATGAGAGAGCCCTTGTGCTCACTCTTTTATGGGATGCTTCTATTGAATCTTCCGTTCCCTCTGCGCGCCGAGTTAGTGTATCAGATCCGGGTATTAAACCCGAAGAGATCTTCACAGATCATGCTATTACGCTTGACCTTGGACATTAAGATTAACCCCGAGGAGGCTATGTCTGAAACCTCGAAAGAGGAAGGAAAATAGACAACCTCCGCTAGACTAAACGTGATTGTATACATGGACTTACAATTGTTGTGATGGATTATCATTGAACATTATCAATTCATGGTGTGTGAACTGCACGAATTGAATGTGATGTGTGGTGACAATAAGTGTGATATTGACATGGAATAATGGACTTGATGAGTGTTATGGATATACACTTTCAATTGATTTAAGCTTATGTGTTTACTATTGTATGATTAGAACATGCCGCCTCGAAGAGTTACCCGCAGCAATAGTGGCGGGAGTGAAGCCCCAAGGGGCAGAGGCCGAGGCAGAGGCAGAGCACCAAGGACAAATGATGCTCCTGCCAGTAACAGTCAAGGAACAGGGAACGCCGACATGGCAGCCCTGATCGCTCAGCAATTGGCCGCACTGATTCCTACTATCGTGGCCCAAGTGAGCGACGCACTCCAACAACACCACCCTCACGGGGATGGTGGCAACGATGATGGAGCTCAAGGTGGGATCGAAACTGAGACGGGAAACGGAAACCCGACCGGAAACGAGAGCAACCAGGAAACCGGGAATGGTGGTACTGCCGGTATCGAGACTGGAGTGGTTAATGCTCGTCGGGGATGTTCGTACAAAGAGTTTGTGGCTTGCAAACCAAAGGAATTCGATGGGAAAGGTGGGGCGATAGCCCTAACCAGGTGGCTAGAGAAGATGGAGGCAGTGATTGATATTAGTGAGTGCCTCGACAGTCAAAGGATCAAGTATGCCACTTGTTCACTACAGGGTAAGGCCCTAACCTGGTGGAACACCCAGGTTCAAGCTCGAGGAAGAGAATCTGCGATGCAGATGTCATGGGATGAGTTCAAAGCCTTGATCACTGAGGAATACTGCCCTCTCAACGAGATGCAGAAGTTAGAGCATGAGTTCTGGAATCATGCCATGGTAGGCGCCCGGGTCATTTGGCGAGAGATTGTAGAACTGCGCCGAATCTTGTAACACCCGTCAACGCGGTTAACCCCGCCGGGAATGCAAGGGCTTGCTTTGAGTGTGGGAGCCCTGATCATTACAGAAACATGTGCCCCAGGCTGAATCGGGCACCGGGTCAACAGGGCAACAACCAGCAGCAGGTGATGGCCATAGCTGGGAATCAAGGCCCGACTACTCAGGGGAATGCAGCTCGGGGACGTGCATTCGTCATTGGAGCCAATGATGCTCGTCAGGACCCAAATGTTGTCACGGGTACGCACTTACTCAATCATCACTTCGCATCTATATTATTTGATACTGGAGCAGACAATAGTTTTATATCTTCCGAGTTTGTGCAATTGCTTGATTTGAGTCCTAGTAGGCTAGAAACTAGCTACTCTGTAGAAATGGCCAATGGTAGAGTTGTTCAGGCTGATGAGATTATTAGGAAGTGCACGTTGACATTGGAGGACCATGCCTTTGAGATAGATTTGATACCCTTTGAGTTAGGAAGCTTCGATGTGATTGTGGGTATGGATTGGTTGTCGCGAAATGGAGCAGAGATTGTCTGTCGAGACAAAGTAGTACGTATCCCTATGCCAAACGGGGAAGTACTCAAGGTTCAGGGAGAACGACCGGGTAAGAACTTAAAGCTTATTTCCTGCATGAAAGCACGCCAAAGTTTACGAAAACAGTGCTACGCTTTTCTGGCTCATGTGGTTGAAAAGAAAGACGAAGAGAGGAAACTGGTGGATATTCCAGTGGTGCGGGATTACCCAGAAGTATTTCCAGATGACTTGTCTGGCTTGCCTCCTCCACGACAGGTGGAATTCCGTATAGAGTTGGTTCCTGGAGCTACACCGGTAGCAAAAACGCCATATCGACTAGCGCCATCCGAGATGCAAGAGTTGTCTAGTCAGTTACAGGAACTACTGGAGAAGGGTTTTATTCGACCGAGTCATTCACCGTGGGGAGCGCCGGTACTATTTGTCAAGAAGAAGGATGGATCGTTCCGTATGTGCATCGATTACCGTGAACTGAACAAGTTGACGGTGAAGAACCGATATCCTCTCCCCAGGATCGACGATTTATTTGATCAGCTGCAAGGAGCTTCGTATTTTTCAAAGATCGATCTTCGTTCTGGTTATCATCAGCTAAGGGTTTTCGAGGACGACATACCGAAGACTGCGTTTAGGACTCGTTATGGGCACTATGAGTTCTTGGTCATGCCGTTCGGATTGACTAACGCACCAGCTGTGTTCATGGATCTAATGAATCGGGTGTGCAAACCTTACTTGGATAAGTTCGTGATCGTGTTCATAGACGATATACTTATCTACTCTCGATCAAAAGAGGATCATGTAGAACATCTTCGGGCCATTCTGGAGCTGCTACGAGAAGAGAAACTTTTCGCCAAGTTCTCAAAGTGCGAGTTTTGGTTGCGGGAGTGAAGTTTTTGGGTCATGTGGTTAATGAGAACGGGATTCACGTAGATCCCGGCAAGATCGAAGCGGTGAAGAAATGGGATACGCCCCAGACACCATCAGAGATACGGCAATTTTTAGGATTGGCCGGTTATTATCGTCGCTTCATCGCGAATTTCTCAAAGATTGCGCAACCGTTAACCCTGCTTACTCAGAAAGACAAGAAGTTTGACTGGGGATATGCACAAGAGCAAGCGTTCCAAACGTTGAAAGAGAAGTTGTGCAACGCGCCAATATTGTCTCTCCCAGACGGAACAGATGATTTTGTGGTATACTGCGATGCGTCACATCAGGGATTGGGATGTGTACTAATGCAGAAGGACAAGGTGATTGCCTACGCTTCGCGACAGCTTAAAGTGCACGAAAAGAACTACACCACACATGATCTTGAGTTGGGCGTTGTAGTATTTGCACTCAAAATTTGGAGGCATTACCTGTATGGAACCAAATGCATCATCTTCACTGATCATAAGAGCCTTCAACACATTCTGGATCAGAAGGAACTTAATATGCGCCAACGACGTTGGGTAGAGCTTCTTAGCGACTACGATTGTGAAATCCGGTATCATCCGGGGAAAGCTAACGTGGTGGCTGATGCCTTAAGCCGTAAAGAACGTGTGAAACCACTGCGTGCACGAGCGTTGGGATTGACCATCCAAACCAACTTGAAAGCTTAGATCCAAATTGCACAAAGTGAGGCATCGAAAGAAGAAAACCTTGCGGGAGAAGAGTTCCGGGGGTTGGATAAACAGATGATTCGCAAGGATGACGGTATTCAGTACTTCATGGATCGCATATGGGTACCCAAATAGGGAGGTGTTAGAACCTTAGTCATGGATGAAGCCCACAAGACGCGATATTCTATTCATCCTGGTGCAGGCAAGATGTATCACGATCTCAAGGATCTGTACTGGTGGCCAGGCATGAAGAAAGACATTGCCTTATACGTCAGCAGATGCTTGACGTGTTCGAAAGTCAAAGCTGAACATCAGAAACCATCGGGATTATTACAGCAACCTGAAATTCCCGAGTGGAAATGGGAGAACATAGCTATGGATTTCATTACCAAACTCCCTAGAACAAGCAGCTGTCATGACTCGATATGGGTCATTGTAGATCGAATGACAAAATCAGCACATTTCTTGCCTATCCGAGAAGATTACAAGATGGATAAGTTGGCGAGATTGTACATCAAAGAGGTCGTGACACGGCACGAGGTGCCGGTGTCAATCATATCCGACCGTGATAGCAGATTCACTTCACGTTTTTGGCAGACACTACAGAAAGCGATGGGCACTCGGTTAGACATGAGTACAGCCTATCATCCTCAGACAGATGACCAAAGTGAACGAACTATACAGACGCTAGAAGACATGTTGAGAGCGTGTGTGATCGATTTTGGTGGTAGTTGGGATGCTCATCTACCGTTGATTGAGTTCTCTTACAACAACAGCTACCATACAAGCATTGGATGTGCTCCATTTGAAGTGTTGTATGGAAGGAAATGCAGATCTCCCGTTTGTTGGGCCGAAATTGGTGAAAGTCAACTAACAGGCCCGAGATCATTCAAGAAACAACAGACAAGATTTTCCAAATCAAAGATCGACTTAAAGCCGCTCGAGATCGCCAAAAGAGCTATGCCGACAATCATCGGAAGCCTCTAGAATTCAACGTTGGGGATCGTGTGTTACTCAAAGTCTCCCCTTGGAAAGGAGTCCTCCGATTTGGAAAGAAAGGGAAGTTAGCCCCAAGATACGTTGGACCATTTGAGATCACTGAAAGGATCGCTCCAGTGGCTTACCGATTAAGGTTGCCACAAGAGCTCAGCGGTGTGCATGATACTTTTCACGTGTCCAACCTCAAGAAGTGTTTGGCCGATGAATCCCTTCACGTGCCAATCGAGGAAATCAAGATTGACGACAAGCTTCATTTTGTTGAGGAACCCATTGAGATCATGGATCGAAAGGTCAAGCAACTGAAGCGCAGTAGGATACCTATTGTTCGCGTAAGGTGGAATTCAAAACGAGGGCCAGAGTTTACATGGGAACGTGAAGATCAGATGAAACTCAGATATCCACATCTTTTCGAGGATGACACTCTTGGACCTAACTCCAGCTGAATTTCGGGACGAAATTCTCTCAACTGGGGGATACTGTGACATCCGTCACCTTAAGGTCCGTCAATTAACGTGTTTGTCCGTTATTTATTCTTGATCGATCAATCCTCATCCTTATTTGACTCTTTATGTGGATATCATGTGTGCATTATTATCGTTGTGTGTGTATACGTTATGATCCTATGTTAACCTTAAAAAGACTTTTGAAACTTTCATTTTCGAAAACGTCAAATATATCATTTTATATATATATTAAATGTTTTTAACATAACCATTTCTTAAGTCATGACAACATTAAATGTACTTTTACAATTAATATAAAACATCTAATAAAGTCGTTTTTCAACCGAACCAAATTTGGGAAAACTCGGGTGTTAAGTGCAGGGACTAAACTTGTAATTTTGCAAACTTGGGCTGGGTATAAATACCTTCTTACCAGCCCTAAGCCTTCACATTCACCATATTCTTCATCTTCACCCTCTACACACACAAAATCACCATTCTTGCACCAAATCCAACCCGAGAGGTCTTGTTTTCTTCGTCTTGTCACCGTCTACAGCTTAGACTACTCCTTTCTAGCAGGTAGTTGTCTTTGGTTGTCCGTTTTCTAGCCTTTTCACGGCTGTCCAAAACTAGGGTTTCGGGTGTTCGAGTTCAACCCGAACACACAAGGTCGTATGGGTGCGTGTGAGGTCTCTTTGCTTGTGTTTCATGTTTGTGTATGTGTGTTGAGTGTTTCTAGAGGTCCTTGTGGTGTAAAACCCGTGTTTAGAGCAGCTCGGGGGCTGCTCATCCCGACCACAGTCGCGATTCTGCAGATCAGGCGACTGGGTCAACCATGCGATTGAGCCGTGCGACTGAGTGGGTCGTGCGACTGAATCATGCGTTTGAGTCAATCGCGCGACTGAGTTGTGCGACTAGGCATGTCGTGCGACTGAGTTGTGCGACTGAGTGTCTGTATGCGATTGAGTCATGCGTGCGAATGAGTGTATGCGATTGAGTCATGCGATTGAGTGATTGTGTGCGATTGAGTCAGGTGACCGACTGAATATGTGCGAATGTGCGTGATTCGCACGACTGGAGTCCAATCGCACGAATGAAGGTTCAATCGTACGAAAGTAGCTAATTCGCACGATTGAAGGTTGATTCATGCGTATGGAGGTTGAGTCGTGCGATTGGGTGTTGTGTGGTACGACTGAAGGCCAGTCATACGAATGAAGGCTCAATCGTATGAATGAAGCTGATTCGCACGATTGAGGGTTGATTCGTACGAATGGAGGTTGAGTCGTGCGTCTGGCCTTGTTATGCGACTGAAATTGTGTGTTTGATCTCCTTGTGCGTGGTGTGAGTATGACGTGTGATGTTGAGGTAACATTAACATAATAAGCCATTGTTCGGCCACAAAGATTAAAGTCAATGCGAAAAAGGGCACAAATACTATTTTAACCAAATTGAACTAACGCTTTACAATGACCAACTGACTTATAACTATTGACACATATTCAATACTTCTTCAATAACAATGAGACTTTTACTTAAATATCATCATCAATGGCGACAATGTCTTGTACTTGGATCTACATAAGATCTAGTACGTGAGTCTGTTTGTGTGAGTTATACGCGACCCAGCCGATACGACCCGAACCGACCCATCATTATTACGCGCTTATCATATCATATCATTAATGCTATACAATAACTGTCAATAGGTGTTTGACTGTTTATTTGCATTCAACATTTGGATACATCGATCATACATACTTACCACCTAACAAGTGAGTTTCGTGGCCCCTTTTTACGCTAATACAATATTTCAATCATTTACAACATGGGGGAAAAGTATGCTTACTCATTTTCAATGCTGTACAACTTACATACATTATACATACAAGGAATCAACGTGATACTGTGTTGCAAGTACTATTTGATACATGCTTGGGTCTGCTGTGTGGTTCTATCTTTGCAACTATTTAATTCCAGTGTGGGAACCGATGGTTAGGTATTGGTAGTACTACTGGGTTGACACCCCCACCCTCGTTCGATGGTATACTAGTTGATACCATCAATGGCCAGGAACGGGCCCTTGGGTGAATATATGCCGACAATTTCTTTGTGTAAGTCGCTAGGTTTGGTTGCAAAGCTCATGTCATGTGATATTTACTTGTGTATATAACTGTATTCACGGTATTCCATTACGCTTACATTATACAGCATCACTTACATTTTTATTACATAAACCTGCGAGCTCACCAACAATTATGTTGACCGTTTTAAGCATATCTTTTCAGGTGATCATGCAAGTCCAGGAATCTAGGTGTGCTGGCTTAGTGGATCCCTAGGATGCATTTTTGGGACTTAACATGTTTTGTTAAACAATCTTTTGAACAATGTTAACGCTTGTAAACAATTATCAACTTTTGTAACTTGTTCCCGGGTTGTGGGAATTAACATTTACAATTTCATCTTTATGTGAATATGTGTTATCATTATCATGTTGCTTATGGCTATGTTGTCGTGAACATTGACTAAACACGACACAAGTCCCCTTGTTGTCGGGTGTCGTCATGACACGCTTGTCATCATTTATTTATATTGCTCTCTATCGCTTACCATGTGTTATGACGATCCCGGTCTCGTTACATCCCCGTGTTTCCGCTTTTAGCGGGGGTGTGACACATGGAAACCATCACAGAGAAGAACCAGGTAACTTTATCCACTCCTACCAGTGATGATCAACCCCTGACCACCAAAGCCAGAAGAAGAAGAGTTAAGGCAGCCTGAAAAACTGCCAAGAAAGTGGCTGAGTCTAAGCTGAAGATAGACCCAAAGCAAAAAGGTGTATTTATCTCAACTGGATTCCAGGTGGTACGAAATTCTGATTCAGGAAAGGAGTGTAGTACCAGCACTCCTGTCCTACCAAAGGATCAGAAATTAAAGGGAAAGGTTGCTGATGAAGAGAAAAAGAACAAGAAACAGCAATCCTCAAATTTCTAAAAGATTAACATTGAATGCATAACGTGTGGTATGCAAAACCACATGGCCAAAGATTGTTACTACAATCCTAGTAGCACACATTATGTAAATAATGTTAAAAGAGAAGGAGTCATGGAAGGTTTCTCATTTGAACCATATCAAATGGTTCAAGTGATGAAAAAGGGAAAGCTTGTTTCCGAAATGAACAATGCTTCCCTAATAGGTGAAGTGTCATGCTTCCTTTCCAAAGCTGATGGTGATGAATAAACACTATGGCATAAACGAATGTGTCATGTAAATTTTAAGACAATGAATAAATTGGCTAAAAATAACTTGGTACATGGTTTGCCTAAAAAGGAATTTTTCTGCAAAGATAACTGTGTTGCATGCTTGAAAGGGAAGCAACACAGGACATCTCATAAATCCAAAGTTGTTAACTCCATCACCACGCCATTACACTTATTGCACATGGATCTATTTGGTCCCACAAGTATAATGAGCATTGAAAGGAAATCATATTGCCTTGTGATTGTTGATGATTTTACTAGATTTACATGGGTATTCTTTTTAAGAACCAAAGATGAAACTGTTGAAACTTTAAAATCTTTTATTCTTAAAATAGAAAATCAAATTGATCACAAGGTTAAAATAATTAGAAGTGATCAAGGGACTGAGTTTAAGAACCACGTTCTTGGCTCATTCTGTAACTCAAAAGGGACTGCCAGACAATATAGTGCTCCTAGAACTCCTCAACAAAATGGTGTTGCTGAGAGGAGGAACATGACACTTATTGAGGCTGCTCGGACCATGTTAGCTGATTCAAAGCTGCCTCTAACATTCTGGGTAGAGGCAGTCAACACTGCATGCTATGTGCAGAATAGGGTTCTTGTAGTTAAGCCACATGGAAAAACCCCTTATGAGCTATGGAACAAGAGGCCACCGTTCATTGGCTTTCTAAGGTCCTTTGGCAGCAAGTGTACCATACTTAACACAAAAGACAATTTGGCAAAATTTGCTGAAAAGTCGGATGATGCTATCTTTGTTGGATATTCCTCTAACTCTAAAGCTTATAGAGTCTATAACATTAAAAATCAACAATTTGAGGAACCTTTCAACATTGTAGTTAATAAGCACACTCCTTGTGTTAGGGGGAATGGCCATGATCATATCTTTGATTTAGAATTGTTTCCAAACTATTCTAAACCATCTTGTAAGAATGTTTCAGCTGGAATAGGTACTCAAAGTGATTCTGATGATGACCAACTAATTGAGCTACCCAGACCTGTTCCAAGTTCTCCAAGAGCTGCAACAAATCAAGCTCCCACTATTGGTAGATCTGACAGTATGACTATCTCAAGGGATAGTGGAGCTTCAACTAGCGGTTCACCTATTGACCCTCAAACTTCATCAGGTGACACTACATAACACCAAGCTGATGGAAGCAAGATCTTGGAGGAACATGCAACTGTTAATGCTGCTTCATAGCAAACAAATGATGAGGATGTTTCTTATTCATTCAATCAGTCCTTATTGAATGAGTTTGAAATAGCAGCTGGACCAAGTGTTCAAGCTCCTAAGCAAAATATGACCACTCTAGATCTATCTTTGCAACTGGAGGTAATTCCTAGACTTGGGGTTCACAACACTCATCCAGCTGAGAACATCATAGGGTAAGTCTCTGAAGGTGTGAGAACAAGAGGACAAACTCACAATGGAATGTCTGCTTGTACTCATGCTTTTTATCCCAGATGGAACCCAAGAAGGTGGAAGATGCCTTGAAAGATAGTAGCTGGGTTGAATCGATGCAAGAGGAGCTGCTTCAATTCAAAAGACAAAAGGTTTGGACCCTATGTCTGCTACCATCTGGTAAAGTACCTATGGGCACTAAATGGGTTTTCAGAAACAAGAGAGATGATAGAGGCTTGATCATCAAGAACAAAGCAAGACTGGTGGTTCAAGGATACACTCAAGAGGAAGGAATCGATTATACTGATGTCTTTGCACCTGTTGCAAGACTTGAGGCAGTTAGGATCTTCCTTGCTTATGCTGCATCCAAGAATTTCACTGTCTACCAGCTTGATGTCAAGTGTGCCTTTCTATATGGGAATATAGATAGGGAAGTCTATGTGTGCCAACCTCTAGGATTTGAAGACCCACAACACCCCAACTATATCTGCAAATTGGATAAAGCTCTATATGGGCTGCACCAAGCACCTAGGCTGTGGTATGAAACATTGTCTCAGTTTCTCCTGAAGAATGGTTACACTAGAGGTACCATTGATAAGTCTCTTTTCATAAGAAAGTCTGGAAAGGACATCTTGCTCTTCAAGTCTATATTGATGATATCATATTTGGTTCCTCAAATGACCAAATGTGTAAAGACTTTGAGAGCATCATGAAGAAGAAGTTTGAGATGAGTTCCATGGGAAAAATGGAATTTTTCTTTGGAATTCAGGTGAAGCAAATGAAGGAAGTGTTTTTCATCAATCAATCTAAGTATGTCAATGACATCTTAGAAAGATTTGACATGAAAGATTGTAAGGCAGCCAAAACACCTATACCCAGAAACCATAATCTTTGCCCTGACTCTGAGGGGGAGGATACTGATCAACATCAGTGTAGAGCAATTATTGGTTCTCTGATGTATCTCATAGCAAGTAAACCTGATATCATGTTTGCAACTTGTATTTGTGCAAGATATCAGGCTGCTCCAAAGGTGTCTCACCTAGTTGCTACCAAGAGAATCCTCAGATACCTCAAAGGAGCACCTAAATTAGGTCTCTGGTATCCCAGGAATTATGATTTCAATCTCTATGGTTACTCTGACAGTGACTATGGTGGCTGCAATATCAACAAGAAATCAACATCAGGTGGATGTCAATTTCTTCGTGGAAGGATCATCTCATGGCAATGCAAGAAGCAATCCTGTGTCTTTACATCAACTACTGAAGCTGAATACATTGCTGCTGCTAGTTGCTGTGCTCAGCTGCTGTGGATTCAGAACCATATGATAGACTACGGATTCAACTTCATGAGCACTCCTATCCACATTGACAAACAACAGTGCTATCTCCATTACTAAAAATCCAGTGAAGCACTCCAAGACTAAGCACATTGATATCAGGTACCATTTCATTAGAGATATTCATGAGAAAAATCTACTCAAGCTAATCAAAGTTGACTCAAATGAACAATATGCTGACTTATTCACCAAAGCCTTTGATGAACAAAGATTTAAATATCTCATTACAGCTACTGGGATGATAAACCTTGATTAGTCTATCTCATTTGAAAACATTTTAATGTGTAAAGTCTTGTGTCAAAACAATCTAAGCCCTGTTACAAAAAGTGCTTCTCTGAAATTTTCACTAAGTATAAATTCTTCCGAAGAGGAATTAACCCTCGAAAGATATTCTACATATCTTCCGAAGCAAATTCCTCCCAGGATAATTTTCTTCTTGGAAGAGTTTTTTAGTCTCGGAAGAAGCGATTGATTTCATATTAGATCTACTTCCGAAGCTTATAACACTCTCCATTCGGAAAGCAACATTTACTCTCGGAAGTAAGAACTTTACCTTCAGAAGTAAATTTGCCCTCGGAAGAACATTACCTTCGGAAATACTTTATACTCGGAAGAAAGACTTTACTGTGTAACAGAAATTTTTTGGGCCCCACTCTATAAAAAGTAAAGATTTTGTTAATGATGTCGGATTATTTAAAAGGACTAAACCTTACCGCCCCTGTCACATCCTCCACTGAAACATCCCATCATCTTATCCAAACCCCTTAAACAGCCATTTCACCCATTTAAATAACCCCGACTAATCACTTTCATATTTTTACAAAATTTACTGCCCTAAAAGCTTCCTTCATCCCCAATTCACCTAATTCCGAACTATCTTCCTGCAACTTTCTCAAATGGCACTTAACCCTCAGCACAACCAAGTCGCACTCCTTGATTCTTCAAGGGATGTTGACTTCTCTGATATCATCTCCTTTCTTACCCAATCATCTTATTACACTGCTCTGACTGTTAACCCCACCGTTCACTCAAATCACATGGCTGAATTTTGGGCCAATGGTCAGATTGAAACCCTAAATGGGGTTCGAGTAATAAGATCGAGCATTTGTGGCCAGGAGTTGGTCATTTCCGAACAACTCATCAGGGAGCATCTCGAGCTTCATGATGAGGGCGCTTCTACAGAGTTCCCCAAAACAGATTTGGACAACACCTATATCCAAATGGGATGGAGATGTAAGCAGGTCAACCGTCTACAAGTTTAATTTCGCCTACAACTGGAAGTTCCTGCTGCATGTTGTTCTTCATTGCTTGTCCAACAAATCTGGGGGATGGGATCAAATCCCATATGAACTAGGGTGCCTAGTTCATGGATTGGTGAGAAGCCTCTGCTTTAACTACTCAAGGTTTGTGCTGACCAATCTTATGGGGAACCTCCAGCAGGACACATTTTTCATGTATCCCAGGTTCCTTCAGCACATAATCAATTGTTAGTTGGGCCAGAGTCAGCGTGTCTGTGCAGCTGCTCTGACTGTTCCTCAAATGAGGCCGACCATCTTCATGACTTTGAAGAGAGTGTCCACCAATTTCACCGGAAGATATACTGCACTTCTTCCAGGTATGACTGAGCCAATGGCTCCTGGTGACATCCCTATTAACCCAACGGGTGATGAACCCACACCAGCAACTACCCTCACACTGCCAACTCTACCTTCTCACCCCATCACTATCACATATCAAAGACGCCCCAAACGAACCCTTGTTCAATCTTCTCTGATTGAACAAGCTCCTCCTGTTCAATCCAAAAAGACTAGAGTTGAACAATGGGCTCCCACTCAGTCTGAGGTCCAACCATCCTTCACAATTGACCTCAATATGGGTATTGAGTCTCCTCAGTTTCAAACCCATGAGCCCGAAACCCAAGCTGAAAACCCTCAGGGAGAGTCATTATACTCCCCTGAGCAACCAAAAAGGGACAGCCCCACCATAGGCTCAATGCCATTAGACATTAACCAAGGTCCCAGGTCATTAGGCTTAACCTCTATATCCTTTACTGACCTACGAATAGGAACTGATGAAGAGATTATGTCTCCTTAGGGCAATGAAGATGATCCACAACACCCTTTCAAAGATCAACAGAGCCTAGAGAGATCTCTTAGCTCTAGCCTCCATCAGCAAGCCTTTACTGAGGTGAGTCCTACTGATGTGGAGGGGACTCATGTAGATTCAGCTGCCACTACTGAAGGAGCCTCAATGGACCTTCAGGACAGTGGGAACATTACTGAGACTGAATCTACGGCAACCATGCCCTTTGATGACTCTGAAAGAGACATCATTGATCAAGGGAAACCAGGGCGCCAAGAAACCACATATGGTGGTGAGGATGAATATACTAGGTATGTTATCTCATCTCCCCATGATTCTTTAAAAGAAGATGAGGGAAGACTGCAACTCACTATTAAAGACCTACTTTCTAAAGTCTCAACCTTAAATCTAAGGTTATGACTTTAGAGGATAGGTTTGTCACTCAGCAACTTGAGATTGAAAATCTTAAGGCCAAACTAGCTGAGAAACAGATTGAGAGGCCTGTTAGGCATGTACCAATTCAGGTCTCATTAACCTCTTCCTCCAGCTCATCAAGCTCTCAAGATGATGCTACCAAAAAGGGGGAGAGTGTCCAGGGACAAAGCCAAAGACAAGAGGAACCACAGAGTCAAGCTCTTACTTCCTTAAGTTCAAGATACCCTATGCAACAAGCTTCAGTTTTTCCTGAGCCTCCTCTAGTTGTAATTCAAGTGGATCAAAGGATGCTCCAAGATCTCAACAGGTTCTTTAACAAGTTCCTGTTGGAATCTCTCATTGAACAGCCAAGTCCTGACTTGTCTGTGATTACTTCGGAGCTCATGAGCTTCAGAGGTTAAATGTACCTTCTACCACTATTGAGGAAGTTGGTCAACCTAAGGTCCAAGTGGAACCTGAGTTTAATTTCGAAGGGGAAACAAGGACTGATGGCCCAGCAACTGAGATAGTTGGGAAAGATAGTGCATTCTCACAGACTTCCGAAGCACAAGTCAAAGCCTCGGAAGAACACTTCAATCTTCCGAAGCTGAGATTGCAGCTGCGGAATGACTATTCTCTTTATCCAATGATCTAATAGTCACAAATACAATCCTAGAACTTGCATCTGAGGTTAATAGGGAGGATTTTCTCACCTAACCCCTAGCTCAAACATTAGTATTAACTCCAGCTCCCATTTCCACCACTCAACCTGAACCTTCCATCCAAGAACCCCTAAAGTCTAGCACTTCCGAAGACGTCAAAGGAAAGAGGTAGATGACTGAGGAAGAGCTTCAAGAGGAAGCAAGGTTAGAAAAGCTCAAAAGAAAAGGTAGACTTTCAACTGGAAAACTGCTAGCTGCCAGTAGCAAAGCAGCTGCAGCCAACCAGGAGGTTGTCAATAATAAAAGAAGGGTGGAAATCATTGACAGACTTGTCAATCTAGGAGCTGTGAATGAAGATGTACTCCTGCTACCACTAGAGGAGTTAGTTGAGTTGGAAAAGGCAACTTTGCTGCAAAAATAGAAAAAAAGAAGAAACATCAAGATTGGCCTTAGAGGAAGAAAGGGAGAGGAAGAAAAGAGAAGTTGATCAGCAGCTTAGGAGGGAAAGGATAACTTTCCTAACCTCCAGGGGTTTCTCTCTAGAAGAACTATCTCCACACAACAATGATAAGATCTTATGGCTCTTCAACAAAGAGCAAGATCAAATGGAGGAGAGAAAGAAAGCTGCCAAGGAGAAGCTGATGTTGAAGAGGAAAAAGGAAGAGAAAGCAAGACTTGTTGCTGTCAAGAAGATAAGTTAAAAGGCCTGGATGAAAGACTATCTCTAGGCTCATGGCTTCTCTGGCAAGCAGGTGGCATAAAGGCTCATGTCTGAGAAGACCCTCCAGCGACATGTCAGTGACATAAAGGCTAACATTCGCTCAGGGAAGAGGAAGGAGATGTACAGAAGGGGACAGGGGATGATCTTCAAACCAACGACTCAACCCCAACCTCAAACCCAACCACAACCTGAACCAATTCCTTTTCTATTCCCTATCAAAACCGAACCAACCACTGAACCTTACACCCCTGAACCTACACCATCATCCTTACCAACCTCCTCACCTCAACCACCTAAACTACCCATCCTCCAACCCAAAACACTCGCCAGAACCCAAACACCACAATCTACCCAACAACCTCTCAATCCATCCCCTCAGCCTTCTAAACATCTCTCCTTAGAGGAGTTCAAGGCAATCAAGACAAAGCTCATCAACTGCACAACCCTGAGCGACATCTCCTGTGAGGAGGATTCTGTCAAACTGACTTATGTTGATGGATCCTCATGTTCCCTCACTAGAGATCAATTTCTTGATCTGCCCAGAGGAACATTGGACCAAGCTGCAAATCTCCTTGGCCACAATTAAGATACTTTGAATGAGGAAGAAAAGAAGCTAAGGAGAAAGCTGGTGACTCTGCTGGATACCAAGAAAGGTGACAAGGTACTAAGTCAACCCCTTGTGCCTAGGAAGAAGATCATCTAGTGGAGGTTCGAAGACTCTTCTCACAACTTTGTTGTTGAGAGAGATAGTGGAGAGCTAAACAGATTAAATGCTTCATCTCTTCTACACTTAAGTAGATTTGATATTGCTGAGTTAGCAGAGAAGCCACTCTCCAACCCCTCCAACTCTGAAGTAGCGGCTCACATCAGAAATCACCTGAGCATTCTTCATCTCTCCTAGCTGACTGCTAGGACCAAGATTAAAGAAGAGTTGAAACTGAGAGAGGAGGAGAAAAGGAAGGGATCAACAACCAAAGGCAAATCCTTTCTACAAATGGTTGAGGGTCCTGAACTTGAATCCATAGTTAGATGGGAGTATGACTACAACTCCCGTTAACTAACTCTTCTCAAGGGGGCACAACAAAGGGTACATGTCATTCAGAGTGATAGACTGGATCTCCTATCCACTAATAACTTGTACAAACTTCTTAGCACCACTTCAGGGAAGAACAAGAACACAATCAAATATCTTCTGTCCCTGGTGTTGAAGGTTTTGAGAAGCAGAGACAAGTGAGATTTTGGTAGCATCAGCCTAGGGGGAGTTTGTTGGATCTAGAAAAGCTGGTGCAACCAAAACCAAATCACTTAGACTATTTTGGTGCAACTAATAAAGGACTTCCGAAGCTAAGTGTGAAACTTCCGAAGGAAAAGGAGCTCTTCCGAAGACAAAGTGTAAGATCAACTTCCGAAGGAAAACTCCAACTTCTGAAGTCAAAGTATTCACTTCCGAAGATCAAGACTTAGAGTGAAAGATCAGAAGTCAACTTCCGAAGTATGATAGAAGTCCTCAAGCCTCGGAAGTATAGTAGCCTCTTCCGAAGTATAAATGGCTTTGGAAGAACTTGTTCTTCCGAAGCCAACTTACCTTCAGAAGACACTACTAATTATCCAATGGACATAAGTATGGTCTCTCTGACACTCCACTGCAGACCTCTGAGATACTGTATGGAGTTTTCTCAAAAGCCATGTAGTTGACCATACTTTATTCCACTGTTTACCTTTATTAGTTAGTATAGTTGCCAACTTTAGTTGGTGACAAAAGGTAAGTCATGGACATGTCATGACTACCATATCTTAGATAATACTTTATCTAAGATATATTAACTTTAGCATTGTAGTATATGCTTTAGTCTTAGGTTTCCAGCTGGTATTAAAGTATATCCAGCTGTAGGATCTAGTATATATAGTTTCTCATTGTAACTCTTGTTTCATGCTTGTAAGAGTCTTGTAATACTTTGAGTTGAGAAGTAATATATACAAGTGCCTTGAAAAATTATTTCTTTGTGTTCTTTGCTACTTATTATATTATTATCAACTCTTAGAAGAGACTCTACTTCTGATCTGAGTGTAATATAAGTGAGTTTGAGAGAAATTCAAGTCTTAAGTGATAAAACCCGATCCTGCATAAACATTGTCATAAATTTTTAGATATTCTCACACATCTGAAATGGGTTGACTCGTTGGTTTTCTTTTTAAAAGTTAAATTTCTTAAAAGTCTTTATGCATTTGGATCTTCACATTGCTTGTGGACTACCTATCTATGTTTGTAAAGTGAAGAGGAATTTTGTTAGATCTTTTGAGATTTTGCTTGAGGGCAAGCAAAGCTTAAGTGTGGGGATGTTTGATATCTAAATAAATATATATATTAATAATGCATATCTTTACCCATCTTAAGTGTTTTTTGTTACAAATTCATCTTTATCTATACTTAATTATGATTAATTTGGATTTTGTAGTTTTGAATGGTTGCTTGATGGTTTCAAAAGAAAAAGACAAGAAAAACATGAAGATTTTGGAAGTTTAGAGGCTGTTATGATCATGACTGATTAGGTCAGGGCCATAACATGCATCAGGCCCCTATTTCCTGCGCATTATGGTCATGACTGATTCTGTCATGGGCATAACACGCATCAAGCCCCCTTTTAATCCCTTCTTATTCTTCATTTTGAGGGAGACAAAATTTGGAGTAGAAACCCTAGTTTTTCTCCATTCTTGTGGCAACTTTGAAGGAGTTCTTTTAAGAGTTCAAGCTAGTTTGAAGATCAAGCATTTCAATGGAAGATTCAACTCCACACAGCCCACCTCTACTCATCTTTGGTTTGAAGATTTCTAGATCTATCATGTTTTCTTCCATTGTTATGAGCTTGGTTGTGGTTTTTGTAAGCCTCATGGGCTAAACACTCCTTATCACTTAGATTAGATGAAGCTTAGCATACTTTGACATATTAGTTGTAACTTTTGGTGATGATTAGGTCAATGTTTATTACAAGGCTTTGAATGTTCTTCAATGATTATGTATGCTTGTTGAAATTGGTGAAATGATGAATCTTGTGGGTGTTATAATCACATATTGTTGAAAAACTTTGTGTTTTAGAACATCTATTCATGAAATGCATACATTAGTGTGTGGTTTATGGTATTTGACTATGAATGGTAAATGATGGTTGATTATCTAGTGAAGTTAAACAAGTGTGCATCCAAATACATACGTTTGTGAAAACCATTGTGTTTGTTATGAATATCTCCTAACATTGTGTATGTGTAACCATATATAATGCACATATTATGGTTCGTGTATGTGTTAGGGCATTCATAAATTGAAAGATTTACATAGCTGTTGTTACATTACGCAAATTGAGGTGGTTACCATGTGTTTATCATGCTAACTTTCCAAATATTTATGGGTTTGGTATCCTTGATGGGAGTCCTAACCATCTTCAACTTTGGCTTAATAATATCATTGGGTCTTCATGGCATAATTTTAGGTGGCTATTATATGTTTATCATTTTAGCTTTTCAACGAGTTTTAAAATTAGATAACCTAGACATGAGTCTAGTTTATATCCATGTTACATGTGTAGAAGATGATCTCACCATAGGTTCATATATGTTGTCATTGTTTTGCTAAGCAGATTCAAAGTCTAAGTGATATCTTCCTCTAATTGATTATCTTCATCTTCGTCTACTTTCTTCATTAGTTTAATTATTAGCTAAATTAGTTGATCATATTATTCATAAATCATATTTCATTGGCTAGATAATGACAAAGACTTAGTATTAGGAGCTTTCATGTCCACGGATCGATACTTGGTTCTTACCAAAAGCTATACTACTATCCGATAGGTACACTTGCCTATTGTGTGTAGTTAGTCAAAAGGTAAAAATAATTTTTATAAATTTAAAGCTTAATTGTGTAATATTCATTATTAAAATATATATATCAAAACACACATCAAACAATTTATTAACCACTAAGCTAAAACTAACCATAGAGCACACAACATATATACATAACGATAACTTACATTTAAACTATATATAAACATATATCAATCCTTTTACTTTCAACTATACTAGTGTAATTTTTTGTTTTTGCTAGACCTCTACCACATGCATGAACTATAACAATATTGTGCTAGACACTACCACGTGCATAAACTATAGCAACATTGTACTAGACTTTCAGCATACCTCTACCACATACATGAACTATAACATCATCATGCTAGGCTTCCATCATATAACTGTGAGATGCTTGACCTCTAGCACACACACGTGAACTATAGTATCTTAGTGTTATACCTTTTATCGCATGTGTAAAAGAGTTTGTAAAAAGAGTTTCAATATGTTTTTTGAGATCTCGCTCCTATTCGTTTAAGGTTGACATTAGGGCTGTAAATGAACCAAAGTAACTCAAAAAATGTCTTGTCCGTGATCGTTAATTAAGAAAATAAACATGTTCATGAAGTGTTCAGGAACACTCAATGAACATAAACAAACACAAATGAACTCATTGAACACAAACAAACACAAACGAACATATATGAACATTAGAAAAATAAACAAATATTCATGAACATCAACAAATACAAATGATCTTATATTCACTTTAAATCAAATATGCATTTTCATTATAAATATTACATAGAATCCATCACAAATAATTATTTAAAATGACTATCTAAACATTAATGATATAATGATCATAAAACATAATTAACCCAGATGTTTAGAAGTTTCTCAAGATTTAACATAAACTGAAATTAAAATAGTTAAATTCGAGATGTTGATAGAGACATATAGCATATCTATGGTTTTATATTTTAAAGATTAAAAACAATAAAAAAGAGAATTATAAAAACCTTTAAATAAACAAATACAAACAAAATACAAGCCAACGTAAGTGAACATGTGAACGAACATTCACGCACAAAACCTTGTTCATGTTCAACGAACGAATATTCTGGTTGTGTTCATTATTTTATTAAATAAACAAACATAAACGAATATTAAAAACTATTAAACTCGATAATATAGAAAATCCGTAAACTTTTAAACACTAAAAATATTAATTAAATAAATGAATATTAGAAACTCTCAAGTACAACACAAACTGCTTTATGTACAAATAAACAAGGTATATGCCAATAATCTATTGGCTTAGTGGTTCAAGAGAAAGTGAGAGATTTTGTCTTTTTTGAAAGTCTAGGGTTCAAACATTGGCATATATTAATTATTACTAACTTGATGTTATTATTAATTTATAATCTCTAACCAGCCGGTCAAAAAAAACAAGAAATATACCGATGATCTATTGGCCTAGTAGTTCAAAGGGAAGTGTGAGATTTTATCTTTTTTGAAAGTCTAGAGTTCAAACCTTGATAAAGATTAATTATTACTAACTTGATATTATTAACTTATAATCTTAAACCTGGCATTTAAAAAAACAAAAAATATCTATACTTATTAATAAAATAATATCATTAGTGCCAAATGTTATTTTCATTAAGCTTTTATTTTTTTAGTTTCTCGTGTAAAAATGTATCTATCATTATTTTTAGGTATAATTCATTTGAATGAAATCAACTATTGTTATAATTACAAAATAAGTTTTTTTCTTAATTAGTAGATGTAAAATATTTATTTATCATAATAGGTGTTTAAGGAAGTGTTTTTTTCTCACTATAATGTTATTAGTTAAATTTATTTCACTTTAAAATTGCAAGGCCCCGTTCTCAAGACACCTACAGTTGGTCATTCATCGCACATAAAACAAATAACTACATTTAACTTTTATAAAATATTGCAGCGGAAACATTTAAAACTTCCTTCCATTTCAATATAATAGCTTTTGCCAAATAATACATCATTATCCGATTACAAAATACATGTTTGCATTACATCACGAAAGCATTATAAATGGATGCCATCCCAAAATAGCCGAGTAGTCTTGCAGTGCCATCCTCGGCAATCATTACCTGCCAACTGGAAACACATAAAAAGTCAGTGTTGCTGAGTGAGTTCTAGTTTTATAATAAAACATACTTTTCTTTTGTTAAAACCGTTCATTACATCCATGTGATCACACATCATACGTACATATGGATAATAGTTATTATCTTCATCATTCATTAACTTCCTTTCATTCATTCATTCTTACTTTCATTCGTTCGTTCATCATTATATCTTTTCCTTTCGTCAACACCATGAACTTTTACCCTTCATGCTCATGATACTGGGCCTAAGCCTATAATAGACCTTCATTCACGGTGCCCAGCACCTCTAGCCATAGTACCTAGGATAAAGTTCAGGTATACCATTGTCATGTGTTGTGCCCTTCATGCTCATGGTACTGGACCTAAGCCTATAATAGACCTTCATTCACGGTGCCCAGCACCTCTGGCCACAGTACCTAAGGCAAGCAACAATGGTTTCATACAAATGGTCAATCACAAAGAAAGACCCCAATGTGCATCCTCCCGAGGTAGCGAACCCGCACACCGTTGGGCTAACACCTTTTAATGGCGTGTCTCGATATCCAATGCTTGCAAGACTTTTGTTACATTCATCATTCATTAATGCATGCATTCATCATGTTCCTCTTTTATTACTTTCCACTTTACGTTACATAATACTTTCATTTCATTTATCTATCATAACACGTAAAGCCATAGGAAAGATAAACATTCATCATAATCAGAAACATTAACATATACAGTCATCATCATTTTATAGGGCAACATCATACATACATAACATACATCATGCATAAATATGTAACATCATCATCATCATGCCCAGCATACCCTCTACGGCCTCAATAGTTATCTTACATGAACTTACGGGAATTTCCATGTCAAAACTTACATCTGCACTTTCCCCCGAAAGTCAGTAATTAAACTACACATTTCCCGGGTCAACAGCCCTACTTGGGCGTATGGACACCCTTCAGTCGCATGACCTCTAGGCGACTGAACATCATGTGATTGGACTCATGCGGATGAACATCTATGCGAATGGACACCCAGTCGTGCGTATGGACCTCATGCGGATGGAACTAATGCAAATGAGCAGCTATGTGACTGACCTCATGCGAATGGACTCAATGCGAATGAGTTCCATGCGATTGGAACTAATGCGACTAAGCACCTATGCGACTGGACCCTCAGTCGTATGACTTCCCATGCGATTGGACCCCCAATCGTACGAATGAAACCTTAATCGTGCGAATGAACTCTTAGTCATGCGAATGAACCCCAATCGTGCGAATGAACCTCAATCTCCCCTCAGTCGGCCGTATGGCCTCCATTCGGTCGCCTAGCCCTAGCTGATGCAGAAAGGAGTTCATCCCGAACCCAATCTGCCATTTTCGACCTCCAAGCTCATCCAAACCCATTCTAAGCCTAAATCAACCATCCTAAACCTTAGAAATACATACCACAACACCATACAAGCACACACAAGCCCGGAAACAAACTCCAAACGCATCACAAGCAACACACTCAAATGGGTCAAACACACACACATACAAAAACGGGGTTTTCTATGTTTTCCAGCCCCAAAATTGGTTGAAAACAAGTAAATGAGGGGTCCTAGAACTCACACAAACGACCACAACGACAAGGGCTTCGATTTGACTCGCTCCTCAACGATTTTGCTCACTCGAACCAACCCGAACCAACTTTTCTTCCTCTTTTCTCCCTTTCTCTCTTCTCCTCTTTTGTTTGGCTGAAAATGAGTGTGGGGAGAGGGTTATGGCTGCCCTCTCCCTTTAAATACTACCACACTCGACTTTCTCTCGGTGGCGAGTTTGGTCCCTCGACTTTGGACTTTATTTCTTTTTCTTCACTCGTCGGCTTCAAAATAAATAAATAACCGGGTGTTACAAGTCCACCCCCCTTAAATAGGTTTCGTCCCTGAAACATGTTATTCCTCGAACAAACGTGGGTAATGCTGCCTCATCTCTTCTTTAGTCTCCCACGTCGACTCGGATCCTTTCCTGTGCTTCCACTGTACACGCACAAAAGGAACCGTTTTATTCCTCAACCTCTTCTCCTTTCGATCGATGATTGCCACTGGTTGCTCTACATAATTGAGCCGTTCGTCTACTTCGATATCTTCTAGTGGAACAATCATATCTTCATCTGCCAAGCACTTCCTTAGATGAGATACATGGAATGTCGGGTGAATTCCACTTAACTCATCCGGTAACTCCAGTCTCACCTATCCTACTCGAGAAATCATTCGAAAAGGGCCTATGTACCTCGGGCTCAACTTACCCCGCTTTCGAAAGCGGATGATCCCCTTCCAAGGTGAGACCTTCAACATAACCCGGTCACCCACCTGGAATTCAATCGGTCGGTGTCGTTTATCAGCATACGACTTCTATCTATCTTTGGCTACCTTCATGAAGGCTTTGATCTTCTCAAGCTTCTCAGTCGTAGCCTCAATCACCTCGACGCTCCCCAACTCCTTCTGACCAATATCACCCCAACAAACGGGTGTTCTGCATCTCCTACCGTATAGCATCTCGTATGGGCGCATACCAATGCTGGCATGATAACTGTTGTTGTACGAGAATTCAGCTAACGGTAAGTGGTCATCCCAACTTCCTCCGAAATCGATAACACATGCCCGAAGCATGTCCTCCAATGTCTGAATGGTCCTTTCTGACTGACCATCAGTCTGGGGATGATAAGCCGTGCTAATATGTAACCTCGTCCCCATAGCGTCGTGGAACTTCTTCCAGAATTTGGATGTAAACCGAGTGTCACGATCAGACACGATAGACATCGGCACACCATGATGAGTTACAATTTCCTTGATAAACAGATCAACCAACCTCTTAAATGAATATGTCTCGCGGATCGGTAGAAAGTGAGCACTCTTCGTCAGACGATCAACTATCACCCATATGGCATCATACCCCTTCGGGGTACGCGGTAGCTTCGTAATGAAATCCATGGTGATATGCTCCCACTTCCATTCCGGTATATCCAAAGGTTGGATCTTTCCATACGGCTTCTGATGCTCGGCCTTCACCTGTAGACAAGTGAGGCACTTACTCACATACTCCACCACATCACGCTTCATACCCGGCCACCAATAATCTTTCTTCATGTCGTGGTACATTTTCGTAGCACCGGGATGAATAGAGTATCGAGTCTTGTGAGCTTCGTCCACGATCTTCACGCGTAGATCCCCAAAATGAGGAATCCACACACGACCGAATCGGGTTCGAACACCGAGCGTGTTTTCACCTAATTCCGCGACCAGACCTCTCATTCTTTCAGAGTTAAGACGATCTTCTTTCAATGCCTCATCTTGAAACTCTTTGATTTGCTTCATCACATCGGAGGTCATGATCAGCTAATAAGCTTTCACCCGAATCGGCTCGGGTCTCTCCTTTCGGCTAAGGGCATCCGCCACCACGTTGGCTTTGCCCGGATGGTAATGGATCTCGCAATCGTAATCCTTTATAAGCTCCAACCATCGTCTCTGCCTCATGTTCAGGTCCTTCTACTCGAAGAAGTACTTCAAGCTCTTGTGGTCAGTGAAGATGGTGCACTTCGTCCCGTAAATATAGTGCCTCCAAATCTTCAATGCAAAGACCACGGCGGCTAGCTCCAAATCATGAGTAGGATAATTGACCTCATGAACCTTCAACTGTCGGGATGCATAGGCTATGACCTTTCCTCTCTGCATTAACACGCACCCCAACCCCGAGTAGGAAGCATCAGAATAGACCACCTGATCTTCACTTCCATCAGGTAATGACAGAACAGGAGCTTGAGTCAATCTCGCCTTCAGTTCCTCGAACGCCTTCTCTTGAGCTTGACCCCATACAAACTTCACATCCTTCAGGGTCAACTTAGTCAGTGGAGAGGCGATCTTAGAGAAGTCTTGAATGAATCTTCTGTAATAGCCCGCCAAACCGAAGAAGCTACGAATCTCGGATGGCGTCTTTGGTGACTTCCATTGCATAACCGCCTCCACCTTTGTCGGGTCCACCATAATCCCGTCAGGGTTCACCACATGACCCAAGAACTGAACTTCGCGCAACCAGAACGCGCACTTGGAGAACTTGGCGTACAACTTCTCCCTTCTCAACGTCTCTAGAACTTCTCGAATGTGACCGGCATGCTCTGTCTCGCTCCTCGAGTAAATCAGGATATCATCAATAACACGATCACTGATTTATCCAACATCGGCCGACACACTCGATTCATCAGATCCATAAAAGCAACTGGCGCATTGGTCAAACCAAAAGACATGACAAGGAACTCGTAGTGACCATATCGCGTGCGGAAAGCTGTTTTAGGGATATCTTGCTCCTTCACCTTCAACTGATGGTAGCCAGACCGAAGATCTATCTTTGAGAACCAACTGGCACCTTGAAGCTGATCAAACAAATCGTCAATCCTCGGTAACGGGTATCAGTTCTTCACTATCAACTTATTCAGCTCACGGTAGTCAATACACATCCTCATACTACCGTCTTTCTTCTTCACAAACAGGACCGGAGCACCCCAAGGAGGGATACTCGGTCTAATGAACCCCTTATCAAGCAGCTCTTGCAACTGCTCCATCAACTCTTTCATCTCTGTCGGAGCCAGCCTATACGATGCCTTGGCAACAGGTTGGGCACCCGGTATCAGATCAATCTGAAACTCGATCTCTCTGTCAGGTGGCACTCCTGATAAGTCTTCTGGGAACACGTCTGGAAAGTCACACACAACCGCTACATCGGCTAGTTGTGGTGTTGGCATATCCACATCCTTTACATAGGCCAAGTAGGCACTACATCCACGCCTCATACACTTTCCCGCCACCGCCATCGAAATTACTTTCGGAATCATCGTGACCCGATCACCATGAACCGTTACCGAACTCTTGTCAGGCGCTATCAACCGAATCATCTTCTTGCGACACATAATGTTCGCCTCATAGTCCGCTAACCAATCCATCCCAAGAACCAAGTCGAACCCACCTAAGGTCATCACGAACGGTCTAACGGGAAACTTATGACCTTTCTGCTCCACATCACAACCCTCTATCATCTCAGAAATCTGGGTAGACTTACCTATGGCAGTTTCTACATCAAAGGGCGCATCGACACGTCTACTACTAACAGGCAGCTTAGCACAGAAAGCAGCATAAATAAAACTTTTACTAGCACCAATCAAACAACACAGAAGCTAAAGTTTGGTTCACTAGAAACGTACCGGACACAACGTCAGGGTCCGTCCTAGCCTCCTCCTATGTCATGGTGAATGCCCTGGCACTCGCCCTCGCCCTCGATCCTTCATTCCCCGTCTTCTTCACCCCGGAACCCTCAGCCCTCGGCTTCTTACAATCCTTACTTATGTGACCCTCTTCACCACAGTTAAAGCACCGGACCGTACGACAGTCCCTTGCCATGTGCCCCGCCTTCCCACATTTAAAGCACAAGTTCGACCCAAACCTGCACTCTCCACTATGCTCTCTCCCACACCTACCACACTTCTTCACACCTGCCCCCGATGTGACCACACGACGGTCGTCCACTCGTGCCTTCTTCTTACCCGTCGAGGCATCACCTCGACCGAACCTCTTCCCCTGCCAGTTTCGATCACATCCACCCTTCCTGCCACCTTCAGCCACCACTACCACAGCCCTCTCATCGTACAATCTCCCTGCTAAATCCACCGCCAACCTAAACGTGCTCGGTCGGGCGGCGATCATGTGCCTGCGAATATCCACCGGCAAACCCTAAATGTACCTCTTAATCTTCCGTGATAAAGGCGTCACCTGATCTGGCACCAGACGTGCCATCTCGTTGAACTTCGTGGTGTACTGCTGGTGTGTCATGGTTCCCGCCTCCAACTGCAGGAACTCCCTCTCAACCTTGTCCATTTCTCTGTGAGGACAGAACTCCTCAATCACCATCTTCTTCAACTCCTCCCACCTCATCCTTCCTATCGCCCGGTTACCCTCGGCTTGGACAATGTTGTCCCACCAGCACGGAGCCGAGTCCACAAATGAATGAGTGGCAAACTCACCTTCTGATCTTCCCGGCACTCGCTGATGTCGAGAAACAGCCTCCATTTCCCTCACCCACCGGTGAGCAGCAGCAGTAGTGCCGTTTCCATCGAAAATAGGGGGCTTGCATCTCATAAACGCCCCGTAGTTACAGCCTCGTGCCACCTCTTGCACAGGCTCATCTTCCTCCTCTTCTTCATTATCAGAGAAAATTGTTTCAGGCTCCGGTTGCTCTCGTCCTCCCAAAGACCTGTTTCTCTCCTTTCTTTCTCCTTCTTTCACAGCCTTGATGACTTCGGTCACCACAGACGGTAAGATTGTCGGCATGACCTGATGTACCTCTTCAACAACAGCCTCCTTTACCGAGGCCCTCAAGTTTGCACTCTCATCCCCAGCCTCCGGATGAGGGGTCTCAGGTTCTTCAGGAACCACCTTTTCAACTCCTGGTCTTCCTCTTTTGGTTCGCGGTTTAGCACCAGGCCCACCACGGTCCCCACCCCTAGAAGCTTTAGAAGATCTACCACCAGCCATTCTCTATCACACTGAAAGATTCAAACACCAACACGGTCATTCAAGGGAACAACTCAGTTTATGTCAAGTATAGTAAGTTCCTAATTACAGTGGCCAGTTGTGATTAGCCACTTACTTTACTCTTCATACCCCGAGCATTACCTATCCTGACTACATCAGTATCTAAATCTACATAAAACATATAAACCACATAACATGCGCATATAATACCGGTTATCATTAAGAAAATACCTGATGGCACGCAGCTACTCAGATTGGCATCTCATTCCCATTCCGTCCCATTCTCAGTTTAAGTTAAGGTTTATTTTGAAAATTTACCCGTTTCACTTAAACTTTGGCTCTGATACCAACTTGTAAGGCCCCGTTCTCGGGACGCCTACACTTGGTCATTCATCGCACATAAAACAAATAACTACATTTAACTTTTATAAAATATCACAGCGGAAACATTTAAAACTTCCTTCCATTTCAATATAATAGCTTTTGCCAAATAATACATCATTATCCGATTACAAAATACATGTTTGCATTACATCACAAAAACATTATAAATGGATGCCATCCCAAAAGAGCCGAGTAGCCTTGCAGTGCCATCCTCAGCAATCATTACCTGCCAACTGGAAACACATTAAGAGTTAGCGTTGCTGAGTGAGTTCTAGTTTTATAATAAAACATACTTTTCTTTTGTTAAAACCGTTCATTACATCCATGCGATCACACATCATACGTACATATAGATAATAGTTATTATCTTCATCATTCATTAACTTCCTTTCATTCATTCATTCTTACTTCCATTCCTTCGTTCATCATTATATCTTTTCCTTTCGTCAACACCATGAACTTTTACCCTTCATGCTCATGATACTGGGCCTAAGTCTATAATAGACCTTCATTCACGTTGCCCAGCACCTCTAGCTATAGTACCTAGGATAAAGTTCAGGTATACCATTGTCATGTGTTGTGCCCTTCATGCTTATGGTACTGGACCATAGCCTATAATAGACCTTCATTCACAGTGCCCAACACCTCTGGCCACAGTACCTAAGGCAAGCAACAATGGTTTCATACAAATGGTCAATCACAAAGAAAGACCCCAATGTGCATCCTCCCGGGGTAGCGAACCCGCACACCGTTGGGCTAACACCTTTTAATGGCGTGTCCCGATATCCAATGCTTGCAAGACTTTTGTTACATTCATCATTCATTAATGCATGCATTCATCATGTTCCTCTTTTATTACTTACCACTTTACGTTACATAATACTTTCATTTCATTTATCTATCATAACACGTAAAGCCATAGGAAAGATAAACATTCATCATAATCAGAAACATTAACATATACAGTCATCATCATTTTATAGGGCAACATCATACATACATAACATACATCATGCATAAATATGCAACATCATCATCATCATGCCCAGCATACCCTCTACGGCCTCAATAGTTATCTTACATAAACTTACGGGAATTTCCATGTCAAAACTTACATCTGCACTTTCCCCCGAAAGTCAGTAATTAAACTACACATTTCCCGGGTCAACAGCCCTACTTGGGCGTATGGACACCCTTCAGTCGCATGGCCTCCAGGCGACTGAACATCATGCGATTGGACTCATGCGGATGAACATCTATGCGAATGGACACCCAGTCGTGCGTATGGACCTCATGCGGATGGAACTAATGCGAATGAGCAGCTATGCGACTGACCTCATGCGAATGGACTCAATGCGAATGAGTCCCATGCGATTGGAACTAATGCGACTAAGCACCTATGCAACTAGACCCTCAGTCGTATGACTTCCCATGCGATTGGACCCCCAATCGTACGAATGAAACCTTAATCGTGCGAATGAACTCTTAGTCGTGTGAATGAACCCCAATTGTGCGAATGAACCTCAATCGCCCCTCAGTCGGCCGTATGGCCTCCATTCGGTCGCCTAGCCCTAGCTGACGCAGAAAGGAGTTCATATTGAACCCAATCTGCCATTTTCGACCTCCAAGCTCATCCAAACCCATTCTAAGCCTAAATCAACCATCCTAAACCTTAGAAATGCATACCACAACACCATATAAGCACACACAAGCCCGGAAACAAACTCCAAACGCATCACAAGCAACACACCCAAATGGGTCAAACACACACACATACAAAAACGGGTTTTCTATGCTTTCTAGCCCCAAAATCGGTTGAAAACAAGTAAATGAGGGGTCCTAGAACTCACACAAACGACCACAACGACAAGGGCTTCGATTTGACTCGCTCATCAACGATTTTGCTCACTCGAACCAACCCGAACCAACTTTTCTTCCTCTTTTCTCCCTTTCTCTCTTCTCCTCTTTTGTTTGGCTGAAAATGAGTGTGGGGAGAGGGTTATGGCTGCCCTCTCCCTTTAAATACCACCACACTCGACTTTCTCTCGGTGGCGAGTTTGGTCCCTCGACTTTGGACTTTATTTCTTTTTCTTCACTCGTCGGCTTCAAAATAAATAAATAACCAGGTGTTACAAATATAATATTATTAAAAAATAATCAAGTACAAAGGTTAATAAAGTTATAAAACCATTTGGTTCATATGTCGTAGTTAAGAACAAAAAGTTTTCCAAAACTTATTTTGTTCTTTTAATTCACTCGGACTTAATTTTAAATCTTTTTTTCATATAGAAAAGTTGATTTTTTACTATAATTTTGTTTCAATTTCACACAAAAGTAGGCACATTTTTTTTTATTTTTTAAAATATGTATTTTTAAATGTTTTTAAGTAGCTTAAAATATGTAATAAGAAATATTATTTTTAACAAAAAATGCAGTCTTTAAAAATATTTTATATAAATATCATGACGAAACAAAAAAAGGTTAATGTTTATTTTTATTTTATTTTACGAACTATAAATGTAATCCTCAATTACTGATGACATGTGTTGCTAATATACTTTCAACAAAAATTAGGGGAGAAACGAGTCATGCCGTCTCGTGAGCCACTCGGGACCGACTAGCTAAAAACTCTATCTAAGCTTAGCTTAAACAAGCTTGAACTCATTGTACAACTCATTTAATAAATGGTATTAAGCCCGAACTTCATATGTCAAGACTGAGGCGGCTTGCAAGACGAAACTAGCGTTGTATGTAATGATGTTTATTTTATCTTTTATGTATATACTTATATAAATGATTATTACTATATATAAATTTATGTTTAAAATAGTTATATAATATATATCATTATTTTTAAAAAATTACATAAACCATTTAATTTCATAAAAAGATCTTTTCTATAAAAGAACATGTATTTTATAAAGAGACGTTAAAAATACTGATTAAAGATTATTAATATTTTTGTATGAGAAAAGGTTATTGAAAAGATTTTAAGAAAACCTTTATAAAGAGAACTATAAAACATTTTTCAAAATCATAAATGATGCTAAATTGGTTTTTATTTTATTGAAACTTTCTACTTTTAATTTGACTTAAATAACGTTATTAAAAATAGAAATACTTTTATCCCATCATATTATGAATAAGAAAAATTAACTTTTTAGTAAAAAAACCATTTTGGTAAATATTTTTAAAACACTCATTTTGTTAAATTATTTTATAACCAATCATACTTCGAAAAAACTTATTACAAGGGCATTGTGATGGTTTCAAAATAAAACCATGAAATAGATTGCAAGTTATAATTGACTGTTTTTCCCACCGAAGAACATGTTGACTATATCCCTACCCAAGAAATAATATAATGAGTTTTTACATGTTGTATTACACTAAAATTATGAATTGAAACATGCTGAATTCTTTCTTATTCAAACAAGTAATTAAATGTTTCTTAATTCGCTCGTTGCAAATGAGAAGAAACTCCATACGCACCTTCTATTCTGAAATGATTTTATATATTTAATCAAATCAAGGGTATCAAATAATCAATTCAGAGATTTGATTTCCCCAAATCATGACATCGATTTTCAAATGGAAAGATGAACCATTGTATATCCTTTTAAATTTACGAGCATATTATGGTTTCGATTTAGCTCAAATCACGTTATGTTTCAAGTTCAACTCACCGATCATTTTACGCCTTCATTGATCTTTTTAATATCATTCACACCCCATGTTTTAAATCATAACAACTCTTCTGCAAAGTCTTAATTCAGTGCTCATATATAAAAATCTCGATTGCAACAGTAGCAGTGGTCCGTACGATTCAAAGATTTTGATTTTGATTTCAAGATAAACTTTAGTATTTTGGTTTCTTAACATCAGTTTGACTAATTTATGTTTTTAATGAAATCATAAAACTTTGATTTAATTTTAATTGATGTAAGGATGAAATTGATTTACGTTTTTGGTCAACAAAAAGAGAAAATTATATAAATGGTCCATGTAGTTTAATCAAATTGTATGTTTGGTCTACAAACTTTAAATATCATAAAGATAGTCCAAATTTTTGTGTAATCATTGCATGTTTGGTCCTTGATACCGATTCAAGCTATATGTTTTATTATTTCGAGTTACAAATAGACATGAATTAAAATTTAATATTAGACAATGATGGTCCACTTACAAACAGAAAATCAAATTTTATATACAAAGAAGTTTTCGGATGTTTATAGATGTTCTCTTGTTCAATATAATTTGTTTATTACCTAAAGTTCTTATTTATAAGTTAATTTATTTCATATTATACATTATTTATACTTATAAGTATTGATAAAGAAAAACTACTAATATCAGATATAGATTATTTTAAAAAATATACAAAGTAGTAACAATAATATTATAACTTACGAATCTTTTTAATAAAAAAATATTTTTAATAATTAAACTTGTATATTACACGAGTCTTTGGTCCGGTATATATACTACACATAAACGTTTGCAGTTTGCATGATGTATAGGAAGTGGTATATGCATCGGCTCTCTTTTTAGGGTTTTATTATTAAAAGATATCAGTCTATGAGACATAAAACAACAACAGTAGTAGTATTCATTCGGTTTTATTTTCAGAAGACAGCCGTCGTGTTCATCTCCGTCCCTTGAGTTCGACTTCTCCGACTCCATTAGGTCAGTTTGCCTTTTCAAACCAACATCTTCCGCTGAATTCATATTGATTTGGGATTGATTTTGTCTACTTTTGAGCGAGGATCCTGAAATTGTGCTTTGTCTTCTGTGTTACATTGTGCTAGAACGAAACATATTGAGGTTTCGTTAATTTTAAATCTCATCTGTTATGCAGATTGGGTTTTGTTGGAATAATGGGGAAATCTTCAAAGAAAACTAGAAAAGTAAAGCAGAGAGACACTAGTTCTGACGATGATGATGATACCATCAAACAGATATTTCGGAATGTAAGTAATTATATATGTGAAAGCTCATCAATGTTTCATATATAAGCTGACCTTGTATTGAAGATTTATAAATTCTTATGCTGTTCATATTTTAAGTTTCTTTGACCCGTTGGTGTTTGTAAAAGAGTGGATTTGCTTCCATGTTGTTGGCCAAAGGGCCAAACTGATTGGGATTAGTAATATGCAACAAAATTTGATCACTTTTTTGCTAACATATTTTATGTTTCCATTCCCATAAAAACTTCAAAAAGTTAGCTTGCATTCCAATAGGTTTCATTTTGATCAATTTTTAGTTCCTAATATTAATTAATTTGATTTTGCTTAGTATCCGTTTCATCTAATTTCTTAGTGTATTTATGGTTTTTATTGTTTTTCCAATGCTGTTAATGCACTATTTGGTTTTATGAATTTATTCCATCCTAATTCATGTGTGTAACATGAAGTGACTGGCAATATGTTTTTGTTCTGCAGGTGGATAGTGAGAAATATGGCATTAAGGATAACCATAATGATAGTGAAGAAGAGTATGACTCAGAAATGGATAGTATGAATGTAAATGGATCATATTGCATCTTCCTCTTTTCGCCTATATATATTATTATTTATCAAACTACTAATTTGTTGAATAAATATGAATTTTATCTGATGACATAGTTGGAGGATGAGGAAGATGCGCTTGTGAATGATAAGACCGGAGAGGATGAGGATGAGGATAATGAAAGTGAGAGTGATGAGCATGATGATGATGATGATGATGATGATAATGATGGTATAGACATGAAAGTAGAAGACAACGATCATGGTGATATGGAAGAACTTGAGAAGGAGTACAAAGATCTTCAAAACAGAGAACAGTAAGCTTCTCTTTTTTTGTATAGACTATAGAGGTGGCAGCTTCAACCATTTTACATTGGTAGATTTCGGTTATGGTTTTAATTTTAACAGGCTACTTGGGGTTAAGTTAAAACATCTAAATATAAGATAACAGCTTCTAAAAATGTTTTTAATGCATAAATCCACATAAACTATTGGCCTATAATCATCTATCACACACGAAAACACACTGATATAGTGATATTTTGTGGAAACTCCCATGACACTTTTGATATTCTTAAGAACAAAAAAACACACCAAATCTAATGATCCTAATCCACATTTGTTCTAAAAGCAAACCTTGCTATACGAGTCTCCTACCATTGACTCGAACTCCTAGTTATACTCAAAACAAATAATACACAAAACACTTGAACTTAATCTTAACAACTCTAGGCATTTATTCCATCTAAAGTGCCAATCTCTTTTCCTTTATGTGTTTATTTAAAACTCCATCTTTCACATGTGGAGCAAAACAACCTTCAACTTCTTGGTTCACTAATTCAGCCCCAAAACATGTAAAAAATCAAGATTTAACTTCCAATAGTATCCCCTTTAATCTTGATTTGTTCCTCTCAAATATTGAATTTCTAACAAGATTTGTAACTCTTTCATGTTAGTTATTGGTCTCTTGTAAGTTGTAACTCATGAAATTCTCATTATCTACACCAAGTTCTACAAAGGTCACAAAACACACCCCCTGTGATCAATCGTTTTCTGCTCTTTTGGGATATACACACCTAACATATGTCCATACAATTTTGTCAACAAATAATACTGCAATCTCATCAGTAGCCGTTCTAATATGTTGATCACTTTCATTTCTTTCTTGCGTAACAAAATTTTTTTTTTCCCTAAGCAGCCACTTTGCTGCTGTCTTATCAGGTTTAAATGTCTAATGCAAAAAAAATCCCCGAAAATTGCTGTCTCTTCTGCTGATTATCACTAAATTAGACAACTCAACACCTAGTGAACTGATTATCACCAAATCAGACAGCTCAACACCTTTGAACCACACAGGTCAATTTTTTTATTACTTGCTTCACTCCGGCTAAGACCGAATCCACAGAGGTTTTGACTACCGCACAGGTTTCCGTTGATCAAGAACCAAATCCTCTGAACCTGTTTAATCGCTCCACACTGATCAAAACAAAACTTTCTGCCATTACTCCTGAAATTGCAGTCAGTACTCATTGGAAGAACCATTCATGGTCTTTTTCAGAAATCTGATCACACCACACAGCTTGTGATCAATACTGAGGAGAATATCTTTACAGTTGCCACTCCTTATCATTGTTCTTTGACTATGAACTCTTTTATCTAACTGAGTCGAATGATCACCACATTGATCCATTGTTCTTCGACTATGAACTTGTTGTACACGCTTCGATCTTCTCCTTGGTCCAATTACACCGTTCCGGACCAGATTACACACTGATCTGATCTTCTCTTGGTGGTTTTATTCTTCCATGTGCTTCATCCTGATTATCTTCTCACAGGTTTTGATCTCAGCTTTCTTCTTGGGTATGAGCTTCACCTAAGCTATGATACCAATTGTTGGCTAAAATCGTATCACACACGAAAACACACTGATGTTTTGTGAAGACTCCCATGGCTCTTTTGATATTTTTAAGAACAAAAAGCCACAACAAGTACAATGATCCTAAGCCCTATTTATACAAAAAGCAAACCTTGCTAAACAAGTATCCTACCAGGACTCAAACTCCGGATTATGCTCCAAACAAATAATAAACAATACACTTGAACTTAATCCTAACAAGTGGCATTTATTCCATCTAAAGAGCTGATCTCTTTTTCTTATTGTGTTTATTACAAACACCATCTTTCATATGTGGACCAAAACAACCTTCAACTTCTTGGTTCACTAGATTCAGCACCTCAACATGTAAACAATCAAGATTTACTTCCAACATAAATTGCTTTATTAAAAATGTTAGATTGTTATTCTAGCTTTATAGCTTTTGTAACCGTAGTTAACACATTCATTATCAAAAGAGTTAAAGAAATAGATACAAGATGTTTGCAGGGTGGTCTAACCCAGTTCAGTCCATTTCGATTTCACTAAAAGGTTATCATTCTGACCTGCTGCCACCCCACCCAATTGTCATCTCTTTGTGCTGTGATTCTTCACACTTCTTGATTATTGTAAAAACACAACCTAAAAGGATTTGTTTTTGGGTTGGTAAATAATTCAATATCCCAAATCATTCAATCTCATGTGATGTTTTTTCTTGTAAAATTTTGCAGAGACCTTTTTAGAAACATAAGACGTGACCAAGATGAGGATATTCTCAAAGGTCAAGCCGTGAAAAATCAACGGGTATGTATTTATGAGAAATTGTTATGAGCTTTTGATTCAAGGAAGATTGTCAGATTATACTAGTACTAAGCTTAGTGATTATTTCCCTCTTGTATTTTGTCATCTAACAAAGTGATTTTGTAAACGTTTTATGTGGTTGTTAACTTAGCAATGATTGGATTCTATGAGAGGTATTAAGTATGTGTACACATGATAATTTTTAGTCATGTACTTGCAATTCGGTCGATTCAGGTTATTTTTTATTTTAAGTGTGTCATATGAGTGAAATCAAAATAATTAGATCAAAGGAAACATGCCGAAACTCGCCAGAAATGTAATTTTGATGAATAGAACCTCTTAAGTCTTAACTCATTATATATAAAATTATTATAAACAATTATAAACAATTAGATTCGTAATAAATTAATATATTTGTAGTCATATTTTACACCTTAATTATTTACAGAAGGTTAAAAATTTCTTGCTGTAAGTTGCTTGTGGTTTAATTTATGTTATGTACATTTGTCAAGGCTCTCTGGGACAAAACTCTTGAGTTCAGATTCTTGCTACAGAAGTCATTCTCAACCTCAAATCGACTTCCACAGGTTCACTTCAAATTACAAGCTTTGGTGCCCTCGTAACATGAACATCTATATTACAAGCTGTATCCAGTTTAATTTTGACAATTTTCTGCAGGAGCCAATCAGATCTGCTTTCTGCAATTCTAGTGAAGGAGTTAAAGAAGCTTATGCAGACCTAATTGATTCAACGAAGAAAACTCTTGATTCTATTATTAAATTGCAGGAGGTAAGATAGTTAGAAGAAATTATCTTTTTTCCATTAGTAGGCTTGTTTCTCTATTAGCATAATAACTAAATTCTTTTGTGCTAAATTTTTCTTCTGAAAATTCTATTTTAAAAGACACTTGTTGAGAAGAATCCGTCAATTATGGATGCAACTGAAGGTATGCTACACGAGTTCACTTGAACTGTTATGCTGTTTGAATGTTTCTATTAATTGGATATTAAAACAAAACCATTCCTCTTAAATAAAGGTGATGCTGCACAATATTCTGAAAGCTTAGATGCCTTACGGAACTCAACCGAAGGAGATGAAGAATGGTTCCAAATTTCTCAAATGCAATCTAGGTACTTCTATTTTTATATAACAATATAACATATTATCACAGGAACAATCAAATTATAATGTAAAAAATGTATCATGAATATTCAAAGCTAAATACATTTTGCATACTGAATTTGTTATTGTTGATATTGCTGTGATGCAGAATTGCTCCATTTAGAAACCTTTCGGTGGATAAATGGCAGAGGAAGACACAGGTCACAAGTGGTGCTGCTGGCATGAAAAATAAATTTCAAGCCTTTAATCAGGTTTGCTTTTTGGGGTTTTTGGCTGCTCATGTTAAGTATCTGCACCATCGCTCACCTGATTATTTCTCTCTTGTAGAATATCAGTGAACAAGTTGCATCATACATGCGGGACCCAAGTAGAATGATAAAAGGGATGCAACAAAGGAGATCTGTTGTCCCGGTTTTTGGTGATGTAAGTTCCTAACATCTATATTTATTAAGTCCCATGAAAGCTTCTACATGTCTTATTTTCTTTTGCCAACATTGAACCAAATTTGACCTATTTGCTCATTGTACTACTTAATAGAACTGGATAAAAGAACAAAATATCTAGAAATATTTTCAACATAAGGAAAACCCAAGAACCAAAAAGCTGCAAAAGTATCTGATTTTACTCTTTACTGCTCATTTTCAGCGGCACCCCCCTTGCATCTCCTTATACTAACAGCACTGCTTACGCAAAGAATTGTTATTAATTACAAAATGAACATGCAAAACTAACCTTCAGTCTGAACTTAGTTCCTAATCACTTGTTAATGGTGATGTTGATCTGTGTCTACAAAGCTACTCATGGTACCAAATCGTATCTCTTGGAGAGAGGCAGCGGTTAACCTGTAGTTACTTTGCCATTAAAAGCTGGCTGAAACAGGGCTGCCAAATAAAATGCGTCCCAAGCCGAAATATCACTAGTAGCGCCTCGTCCTGGGCCATCGCACGAATTTAAGACATTTGACTAGTTGTTCCAAGTCATATGTTGCAATTTCTATAATATATGAAAGTCCTTTATTTGGAGTTGTAGATTTCCTATGTTTACATCCTTTTTTGGCTGTAGTTATTGCTCTCCAATATAATTCAATTTATTGCTCATGCTGTTGGCAGGTTTCTAACTCAACTCAAGATAAAGATGAGGTATGGAGCTACTCCGAGTCCACTTATTCTAAAACTTTCAAACTTTTCAACATGACTATTGATCACCCCAATGTTCTTAGAATTTTTATCATATTCTTTGATTTCTTTGTTATATGATGTTAGTTTAATACAATGGCCCACTTTTTGCTTGAATTTACCAAAAATTGAGATTATGACAATTTGATAGTTGATTAATATGTACTCAATTTTTTTGTTCCGATTAGACGATAAATGCTGATGGTGATCCTGAATTACTTGATGATTCTGAGTTCTATCAACAATTACTGAGAGAATTTTTTGAGACTGTTGATGCGGGGTCCTCTGGTAAGAAACATGAGCATTGGTTTTTAATATATTTCCTTTAAGATTAGTTACCCACTGATTGATTTGCTCTTTAAAGCTTGGTGAGTTGTCTACTTAGTATTTCTTTCTGTTGTTTGGTTATTCTCAGAGAGTGCATTTTATGCTCTGAAAAGGTTACAAACTAAAAAACGCAAAATTGTTGATCGGCGTGCTTCGAAAAGCCGAAAGATCAGGTACTGCTTATTAATGAATTTGCTCAAAATTTTAAGTGTAAATATCCATGTTAAATTATGCTGATTAATGAAAATATATGGGAATATGCTGATTACTCTCGAAATGAGGCATGCTGGTTGAAGTTTAATATATATAGCCTGGTTGATGTAGGATTCATAGGTTTCTGAAATCTGAAGTAAATTTTGCAGGTATCATGTTCATGAGAAGATTGTGAATTTCATGGCTCCTGAGCCCATGAACATACCTCCAATGGCACCTAAATTATTTGAGAACTTATTTGGTCTTAAAACCCAGAAACCTGCTTCGGTATCTTAAAAAGCGAAATCCGATTATAAATTTTGTAGATCTTTAGATATTGCAGAGGACAATCATGAAGTGAGGATGGTGGCTCTATACCCCAATTTGTGGTTTGCTATATTCAAATGTGAAATGTGTGTTTTAGGAAACAAGACTTCATGTGTTTATGAAGTGTATGATGCTTCTTGACCTTTTTGGTTTGAAGTAATACACATCTTTGTTAATGAATCATTTAAAATTAACTCATCTTCTCAACTAAATGAATTACCAAAGAATTGAGATCTCTCACTTCCTCACCAAGACAATAGCGCTATTGTCAACTCCACCTTTTTTTTTTACTTTCTTTTAACAAATTAACAAGCCAAACAAGATCATGTCTTACTAGTTTTAGTAAATTAACACATTTCAATTCCTTCAATACCCTATTCATTTGATAAATTTCGATTCCAAATTCGATTTTCTTGATACACTCCGTAAAGGCACACATCCTCATATCAGCTAATTTTGAGAGGTTACTAAGGATGGAAAATAATATGAACTGTATCGTCATTTGTATCAAGAATGAAAGAATAATTAAAAGGGTATATGTATATGTAATTATCCAATATAATGAACAGACACACGTACATAGTTCAATAACAGGTTTAAGAAGTGACTTTTGTTAATGTAACCACATTTTCTAACTTTATTTCAAGAAAATATATTTGCAACCTACTAAAATGGCTATTCCACGTGGCAACATGTTCCCTGATCAAATTCTATTTCTTCCAGCAACAGAAACAAAGTAAATAAACATATACACCTTAATTATGAAACTAGACGCTCGTTACGAACAACATTGTTGTCATTGGTGGTACGTTGGACCCAAACGAAAAACATAATGGTGGCAACAAATTAATGAACCTTTGGTCGCCACCACCTTTTACTGGGTACGTTGTACGTAATATTCATTCAATTCATCATGAAGAAGACAACCCAACCGAATCATCGAAACCACAACAACAATAGCCACTCGGTGTCGGGTGCATTGAAAGCCATAACATTCTGCCGAGACCTTCGCCTCGGCAGCCATCTCCTCCCTTTCGTTTCCGCCATCATCGGTTGTTTTCTCTTCCATCTTGCGCTTCTGTCATTTCTATCTCCACCAATTAACCATCATCGTGTTCATCGCTACCGTTATAACCATACCTTGGTAACTATTAATTAAAATATCAAACACATTTCAAGATTGTTCTTCCTTTCATTTGGCTTCGATAATTTATTCATACAATATATTATTAGAATCACCAACTTGAAGATGAAATCAATTTTCGGTCACATGTTGGAAACACATCAACTTTTCTTGTTCCCGTAAGCATTTGATTTACAGTTTATATAGTTTCTGTCGATCCCATTTATTAATTAACTGTTATTATATTAATTTATAAATTTGTTAATGGAAATTAGAGAGCAGGAGGGAGTTTAGAAGATGGGATATGGACGATAAGTGAATCGAACATCTATTATGGTTGCTCCCAAAAAACCGATAAATTCCAAGGTTTTCGTATTCTTATATATTCTGTATGTTTCAAACTTGTAATTCGCGGAGACCCTTAAAAAACAATGCTATGATCTTAAGAGATTGTCTTCTCATGTTCAAACCTTTAACGTAAAATTTGCTCGTAGATGCTGATGAGAAAACAAACTCCAATCGGTTCTTGATGATCGTTACGAGTGGTGGTTTGAATCAACAACGAACAGGGGTAAGTATTCTTGATCCAATAATTTCCTCATATAGGGTTATTTGTGTTACATATAGTTGCATTATACAAGTATGTTACATGTGATAGGAAATAAGCAAAGTAAATTACACCAAAACATATGAAACCATTTTTTTTTTAATGTTTTAAAGAATTACTTACTCATTTTGATCCTATATATCATAGTGAATTCCTAGACTACTGGAATGCAGATAACTGATGCTGTCGTTGCAGCTTATATACTTAACTCGACGTTAGTTGTACCCAAATTAGATAACAAATCATATTGGAAAGATCAAAGGTAGGCATAAAAGTAGTTATCTTTATTGGAAACTTAGGATCTTAACAATTATAGAGTTAATCTAGTACTAATTTTCCTCACTGTGTAGCAACTTTTCCGATATCTTTGATGTTGATTGGTTCATATCATATCTATCAAAAGATGTTAGCATCATAAAAGAGCTTCCGACGATTGATGGAGGATCCTTTGATCACCCGTATCAAATACGCGTACCACGCAAGTGTGATCTGGAATGCTATGAGTCTCGCGTGTTACCTCTGCTAGAAAAGAAAAAGGTTAGTTCTTGATCATTTACTTTTGTTTTGTAGTTGGGGAACTTGATCATGAGTTTGTGATGTGTTGCAGGTTGTTATGCTAACGAAATTCGATTACAGGCTCTCAAATAACTTGGATTTGGATCTTCAGAAGCTGAGGTGTCGGGCGAATTATCATGCATTGAGGTACACGAATCCTATAAGTGAAATGGGCAGAAGGTTAGTCGAGCGAATGAGGATGAAAAGTGAGCGTTATATCGCTCTACACTTGAGGTAAAACTTTTTCTTTGAAAATTTTATAAAGTTATGGATGCTGAATGTTAAACTAAATTAATTAGTATGTGTATATGTTATCATAACTTTAGTGTGACAATTGTATAATCATGGTTAGTATAGATAAGTTAGTTATTATAGTTACTTGGTGGTTAAGTAACCTGGTCAGGACCATGGATAACCCATCAAGTTTGTATGTATATATACTATTGTAAACCCTCATTTTACATAGATGAATCATATTTTACATAGTCGAATTCTCTGCAGTCATCCATCATCATAAACCTAGATTATTTTAATCATACAGATTATTTTTTATCAATAACAGATTTGAATCGGATATGCTCGCATTCTCTGGATGTTACTTTGGTGGTGGAGTCAAGGAAAGACAAGAATTTGAGCAAATACGAACCAGATGGGAAACTTTACCTGTAAACCGATCATTGTCCTTTGTTCTTTCGGTCTATATTAAATCTCCATATGCAGACCAACATAATTAGCACACATATAAAGACCAACTCACACTATTAAACAAATAAGTATCACGGACCAATTAACTTGTTGGTGATTACCAACTGATTACTAACGGAATCCACATAATTCCCAGTTTTTACATTGTTTTTAACATTTGGTGGATTCCGTATGTATTATGTAAATTAACATTGATATTTCGATTGTGTAGACTTTTCAGATAAAACTAAAGATTTTCACTTAATTCTCTTGAAAAAAGTTTAAGATGGATTTATGTTGGTAATCCGTCGGTAAATTTAAGGATAAAACTTCTTAATAGATTTTTGTTAGAATTCTAAATTTGTATATGCATACAGAAGCGGGACCCTGATAAGGAGCGAAGCTTAGGCAGATGCCCGTTGACACCAGAGGAAGTGGGGCTTTTGCTAAGAGCCTTAGGCTATGGGGAGGATGTTCATATATATGTGGCCTTAGGTGAAGTTTATGGGGGTGAAAATACATTATTGCCGTTAAAAGAACTTTTTCCAAATGTTCATTCTAAGGACACCCTTGCAACTGAAGAGGAGTTAAAACAGTTTGCATCATATCCTTCACGTATGGCCGCTCTAGATGTCATCGTAAGTAACGAGAGTGATGTTTTTGTCACTAACAACAATGGTAACATGGCGAAAATGTTAGCTGGTACAAGGTAAAATACAACAAAAAAAGTTCATTCAATTTTTCCGCTCAAAATCACTGCATTTCATACTAATTAATTTCTTTCCAGGAGATACTTTGGGTACAAGCCAACAATAAGACCAAACTCCAAGAAACTTTATCGATTATTTGTGGATCGTGATAATATGACATGGGAAGAATTCGCCTCACGAGTTAGAACTCATCAGATTGGATTCATGGGACGTCCTAATGAGTTCAAGCCTGGAAAGGGAGAGTTTCATGAAGATCCACTCGCTTGCATATGTGAATATTCCAATGCTCAAATTCAAAGTCACAATCAAAGTCAAAATGCTTGTTTAAGTGAAAATCAAAATTGTTGTCGAAATCAAAGTGACACTAATAGCCACGATGTTCAAGAAAACCAAAGCCATAGAAGTGAGTCGGAAACTATAGTCCCCGAACAACCGACGAACAAAGAACATAATGTTTGTTTAAAACAGTGCAACACAAACCAAAATGGGACTCAAGTTGAAGAATTACCTGTAAGAAAAAACTGTAACGAGGTTCATGATGGAGGGGAAGAATGCTATTCTGCTAACCTATAAGTATCATATCAATTTCCTTCACACATGAACATGTTTTATTTCACTTGATTTAACCACAAAGCATAGAAATATTGAAAAAACTGTAGAGAGAAGCTAGTAAATTACTCAGGGAAAGTTGCATTTTAGTTGCTTATGGTGACAAATGATATGATAGAGATAATATTAATAGGATATTGTACAAATGTACTGTGTTGATTTAACTTCTGTGGAATAATGATATGGAATATTGACAATCATGTGGAGGTCCAAACCTGATCTGGTGCAAGAGTATAACGTATGGCATTAGGCGTTACTACAAACTAGGGGTGTCATTCAGGATTTTAAATTGGATTTCGGGTTCTTCGGGTTTTAAGGTGTAGGAAATCAACCGGAAGACCAAACCAAATAAGTAATATTTAATTGGTTTTTAGGTTCGGGTTGGGATAATCGGTTTGCGGATTTAGACTAAACCATTAAACTTTATATTATTTGTTATCTCAAATGTTTGTGTAATCAATATGTATGTGATCAAAATACATGTATGAGATTCAATATGTATTATCGATATAAACTTTTGTTTATTATCTTGATCTGAAAGTTTTTGTATATTTACGTTAACTTTAATATGCATATTCAAATTTTGAAGGACATTATATTCTGATTATCCTTAAAGTTCACATAACATAATTGTAAGGATTCCTATAAGTCTGATGCAGCCAAAACATCCAAAGTCTCTCTGCATGCATGCACTGAAGAATAGAAGTAGAAATGCTTTTGGAAGTTTTACACCATGCACTAGAAATATTCTAAGTGTAAAATCTTCCGAAGCCAAGACCAACATCTTCCGAAGCCAAAAGTGAAGTCTTCCGAAACTTCAAAGACAAAGTTTTCTGAAGCCAAAGAGTGAAGACAGATTTCTTCCGAAGACTTATAGAGATATGCCTTTATCTGATCTACTTTACCATAAAGCTGGACCACCTTTACGCTGCTACTCTGTAAAATCACCAACTTACATGAGTTGGTGAAAAGGTCCATGCTTTTGGTAACTGTACATTGAGGTCTTGAGTCCATGCTTTCTACTTTATATACTTTTATCCTTTTAGTAATATATTAGGATGTGAGCTATGGCATGTTATAGTCACTAGTCAAAAGGCAAATCTGCCTTTTGACTCTATATTTGATTTTGTAGTTGTCTAGTCAATTGTATCCAGCTGGCCTTCAAAGTATGGCCGGCTGTAGGATGTAGTATAAAGTATCTCAAGTACTTGTAACTTTCTATAGTATGCTTTGTAACATTTGTAATAGAACTTGAGAAGCAATACACAACATTATTGAGAACCAACTACTTGTGTTGTTTGCCATCTTGTTTTGCCTCATATTTACTTGTGTTCTTAGCATCTTTTATTAACAAGTTAACCAGTTCCCTATTTGATTTGTTAAGTGTTCTAAGCAACTCTCCTCATTGTGTTGTTGTGTTGTAAGTGCATACCCTTCACCGGTCCTGCATTTGGTATCAGAGCTTTTCAGGCTCTTGATTTAAGATCTCACCATCTTAAGATCCCTCACACACACAAAATACTTAACAACTCAAATGACAGCTATTACCAAAGCTGATATGGAAACTGGAACTATGACAAAGTCTCCATCAAGTCTCAAGACTCCAAGATGTGGGACTCTGTTGTTGAGGGACCTTACATACCAAGCACCACTTCTGCTACTGGTGGTGGTATGATTCCTAAGGCTGTGGCTGATTACTCTGAAGCAGATAGGAAAAGAATAGAGATTGATCAGAAAGCCATGACAGCCCTTCAAACTGCTCTTCCAAACTCCATCTACAGAGGCTTCAAGAAGTGCAAAACTGCCAAGCAACTATGAGAAGCACTGAAGCTGATGTATGAGGGGTCTACTGAAGCAAAAGAGAACAAGAAGGATCTTCTGAAGCAGCAGTTTGAAAACTTCACCTTCAAGGTAGGTAAAACCATGACTCAACAATACTTCAGGTATGTTGAGATTGTGGATACTCTAATGGATGTTGGAGTAACTCTTGAGAACAGGGACATTGTAAGGAAGTTTATGTCCTCTCTTCCTAGACAATGGACACATTACTGTGTTGTTATCAAGAGGACTGAGAACCTTAAGACTCTTACTCTTACAGAGTTGTATGATATTCTTAGTGGCTACCAGATGGAGATGAACATGCAAAACTCATCTGGTAACTCCAGCAATCAACTGAGTTCAGCCCTCCATGTGGTTGAAAGGGAAAGCAGTGAACCACATCATCATCTTATATGCTTCCCCGACAACTCACAAAAGGGCCCTTTCATCACCTTCCCAGAGACTCCAAGGGAAAGCTACACTCAAGGAAGTCCTTTCCAAGAGACAAGTTCTTCTCATGCTTTTGTCTCTACTGATGAAACCTCAGGCAACTTTCTCTTCACTCTTGAAGATTTGGACTGTATCCCTCTAGATGATCTGGAGTATATGGAGATAGTTCAGCAAATGGCTCTTCTCACTCACAGAGCCAAGAAGTTTTACAAGAGGACAGAGAGAAAGTTTCCAAGCAATGCAGCCAGTGGAAAGTTTGGGCTGGATAAAAGCAAAGTAAAGTGTTACAACTGTAACTAGATGGGACACTTTGCAAGAGAGTGTAAGGCACCAAGGACAAATGGTGGCCAAGCACAAACCAGACCAAACTACACTGAGAAAGCCCCCCAGAATGAGAAGCCAAAGCAGCAAGCTGCAGTTGCTGTTGAAGAAGGAGGTTTTGACTGGAGCTTTCAGGTGGAAGATGCATCTCCAAACCAAGCACTCATGAAGCCAAGGTATTGGAACACCTCTGTACTCCTGAATGCATTGCTAAAGTTAATAGATACAGGTCCTATAATTTAGAAATGAGATCTGATCTTGAGTCCTTAAATATCTTAAAAGCTGATTTTTAAAAGAGCTGAAAATGATTATAAATTAAAGATAGAGGACTTAGAGAAAACCATTTCAACTCTTAAACATGAGCATACAAACTACAGGACTCAGATCAAAGATCTCATCACTAAATTAACTGAATGCCAGGCTGAGCTTGTGATCAGCAAAGCCAAGGCAGAAAAATGTGTTCTTGAAAAAGAGACCTTCAAGAACATAATATCCTCATCCTTGCATGCAAAAGTTTGTTATCAAAATAAGCAGGGACTAGGATCTTGTGAGATAGCTCCTCCACACACAATCTTGTCTGTAAGATCTCCTAGGTGTGGAACTTGTGAAGATGAGCTTCCCCTCATAGATCCTGTGACTGAAGAGGATGAAGAGGAGATGGTGGAGAATGACTCTGAGAAGAGTGAAAAAAAACATTCTAAGAAGAGTCACCATCCCTCTGAGGAGAGCAAAGCTGTTGGATCTAGAAAGGCTGGTGCAACCAAAACCAAATCACTTAGAATATTTTGGTACAACAAATAAAGGACTTCCGAAGCTAAGTGTGGAACTTCCGAAGGAAAAAGGAGCTCTTCCAAAGAAAAAGTGTAAAACTAACTTCCGAAGGAAAAATCCAACTTCCGAAGACAAAGAACTTACTTCCGAAGATCAAGACTTAGAATGATAGATCAGAAGTCAACTTCTGAAGTATAGAAGTCCTCAAGCCTCGGAAGTATAGAAGCCTCTTCTGAAGTATAAGTGGCTTCGGAAGAACTTGTTCTTCCGAAGCCAACTTACCTTCGGAAGACACTACTATTATCCAGTGGACATAAGTATGGTCTCCCTGACACTCCGCTGCAGACCTCTGAGATACTGCATGGCGTTTTCTCAAAAGCCATGTAGTTGACCATACTTTATTCCACTGTTTACCTTTATAAGTTAGTACAGTTGCCATCTTTAGCTGGTGACAAAAGGTAAGTCATGGACATGTCATGACTACTATATCTTAGATAATACTTTATCTAAGATACCTTAACTTTAGCATTGTAGTATATGCTTTAGTCTTAGGTTTCCAGCTGGTATCAAAGTATATCCAGCTGTAGGATCTAGTATATATAGTTTCTCATTGTAACTCATGTTTTATGCTTGTAAGAGTCTTGTAATACTTTGAGTTGAGAAGTAATATATACAAGTGCCTTGAAAATTATTTCTATGTGTTCTTTGCTACTTATTATATTATTATCAACTCTTATAAAAGACTCTACTTCATCTGATTTGAGTGTTCTATAAGTGAGTTTGAGAGAAATCCAAGTGTTTAAAGTAACCCGATCATGCAATTGGTATCAGAGCTTTTTAGGCTCTTGATTGTGAGATCTTACCATCCTAATCAACCTGTTTTTCACTCCTCCTTATATCACACTGTTGGATCTAGAAAGGCTGTTGCAACCAAAACCAAGTCACTTAGAATATTTTGGTACAACAAACAAAGGACTTCCGAAGCTAAGTATGGAACTTCCGAAGGAAGAAGGAGCTCTTCCGAAGACTAAGTGTAAAACACACTTCCGAAGGAAAACTCCAACTTCCGAAGACAAAGAACCTACTTCCGAAGATCAAGACTTAGAGATAAAGATCTGAAGTCAACTTCCGAAGTACAAGAAGTCCTCAAAGCCTCGGAAGCATAGAAGCCTCTTCCGAAGTATAAATGGCTTCGGAAGAACAAGTTCTTCCGAAGCCAGTTAACCTTCGGAAGACACTTCTATTATCCAGTGGACATAAGTATGGCCTCTCTGACACTCCGCTGCAAATCTCTGAGATACTGCATGGCGTTTTCTCAAAAGCCATGTAGTTGACCATACTTTAATCCACTGTTTACCTTTTCATGTTAGTAAAGTTGCCATCTTTAGTTGGTGACAAAAGGTAAGTCATGTACATGTCATGACCACCATATCTTAGATAATACTTTATCTAAGATACCTTAACTTTAGCATTGTAGTATATGCTTTAGTCTTAGGTTTCCAGCTGGTATCAAAGTATATCCGGCTGTAGGATCTAGTATATATAGTTTCTCTTTGTAACTCTTGTTTCATGCTTGTAAGTCTTGTAATATCTTGAGTTGAGAAGTAATATATACAAGTGCCTTGAAAATATATTTTCTGCTTGTTCCTTTGATACTTATTATATTATTATCAACTCTTGTAAAAGACATTACTTCATCTGATTTGAGTGTTTCCATAAGTGAGTTTGAGAGAAATACAAGTGTTTAAGTGACAAACCCGATCCTGCAATTGGTATCAGAGCTTTTTAGGCTCTTGATTGTGAGATCTTACCATCCTAATCAACCAGTTTTTCACTCCTCCTTATACCTCACTCAAAATGGCCCTCAACAAATCTGAAGTAGAGATGGGAACGATGACCAAAGCTCCCACCATCGCACCTGAAAACTTCAGGTCTTGGAGCAGAAGAATGGAAGGCTTCATCAGGAATCAAGACAGCAAGATGTGGCAATCCATTGTCAATGGCCCGTATAAGCCAAAAGTAGCTGGTGGAAACGGTGCCATGATTGAGAAAGCCGTTGAAGATTATTCTGATGAAGACAGGAATAAGCTTGACATAGACAACAATGCTATGACTGTTCTTATGGCTGCAATCCCAAACTCTATCATGGTGCGGTTTGAGCATTGTAAGTCTGCCAAAGAACTCTTTGATGCTCTTGCTCAAATGTACTCAAGCTCGAATGACTCCAAGAAGGACTCGCTGAAGCAGCAGTTTGAGAACTTCACCTATGTTGCTGGAGAAACTCTTAGCCAGCAATATTTCAGGTACATGGATCTCATTTCTTCCCTTCAATCTGTGGGAATCACTCATGAACTCAGAGACCTTACTAGAAAGTTTATGAGTGCTCTACCCAATGAGTGGACATTCTACTGTGTCTCTATCAAAAGAACAGAGAATCTGAATACACTCACCATGACCGAACTCTATGGGATCCTTGATGGATACCGTTTGGAAATGGAAAGCAAGAGGGGTCGTCAGACAAGCAGACCCTTGAGTCTTCCTGCTAGCAACGCTTTAATGGTTGCTGAAGGCTCAGGAATCTCCCAGTCTCAGCAATACCTGACCTACACCCAGCAACCATCTTGTTCCTCTGGGCCTTACATCATATTTCCTGAGACTCCATGGTCTCATCAAGCTCAGCAAAGCTCCTTTCAGGAGGGCTGTGCATTTGTCTCAGAAAGTGGGCACTCAAATGACTATCAATATTGCTTTGATGATCTAGAGTGTTTTAGCCCGGATGACATAGAGTATGTGGACATAGTCCAACAAATGGCTTTTCTAACCTACAGAGCAAAGAAGTTCTTTAAGAGAACTGGAAGGCAATTCCCTCAGAACCCAATCACAAGCAAATTTGGGTTTGACAAAAGCAAGGCCAAATGTTACAACTATAACCAACTTGGTCATTTTGCAAGGGAATGCAAGGCTCCCAAGTCCAACCCAGGAACCCCACAGGCCTCCACAGATCCCTCTACACCAAAGCCCACCGGAAAGTCAACAGAAACTGCTGCAATGGCACAAGAAGTTGACTGGAGCTTCATGGTTAAGGATGTGACTCCTGCTCAAGCACTTATGGCCGGAACAGATGAAAACAAGGTATATGAACATCTCTGTACCCCTGCCTGTATTGCTAAGGTTAAACTGTATCAGGACTACAATATGGAAATTAAATCCGATATTGAGTCTTTAAATGTTTTAAAATCTGACTTTAAAAGGGCTGAATCTGACTACCAAAGAAAATTGAGGAGTTAGAGAAAATTGTGTCCCTCTTAAAACATGAACATACAAACTACAAGACTCAAATCAAGGATTTAATATCCAAATTGACTGAGGCTCAAGCCCAGCTTGTCACTGCTGAGGCTCAAGCCAGGAAGTATGCTATTTCCGAGCAAAACTTCCAAGCCATTCTTGCATCATCCTCTCACTCAAAGCTTTGTTATCAAAACAAAGGTGGTTTGGGAACCAATGAAATTGCTCCACCATACTCTTATGAGTCTATAAGACAACCAAGGTGTGGTACTGAAGAGCAAGAGGTTCCATCTGCTGACCTACCTTCTCATGAGTCAAAGAATGATGCAACTATGGAGACCATCACAGGGAAGGAACAGGTAATTATGCCCTCCCCAGCCAATGATGATCAAACCCTGACCACCAAAGTCAGAAGAAGCAGAGCTAAGGCAGCCTGAAAAACTGCCAAGAAAGTGGCTGAATCCAAGCTAAAGATAGACCCAAAGCAAAAGGGTGTATTCATCTCAGCTAGATTCCAGGTGGTTGGAAATTCTGATTCAGGAAAGGAGTGCAGTACAAGTACTCCTATCCTACCAAAGGATCAGAAATTAAAGGGAAAGGTTGCTGATGAAGAGAAAAAGAACAAGAAACAACAATCCTCTCATTCCCAGAAAGTTAACATTGCATGCATAATGTGTGGTCTGCAAAACCACATGACTAAAGATTGTTACTACAATCCTGCTAGCACACATTATGCAAATAATGTTAAAAGAGAAGGAGTCAGGAAAGGTTTCTCATTTGGACCATATCAAATGGTTCAAGTGATGAAAAAGGGAAAGCTTGTTTCCGAAGCAAGGCTTCTCTCGGAAGAAAATTCTTCTTCCGAAAGGAAAAAGGCTTCGGAAGTTAAAGCTGTAAAGACTCAGAAAAACAAAAGAGTCCCCTTGAAACCATCCCAGAAGAAGACTGCTTCGGAAGAAAAGGTGGTGAAGGTCTCTTCCGAAAAGAAAGAAGCTTCGGAAGAATGCCAAGCTACAAAAGCTTCAACAAGCTCATCTTCTATGATCAACCAAGGGATGGAATGGAAGATCAAGGAAGATGCTGTAGCCCAAACCTCTTCTTCAAAGACATCCATTAAACCCCCATGCATAAATTTTGGTTCAATTATGTCATTATCGTTGGAAGAACCCAAGACCAATAAGGCTTGGGTTTCCAATCAAAACTAATTATCTCATCTTATGTGCAGGGACATCCATATGACAAGAATAACAACATTTGGATTGTAATAGTGGATGCTCCAGGCACATGACAGGGAACAGATCTCTCCTTCAACAATTTCAACATTATGATGGAGGTCCTGTCCAGTTTGGAGATGAGGCCGGAGGATATATTTATGGCAGAGGAAGTATATCCAATGGAAAGTTAAAAGTTGACAAAGTTAATTTTGTCAAACAGCTTGAACATAATCTGTTAAGTGTTTCTCAATTCTGTGATCAAAAGAATCAAATGCTTTTCACAGAACATGAGTGCATTACCCTCAAAACCGGGATGTCAATTCCTCAGGAATTGGTGCTTGTTAGATCTTCCAGGAAAGGGGATATGTACAAGCTTGATATGAACAATGCTTCCCCAATGGGAGAAGTATCATGCTTTCTTTCCAAAGCTGATGGTGATGAGTCAACACTATGGCATAAACAAATGTGTCATGTCAATTTTAAGACAATGAATAAATTGGCTAAAAATAACTTGGTACATGGTTTGCCTAAAAAGGAATTTTTCTGCAAAGATAACTGTGTTGCTTGCCTGAAAGGGAAACAACACAGGTCTTCTCATAAATCCAAAGTTGTTAACTCTATCACCACTCCATTACACATATTGCACATGGATCTATTTGGTCCCACAAGTATAATGAGCATTGGAAGGAAATCATACTGCCTTGTGATTGTTGATGATTTTACTAGATTTACATGGGTATTCTTTTTAAGAACTAAAGATAAAACTGCTGAAACTTTAAAATCTTTTATTCTTAAAATAGAAAATCAAGTTGATCACAAGGTTAAAATAATTAGAAGTGATCAAGGGACTGAGTTTAAGAACCTAGTTTTTGACTCATTTTGTAACTCAAAAGGGATTGCCAGACAATATAGTGCTCCTAGAACTCCTCAACAAAATGGTGTTGCTGAGAGGAGAAATAGGACACTTATTGAGGCTGCTCGGACTATGTTAGTTGATTCAAAGCTGCCTCTAACATTTTGGGCAGAGGCAGTCAGCACTGCATGCTATGTGTAGAACAGGGTTCTTGTAGTTAAGCCCATGGAAAAACCCCTTATGAGTTATGGAACAAGAGGCCACCATTCATTGGCTTTCTAAGGTCCTTTGGCAGCAGGTGTACCATACTTAACACAAAAGACAATTTGGCAAAATTTGCTGAAAAGTCAAATGATGCTATCTTTGTTGGATATTCCTCATACTCCAAAGCCTATAGAGTTTATAATATTAAAAACCAACAATTTGAGGAATCTTCCAACATTGTAGTTAATGAGCACACTCCTTGTGTTAGGGGGAATGGACCTGATCATATCTTTGATTTAGAATTGTTTCCAAACTATTCTAAACCATCTTGTGAGAATGTTTCAGCTGGAACAGGTGTTCAAAGTGATTCTGATGAAGATCAACTGTTTGAGCTTCCCAGACCTATTCCAAGTTCTCCAAGAGTTGCAACAAATCAAGTTCCCACTATTGAAAGATCTGACAGTATAACCATTTCAAGAGATAGTGGTACCTCAACAAGGGATTCACCTGCTGATTTTCAAATCTCTTCAGGTGACCCTGCACAACACCAAGCTGATGGAAGCATCATCTTGAAGGAACATGCAACTGTTAATGATGCTTCACAGCAAAGAAATGTTGATGTTTCTCTTTCATTCAATGATATCTTAGAGCGATTTGATATGAAGGATTGTAAAGCAGCAAAGACACCCATACCCAGAAACCACAATCTCTGCCCTGATTCTGAGGGGGAGGATACTGATCAACATCAGTACAGAGCAATTATTGGTTCTCTGATGTATCTCACAGCAAGTAGACCTGATATCATGTTTGCAACTTGCATTTGTGCAATATATCAGGCTACTCCAAAGGTGTCTCACCTAATTGCTGCCAAGAGAATCCTCAGATACCTCAAAGGAGCACCTAAACTAGGTCTCTTGTATCCAAGAAATAGTGATTTTAATCTCTATGGTTACTCTGATAGCGATTATGGTGGCTCCAACATCAACAAGAAATCAACATCAGGTGGATGTCAATTTCTTGGTGGAAGGATCATCTCATGGTATGCAAGAAGCAATCCTGTGTCTCTACATCAACTGCTGAAGCTGAATACATTGCTGCTGCTAGTTGCTGTGCTCAGCTGCTGTGGATTCAAAACCAGATGATAGATTATGGATTCAACTTCATGAGCACTCCTATCCACATTGACAACAACAGTGCTATATCCATTACTGAAAATCCAGTGAAGCACTCCAAGACAAAGCACATTGATATCAGGTATCATTTCATTAGAGATATTCATGAGAAAAATCTTATCAAACTAATCAAAGTTGATTCAAATGAACAATATGCTGATTTGTTCACCAAAGCCTTTGATGAACAAAGATTCAAATATCTCATTACAGCTATTTGGATGATAAACATTGATTAGTTAATCCATTTGAAAACCTTTTAATGTGTAAAGTCTTATGTCAAAACAATCTAAGCCCTATTACAAAAAAAAAATCTTTTTCTAAATATTATCTAAGTATGAATTCTTCCGAAGAGAAATTAACCCTCGGAAGATATCTTGCATATCTTCCGAAGCAAATTTCTCCCAGGATAATTTTCTTCTCGGAAGAGTGTTAAGTCTCGGAAGAAGCGATTGATTTCATATCAGATCTACTTCCGAAGCATTTAACACACTCTACCTGAAAAGCAACATATACTCTCGGAAGTAATCAATTTACCTTCGAAAGTAAATTTGCCTTCGAAAGAATATTACCTTCGGAAATGCTTTATACTCGGAAGAAAGATTTTACTGTGTAACGGAAATCTTTTCGGCCCCACACTGTAAAAAGTAAAGATTTTGTTAATGATGTCGGATTATTTAAATGGTCTAACCTTACCGCCCATGTCACATCATCCACTGAACCCTCACATCATCTTATCCAAAACCCCCTTTAAACCGCCATTTCACCCATTTAAATACTTTCGGTTAATCACTTACATCCTTTTTACCCAAATTACTGCCCTAAAAGCTTTCTTCTTCTCCAATTTACCTTATTCCGAACCATCCTTCTGTCATCTTCTTCAATGGCACTAAACCCTCAGCAAAACCAGGTCGCACTCCTTGATTCTTCAAGGGATGTTGACTTCTCAGATATCATTTCTTTCATGACCCAATCCTCATAGTACACTGCTCTGACTGTAAACCCTACAATTTATTCAAACCAATTGTCTGAATTTTGGGCAAATGGTCGGATTGAAACCCTAAATAGGGTTCGTGTTATAAGGTCGAGCATTTGTGGCCTAGAGTTGGTCATCTCTGAACAGATCATCAGGGAGCATCTCGAGCTCCATGATGAGGGCGCTCCAACGGAATTCCCCAAAACAGATTTGGACAGTTCTTATCTCCAAATGGGATACGGTGGAGATGTTAGCAGGTCAACTGTTTACAAATTCAACTTCTCCTACAAGTGGAAGTTCCTGCTGCATGTGGTTCTTCACTGCCTGTCTAATAAATCTGGGGGATGGGATCAAATCCCATATGAACTTGGGTGCTTAGTTCATGGGTTGGTACAAAGCCTCCGCTTCAACTATTCAAGGTTTGTGCTGACTAACCGAATGGGAAATCTTCAAAGGGACACATTCTTCATGTATCCTAGGTTTCTCCAGCACATAATCAACTGTGAGCTGGACCAGAGCAAGCTTGTCTGTGCAGCTGCTCTGACTGCTCCTCAAATGAGGCCGACCATCTTCAAGACCTTGAAGAGAGTGTCTACCAACTTCACTGGAAGAGATACTGCACTACTTCCAGGTATGATTGAGCCAATGGCTCCTGGTGACATCCCTGTTAACCCCAAAGGTGATGAACCCACACCAGCAACTACCCTCACCCTGCCAAATCTACCTTCTCCACCCATTACAGTTACATATCAGAGACGTCCCAAACGAACCCTTGTTCAATCTACTCTGATTGAACAAGCTCCTCCTGTTCAATCCAAAAAGGCTAGAGTGGAACAAAGGGCTCCCACTCAGCCTGAGGTCCAACCATCCTTCACAATTGACCTCAATATGGGTCTTGAGTCTCCTCAGTCTCAGACCCATGAGCCCGAAACCCAAGCTGATAGCCCTCAGGAAGAGTCTCTATACTCCCCTGAGCAGCCACAAAGGGACAGCTCAATGCCTCTAGACATTGATCAAAGTACCGGGTCATTAGGTCTCAATTCCTTATCCTTTACTGACCTTTTGACCGGAGCTGGTGAAGAGATTATGTCTCTTAAAGGCAATGAAGTTGATCCACAACACCCTCTCAAGGATCAACAGAGCCTAAAGAGACCCCTTATCTCTAGCCCCCATCAGCAAAGCCTTACTGAGGTGAGTCCCACTGATATGAAGGGAACTCATGTAGATTCAGCTGCCACTACTGAAGGAGCATCAATGGATCCTCAGGACAGTGGTAACGATACTGAGACTGAATCTACGGCAACCGTGCCCTTTGATGACTCTGAAAGAGACATCATTGTGCAAGGGAAACCAGGGCGCCAAGAAACCACATCTGGTGGTGAGGATGAACATACCAGGTATGTTACCTCATCTCCCCATGATTCTTCAAAAGAAGATGAGGGAAGTATGCAACTCACCATTCAAGACCTTACCCAACCATTAGCTCTAACATCTGCATTGACTCCAGCTCCCACCTCTACTACCCAACCTGGATCTTCCATCCAAGAACCCCCAAAGTCTAGTACTTCCGAAGACATCAAAGGAAAAAGGAAGATGACTTCGAAAGAGCTTCAGGAGGAAGAAAGGTTGGAGAAGCTTAAAAGGAAAGGTAGGCTTCCAACTGGGAAACTGTTAGCTGCAAGTACCAAAGCAACTGCAGCCAACCAGGAGGCAGTCAACAACCGAAGAAGAGTAGAGGTCATAGATAGACTTGTTGGTCTAGGGGCTGCAACTGAAGATGTACTCCTGCTAACATTAGAGGAGTTGATAGAGCTGGAAAAGGCAACCTTGCTGCTAAAACAGCAAAAAGAAGAAGCTGCAAGGTTGGCCTTAGAAGAGGAAAGGGAGAGAAAGGAAAGAGAAGCTGATCTGTAGCTCAGGAGAGAAAGGATAACCTTCCTACTCTCCAGAGGTTTCTCTCAAGAAGAGTTGTCTCCACATAACAATGATACGATCTTGTGACTCTTCAACAAAGAGCAAGATCAAATGGAGAAAGAGAGAAAGAGAGCTGCAAGGGAGAAGCTTGTGCTAAAGAAGAAGAAGGAAGAGGAAGTTGGACTGACCGCTGCCAAGATGATAGGTGAGAAAGCCTGGATGAAGAGTTATCTCAAAGCTCATGGCTTCTCTGCCAGGCAGGTGGGTCCCATGTCGGAAAAGACTCTCTAGCGACATGTTAGTGACATCAAGGCTGACATTCGCGCGGGGAAAAGGAAGGAGATGTATAGAAGGGGACAGGGGATGACCTTCAAAGCAACCACTCAACCCAAACTCCAAACCCAACCTCAACCTGAACCTATACCCTTTCCCTTCCCAATCAAAACTGAACCAACTTCTGAACCATTCACCCCTGAACCCAAACCATCACACCTACCAACCTCCTCACCTCAACCACCTAAACTACATATCCTCCAACCCAAAACCTTAGCCAGAACCCAAACACCTCAACCTACCCATCAACCAATCAAACCATCCTCTCAGCCTTCTAAACATCTCTCCATGGAAGAATTCAAGACAGTCAAGACAAAGCTCATAAACTGCACTACACTGAGCGACATCTCTTGTGAGGAGGATTCAGTCAACTTGACTTATGTTGACGGATCCTCAAGTTCCCTCACAAGAGATCAATTTCTTGATCTGCCCATAGGAACTTTGGACCAAGCTGCAAACCTCCTTGGCCTCAATTCAGACACATTGAATGAGGAAGAAAAGAAGCTAAGGAGAAAGCTGGTGACTCTACTGGATACAAAGAAAGGAGATAGGGTACCAAGACAACCTCTTGCACCCAGAAAGAAGATCATCCAGTGGAGGTTCGAAGACTCTTTTCACAACTTTGTTGTTGAAAAAGAGAATGGAGAGCTCAACAGGCTGAGTGCCTCATCTCTGCTACACTTGAGCAGGTTTGACATTGCTGAGTTAGCAGAGAAGCCATTCTCCAACCCTTCTAACTCCGATATAGCTGCCCACATCAGAAATCATCTAGGCAGCCTTCATATGGCCGAGCTTACTGCTAGAAGCAAGGTTGAAGAGGAGTTGAAACTGAGAGAGGAGGAGGAAAGGAAAGGATCAGCAACCAAAGGCAAAGCCTTTCTACAAATGGTTGAAGGTCCTGAACTTGAGTCCATAGTTAGATGGGAGTATGACTATAACTCCCGTCAACTAACTCTCTTCAGGGGGACACAACAGAGGGTACATGTCATTCAAAGCGATAGACTGGATCTCCTATCCACCAATGACTTGTACAAGTTTCTCAGCACTACTTCAGGGAAGAACAAAGAGACAGACAAATACCTTTTGTCCCTGGTGCTGAAGGCATTGAGAAGCAGAAATAAGTGAAGTTTTGGTAACATCAGCCTAGGGGGAGTTTGTTGGATCTAGAAAGGGTGGTGCAACCAAAACCAAGTCACTTAGAAGATTTTGGTACAACAAACAAAGGACTTCCGAAGCTAAGTATGGAACTTCTGAAGGAAGAAGGAGCTCTTCCGAAGACTAAGTGTAAAACACACTTCCGAAGGAAAACTCTAACTTCCGAAGACAAAGAACCTACTTCCGAAGATCAATACTTAGAGATAAAGATTTGAAGTCAACTTCCGAAGTACAAGAAGTCCTCAAAGCCTCGGAAGCATATAAGCCTCTTCCGAAGTATAAATGGCTTCGGAAGAAGTTCTTCCGAAGCCAGTTAACCTTCGGAAGACACTTCTATTATCCAGTGGACATAAGTATGGCCTCTCTGACACTCCGCTGCAAATCTCTGAGATACTGCATGGCGTTTTGTCAAAAGCCATGTAGTTGACCATACTTTAATCCACTGTTTACCTTTTCATGTTAGTAAAGTTGCCATCTTTAGTTGGTGACAAAAGGTAAGTCATGTACATGTCATGACCACCATATCTTAGATAATACTTTATCTAAGATACCTTAAATTTAGCATTGTAGTATATGCTTTAGTCTTAGGTTTCCAGCTGGTATCAAAGTATATCCGGCGGTAGGATCTAGTATATATAGTTTCTCTTTGTAACTCTTGTTTCATGCTTGTAAGTCTTGTAATATCTTGAGTTGAGAAGTAATATATACAAGTGCCTTGAAAATATATTTTCTGCTTGTTCCTTTGCTACTTATTATATTATTATCAACTCTTGTAAAAGACATTACTTCATCTGATTTGAGTGTTTCCATAAGTGAGTTTGAGAGAAATACAAGTGTTTAAGTGACAAACCCGATCCTGCACACACTCAAAATGGCCCTCAACAAATCTGAAGTAGAGATGGGGACGATGACGAAAGCACCCATCATCACCCCTGAAAACTTCAGGTCATGGAGAAGACGAATGGAAGGCTTCATCAGGTATCAAGACAACAAGATGTGGCAATCCATTGTTAATGGCCTGTATAAGCCAAAAGTAGCTGGTGGAAACGGTGCCATGATTGAGAAAGCTTTTGAAGATTATTCTGATGAGGACCGGAAGAAGCTGGACATTGATAGCAATGCTATGACTGTTCTCATGACTGCAATTCCAAACTCCATCATGGTGGGGTTTGAGCATTGCAAGTCTGCCAAAGAACTGTTTGACACGCTTGCTCAAATGTATTCAAGCTCAAATGACTCCAAGAAGGACTCACTGAAGCAGCAGTTCGAGAACTTCACCTACGTTGCTGGAGAGACACTTAGCCAACAATACTTCACGTACATGGATCTCATTTCTTCCCTTCAGTCTGTGGGAATTGCTCATGAACTTAGAGACCTTACAAGAAAGTTCATGAGCGCATTACCCAATGAGTGGACATTCTACTGTGTCTCTATCAAGAGAATAGAGAACCTGAATACACTCACCATGATTGAACTCTATGGCATCCTTGATGGATACCGTTTGGAAATGGAGAGTAAGAGAGGCCATCAGACAAGCAGACCCTTGAGTCTTCCTGCTAGCAATGCTTTAATGGTTGCTGAAGGCTCAGGAACCTCCCAGCCTTAACAATACATGACTTACACCCAGCAGCCATCTTGTTCTTCTGGGCCATACATCACATTTCCTGAGATTCCAAGGTCTCAACAAGCTCAGCAAAGCTCCTTTCAGGACAGCTGTGCTTTTGTCTCAGGAAGTGGACACTCAAATGATTATCAATATTGCTTTGATGATCTAGAGTGCTTCAGCCCGGATGACGTGGAATACGTGGACATAGTCCAACAAATGGCTCTACTAACCTACAGAGCAAAGAAGTTCTTTAAGAGAACTGGAAGGCAATTTCCCCATAACCCAATCAACAACAAATTTGGGTTTGACAAAACCAAGGCCAAATGTTACAACTATAACCAACTTGGTCATTTTGCAAGGGAATGCAAGGCTCCCAAGTCCAACCCGAGAACCCCACAGGCCTCCACACATCCCTCTACACCAAAGCCCACCGGAAAGTCAACAGAAACAGCTGCAATGGCTCAAGAAGTTGACTGGAGCTTCATGACACAGGATGTGACTCCTGCTCAAGCACTCATGGCCGGAACAGATGAAAATAAGGTATATGAACATCTCTGTACTTCTGCCTGTCTTGCTAAGGTTAAATTGTATCAGGACTACAATATGGAGATTAAATCCGATATTGAGTCTTTAAATGTTTTAAAATCTGATTTTAAAAGGGCTGAATCTGACTATCAAAGAAAAATTGAGGAGTTAGAGAAAACTGTGTCCTTATTAAAACACGAACACACAAGCTATAAGACTCAAATAAAGGATTTAATATCCAAATTGACTGAGGCTCAAGCCCAGCTTGTCACAGCTGAGGCTCAAGCCAGGAAGTATGCTATTTCCGAGCAAAACTTCCAAGCCATTCTTGCATCATCCTCTCACTCAAAGCTTTGTTACCAAAACAAAGGTGGGTTGGGAACCAATAAAATTGCTCCACCACACTCCTATGAGTCTATAAGACAACCAAGGTGTGGTACTGAAGAGCAATAGGTTCCATCTGCTGACCCTCCTTCTTATGAGTCAAAGAATGAACCATGGAGACCATCACAGGGAAGAACCAGGTAACTATACCCTCCCCTACCAATGATGATCAAACCCTAACCACCAAAGCCAGAAGAAGCAGAGCTAAGGCAGCCAGAAAAACTGCCAAGAAAGTGGCTGAGTCTAAGCTGAAGATAGACCCAAAACAAAAGGATTTATTCATCTCAGCTGGATTCCAGGTGGTTAGAAACTCTGATTCAGGAAAGGGGTGTAGTACCAGCACTCCTGTCCTACCAAAGGATCAGAATTTAAAGGGAAAGGTTGCTGATGAAGAGAAAAAGAACAAGAAACAGCAATCCTCAAATTCCCAAAAGATTAACATTGCATGTATAATATATGGTCTGCAAAACCAAATGGCCTAAGATTGTTACTACAATCCTGCTAGCACACATTATGCAAATAATGTTAAAAAGGAAGGAGGTAGGGAAGGTTTCTCATTTGGACCATATCAAATGGTTCAAGTGATGAAAAAAGGAAAGCTTGTTTCCGAAGCAAGGCTGCTTTCGGAAGAAAATCCTTCTTCCGAAAGGAAAAAGGCTTCGGAAGCTAAAGCTATCAAGACTCAAAAGAATAAAAGAGTCCCCTTGAGACCATCCCAGAAGAAGACTGATTCGGAAGAAAAGGTGGTGAAGGCTTCTTCCGAAAAGAAAGAAGCTTCGGAAGAATGCCAAGCTACAAAAGCTTCAACAAGCTCATCCTCCATGATCAACCAAGGGATGGAATGGAAGATCAAGGAAGCTGCTGTAGCCCAAACCTCTTCTTCAAAGACATCCATTGAACCCCCATGCATAAATTTTGGTTCAATTATGTCACTATTATTGGAAGAACCCAATACCAACAAGGCTTGGGTTTCCAATCAAAACTAATCATCTCATCTTATGTGCAGGAACATTCATATGACAAGAATAACAATGTTTGGATTGTGGATAGTGGATGCTCCAGGCACATGACAGGGAACAGATCTGTCCTTCAACAATTTCAACATTATGATGGAGGTCCTGTCCAGTTTGGAGGTGAGGCCGGAGGATATATTTCTGGCAGAGGAAGTATATCCAATGGAAAATTAAAGGTTGACAAAGTTAACTTTGTCAAACAGCTTGAACACAACCTGTTAAGTGTTTCTCAGTTCTGTGATCAAAAACACCAAAGGCTCTTCACAGAACATGAGTGCATAATCCAAACCCGGGATGACAATTCCTCAGGAATTGGTGCTTCTTAGATCTCCCAGGAAAAGGGATATGTACAAGCTGGATATGAACAATGCTTCCCCAATGGGAGAAGTATCATGCTTTCTTTCCAAAGCTAATGGTGATGAGTCAACACTAGGGCATAAACGAATGTGTCATGTAAATTTTAAGACAATGAATAAATTGGCTAACACGGCCGTGGCGTTGGGCAGAAAGCCGATGATTTCGAAATAACTTGGTACATGGTTTGCCTAAAAAGAAATTTTTCTGCAAAGATAACTATGTTGCTTGCCTGAAAGGGAAGCAACACAGGACATCTCATAAATCCAAAGTTGTTAACTCCATCACCACCCCATTACACTTATTGCACATGGATCTATTTGGTCCCACAAGTATAATGAGCATTGAAGGAAATCATATTTCCTTGTGATTGTTGATGATTTTACTAGATTTACATGGGTATTCTTTTTAAGAACCAAAGATGAAACTACTGAAACTTTGAAATCTTTTATTCTTAAAATAGAAAATCAAATTGATCACAAGGTTAAAGTAATTAGAAGTGATCAAGGGACTGAATTTAAGAACCACGTTCTTGACTCATTCTGTAACTCAAAAGGGATTACCAGACAATATAGTGCTCATAGAACTCCTCAACAAAATGGTGTTGCTGAGAGGAGGAATAGGACACTTATTGAGGCTGCTCGGACTATGTTAGCTGATTCAAAGCTGCCTCTAACATTCTGGGCAGAGGCAGTTAGCACTGCTTGCTATGTGCAGAACAGGGTCCTTGTAGTAAAGCCACATGGAAAAACCCCTTATGAGTTATGGAACAAGAGGCCACCGTTCATTGGCTTTCTAAGGTCCTTTGGCAGCAGGTGTACCATACTTAACACAAAAGACAATTTGGCAAAATTTGCTGAAAAGTCAGATGATGCTATCTTTGTTGGATATTCCTCTAACTCTAAAGCTTATAGAGTTTATAACATTAAAAATCAACAATTTGAGGAATCTTCCAACATTGTAGTCAATGAGCACACTCCTTGTGTTAGGGGGAATGGCCCTGATCATATCTTTGATTTAGAATTGTTTTCAAACTATTCTAAATCATCTTGTGAGAATGTTTCAGCTGGAACAGGTGCTCAAAGTGACTCTGATGATGATCAACTGTTTGAGCTTCCCAGACCTATTCCAAGTTCTCCAAGAGCTGCAGCAAATCAAGTTCCCACTATTGGAAGATCTGATAGTATAACCATCTCAAGAGATAGTGGAGCTTCAACAAGCAGTTCACCTATTGACTTTCAAACCTCTTCAGGTGACCCTGCACAACACCAAGCTGATGAAAGCAACATCTTGAAGGAACATGCAACTGTTGATGTTGGTTCATAGCAAACAAATGATGATGTTTCTTTTTCATTCAATCAGTCCTTATTGAATGAGTTTGAAACAATAGTTGGACCAAGTATTCAAGCTCCTGAGCAAAATATGTCCAATTTGGATTTATCTTTGCAACTGGAGGTGATTCCTAGACTTAGAATTCACAACACTCATCCAGCTGAGAACATCATAGGGGAAGTCTCTGAAGGCGTGAGAACAAGAGGACAAACTCATAATGGGAATGTCTGTTTGTACTCATGCTTTTTTATCCCAAATGGAACCCAAGAAGGTAGAAGATGCCTTGAAAGATAGTAGATGGGTTGAATCAATGCAAGAGGAGCTGCTTCAATTCAAAAGACAAAAGGTTTGGAACCTTTGTCCGCTACCATCTGGTCAAGTACCTATAGACACTAAATGGGTTTTCAGAAACAAGAGAGATGACAGAGGCTTGATTATCAAGAACAAGGCAAGACTGGTTGTTCAAGGATACACTCAAGAGGAGGGAATCGATTATACTGATGTATTTGCACCTGTTGCAAGTCTTGAGGCAGTTAGGATCTTCCTTGCTTATGCTGCATCCAAGAATTTCACTGTCTACCAGCTTGATGTCAAGTGTGCCTTTCTATATGGGGATATAGATAGGGAAGTCTATGTATGCTAACCTCCGGGATTTGAAGATCCACAGGATCCCAACTATGTGTGCAAATTGGATAAAGCTCTATATGGGCTGCACCAAGCACCTAGCCTGTGGTATGAGACATTGTCTCAGTTTCTCCTGAAGAATGGTTACACTAGAGGTACCATTGACAAGACTCTTTTCATAAGGAAGTCTGGGAAAGACATCTTGCTTGTTCAAGTCTATGTTGATGACATCATATTTGGTTCTTTAAATGACCAAATGTGTAAAGACTTTGAGAGCATTATGAAGAAGAAGTCTGAGATGAGTTCCATGGGAAAAATAGACTTTTTCCTTGGAATTCAGGTGAAGCAAATGAAGGAAGGGTTCTTTATCAGTCAATCTAAGTATGTTAATGATATCTTAGAAAGATTTGATATGAAAGATTGTAAAGCAGTAAAAACACCTATACCCAGAAACCACAATCTCTGCCCTAACTCTAAGGGGGAAGATACTGATCAACATCAGTATAGAGCGATTATTGGTTCTCTGATGTATCTCACAGCAATAGACCTGATATCATGTTTGCAACTTGCATTTGTGCAAGATATAAGGCTGCTCCAAAGGTGTCTCACTTAGTTGCTGCCAAGAGAATCCTTAGATACCTTAAAGGAGCACCTAAACTAGGTCTCTGGTATCCAAGAAATAGTGATTTCAATTTGTATGGTTACTCTGATAGTGATTATGGTGGTGGCAATATCAACAAGAAATCAACATCTGGTGGATGTCAATTTCTTGGTGGAAGGATCATCTCATGGCAATGCAAGAAGCAATCATGTGTCTCTACATCAACTGCTGAAGCTGAATACATTGCTGCTGCTAGTTGTTGTGCTCAGCTGCTGTGGATTCAAAACCAGATGATAGACTACGGATTCAACTTCATGAGCACTCCTATCCACATTGACAACAACAGTGCTATCTTCATTACTGAAAATCTAGTAAAGCACTCCAAGACTAAGCACATCGATATCAGGTATCATTTCATTAGAGATATTCATGAGAAAAATCTTATCAAGCTAATCAAAGTTGATTCAAATGAACAATATGCTGACTTGTTCACCAAAGCCTTTGATGAACAAAGATTTAAATATCTCATTACAACTATTGGGATGATAAAACTTGATTAGTCGATCTCATTTGAAAACCTTTTAATGTGTAAAGTGTTATGTCAAAACAATCTAAGCCCTGTTACAAAAGATCATTCTCTAAAATTTTATCTAAGTATGAATTCTTCTGAAGAGGAATCAACCCTCAGAAGATATTTTACATATCTTCCGAAGCAAATTTCTCCCAGGATAATTTTCTTCTCGGAAGAGTTGTTAAGTCTCGGAAGAAGCGATTGATTTCAAATCAGATCTACTTCTGAAGCTTGTAACACTCTCCATTCGGAAAGCAACATATACTCTCGGAAGTAACCACTTTACCTTCGGAAGTAAATTTGCCTTCGGAAGAACATTACCTTCGGAAATGCTTTATACTCGGAAGAAAGATTTTACTATGTAACGGAAATCTTTTGGGCCCCACTCTGTAAAAGGTAAAAGATTTTGTTAATGATGTCGGATTATTTAAGTGGCCTAACCTTACCACCCATGTCACATCATCCACTGAAACCTCCCATCATCTTATCCAAACCTCCTTTAAACCGCCATTCCACCCGTTTAAATACCTCCGGCTAATCACTTTCATCCTTTTTACCAAAATTACTGCCTTAAAAGCTTTCTTCCCCTTCAATTTACCCAATTCCGAACTATCTTCTTGTAACTTTCTTCAATGGCACTTAACCCTCAGCACAACCAAGTCGCACTCCTTGACTCTTCAAGTGATGCCGACTTCTCAGATATCATCTCCTTTCTAATCCAATCTTTTTACTACACTACCCTGACTGTTAACCCCACGGTTTACTCAAATCATATGTCTGAATTTTGGGCAAACGGTTAGATTGAAACCCTAAATGGGGTTCGTGTTATAAGATCGAGTATCTGTGGCCAGGAGTTGGTCATTTCTGAACAAATCATCAGGGAGCATCTAGAGCTTCATGATGAGGGCGCTCCTATAGAATTCCCCAAAGCAGATCTGGACAACACTTATATCCAAATGGGATATAGTGGAGATGTTAGAAGGTCACCCGTCTACAAATTCAACTTCTCTTACAAGTGGAAGTTCCTGCTGCATGTAGTTCTTCACTGTTTGTCCAACAAATCTGGGGGATGGGATCAAATCCCATATGAACTTGGGTGCCTAGTTCATGGTTTGGTGAAAAGCCTCCACTTCAACTATTCAAGATTTGTGCTGACCAATCTCATGGGAAACCTTCAGCGGGACACATTCTTCATGTGTCCAAGGTTTCTCCAGCACATAATCAATTGTGAGCTGGACCAGAGCAAGCTTGTCTGCGCAGCTGCTCTGACTGTTCCTCAAATGAGGCCGACCATCTTCAAAACTTTGAAGAGAGTGTCCACCAACTTCACCGGAAGAGATACTTCACTTCTTCTAGGTATGATTGAGCCAATGGCTCCTGGTGACATCCCTGTTAACCCCACAGGTGATGAACCCACACCAGCAACTACCCTCACTTTGCCAAATCTACCTTCTCCACCCATTACCTTCACTTATCAAAGACGCTCCAAACAAACCCTTGTTCAATCTTCTCTGATTGAACAAGCTCCTCATGTTCTACCCAAAAAGGCTAGAGTGGAACAATGGGCTCCCACTCAACCTGAGGTCCAACCATCCTTCACAATTAACCTCAATATGGGTCTTGAGTCTCCTCAGTCTCTGACCCATGAGCCCGAAACCCAAGCTGAAACCCCTCAGGGAGAGTCTCTATACTCCCCTAAGCAGCCAAAAAGGGACAGCCCCATCACAGGCTCAATGCCTTTAGACATTGATCAAAGTCCCGAGTCACTAGGTTTTACTTCCATATCTTTTACTGACCTATTAATCAGAGCTAATGAAGAGATTATGTCTCTTCAGGGCAATGAAGTTGATCCACAACACCCTCTCAAGGATCAACAGAGCCCAGAGAGATCTCTTATCTCTAACCCCCATCAACAAACCTTTACTGAGGTGAGTCCCACTGATGTGGAGGGGACTCATGTAGATTCAGCTTCCACTACTGAAGGAGCCTCAAGGGATCCTCAGGACAGTGGTAACATTAATGAAACTGAATCTACGGCAACCATGCCCTTTGATGACTCTGAAAGAGACATCATTGAGCAAGGGAAACCAGGGCGCCAAGAAACCACATCTGGTGGTGAGGCTGAACATACAAGGTATGTTACCTCATCTCCCCGTGATTCTTCAAAAGAAGATGAGGGAAGACTGCAACTCACCATTGAAGACTTACTTTCTAATGTCTCAAATCTTAAATCTAAGGTTAGGACTTTAGAGGATAGGTCTGCCACTCAGCAACTTGAGATTGAAAATCTCAAGGCCAAACTAGCTGAGAAACAGATTGAGAGGTCTGTTAGGCACGTACCAACTCAAGTCTCTTTGACCTCTTCCTCTAGCTCATCAAGCTCTCAGGATGATGCTACCAAAAAGGGGGAGAGTGTTTAGGGACAAAGTCAAAGACAAGAGGAGCCCCAAAGTCAAGCTCTCACTTCCCTAAGCTCAAAATATCCTATGCAACAAGCTTCAGTTTTCCCTGAGCCTGCTCCAGTTGTAATTCAAATGGATCAAAGGATGCTCCAAGATCTCAATAGGTTCTTCAACAAGTTCCTGTTGGAATCTCTTATTGAACAGCCAAGTCCTGATCTGTCTGTGATCTACTTCGGAGCTAAGGAGATTTAGAGGTTAAATGCACCTTCTACCACTATTGAGGAAGTTGGTCAACCTAAGGTCCAAGTGGAACCTGAGATTAACTTCAAAGGGGAAACAAGGACTGATGGCCCAGCAACTGAGACAGTTGGGACATATAGTGCATTTTCACAGACTTCCGAAGCACAATTTAAAGCCTCGAAAGAACAATTTCAAACTTCCGAAGCTGAGATTGCTGCTGCGGAAGGACTATTCTCCTTATCCGATGATCTAATAGTCACAGATGCAATCCTAGAACTTGCATCTGAGGTTAATAGGGAGGATTTTCTCACCCAACCCCTAGCTCAAACATCAGCATTAACTCCAGCTTCCATCTCTACTACTCAACCTGAACCTTCCATCCAAGAACCCCCAAAGTCTAGCACTTCCGAAGACATCAAAGGAAAGAGGAAGATGACTAAGGAAGAGCTTCAGGAGGAAGAAAGGTTAGAAAAACTCAAAAGAAAAGGTAGGCTTCCAACTGGAAAACTGCTAGCTGCCAGTACCAAAGCAGCTGCAGCCAACCAGGAGGCAGTCAACAATTGAAGAAGAGTAGAGATCATTGATAGACTTGTCAGTCTAGGAGCTGCGAATGAAGATGTACTCCTGCTACCATTAGAGGAGTTAGTTGAGCTGGAAAAGGCAACTTTGCTGCAAAAACAGCAAAGAGAAGAGGCAGCAAGGTTGGCCTTAAAAGAAGAAAGGGAGAGGAAAGAAAGAGAAGCTGATCAGCAGCTCAGGAGGGAAAGGATAACTTTCCTAACCTCTAGAGGTTTTTCTCTGGAAGAATTATCTCCACACAACAATGATACGATCTTATGGCTCTTCAACAAAGAGCAAGATCAAATGGAGAAAGAGAGAAAGAAAGCTGCCAGGGAAAAGCTGATGCTGAAGAAGAAGAAGGAAGAGGAAGCAGGCTTCTCTGGCAGGCAGGTGGGTCCTATGTCTGAAAAGACCCTCCAGCGACATGTCAGTGACATAAAGGCTGACATTCGCTCGGGGAAGAGGAAGGAGATGTACAGAAGGGGACAGGGGATGATCTTCAAATCAACTACTCAACCCCAACTTCAAACCCAACCACAACCTGAACCAATTTCCTTTCCATTCCCTATCAAAACCGAACCAACCACTAAACCATACACCCCTGAACCTACACCATCACCCCTACCAACCTCTTCACCTCAACCACCTAAACTACCCATCCTCCAACCCAAAACACTAGCCAGAACCCAAACACCTCAACCTACCCAACAATCCATCAAATCATCCCCTTAGCCTTCTAAATATCTCTCCTTAGAAGAATTCAAGGCAATCAAGACAAAGCTCATCAATTGCACAACCCTGAGTGATATCTCTTGTGAGGAGGATTTAGTCAAATTGACTTTATTGAGGAAGAAAAGAAGTTAAGGAGAAGGCTGGTGACTCTACTGGATACCTAGAAAGGTGACCGGGTGTCAAGACAACCTCTTGAACCTAGGAAGAAGATCATCCAGTGGAGGTTCGAAGACTCTTCTCACAACTTTGTTGTTGAAAGAGAGAATGGAGAGCTCAACAGGCTAAGTGACTCATCTCTGCTACCCTTAAGCAGATTTGATATTGCTGAGTTAGCAGAGAAGCCATTCTACAACCCTTCAAACTATGATGTAGCTCCTCATATCATAAATCATCTAGGCAGTCTTCATATGGCCGAGCTAACCGCTAGGACCAAGGTTGAAGAAGAGTTGAAACTCAGAGAGGAGGAGAAAAGAAAGGGATCAACAACCAAAGGCAAAGCCTTTCTACAAATGGTTGAAGGTCCTGAACTTGAATCCATAGTTAGATGGGAGTATGATTATAACTCCCGTCAACTAACTCTTTTCAGGGGGACGCAACAGAGGGTACATGTCATTCAGAGTGATAGACTAGATCTCCTATCCACCAATGACTTGTACAAGCTTCTCAGCACCACTTCAGGGAAGAACAAAGAAACAGACAAATATCTTCTGTCCCTGGTGTTGAAAGCTTTGAGAAGCAGAAACAAGTGAGGTTTTGGTAGCATCAGCCTAGGGGGAGTTTGTTGGATCTAGAAAGGGTGGTGCAACCAAAACCAAATCACTTAAAATATTTTGGTACAACAAATAAAGGAATTCCAAAGCTAAGTGTGGAACTTCTGAAGGAAAAATGAGCTCTTCCGAAGACAAAGTGTAAAACTAACTTCCGAAGGAAAACTCCAACTTCCGAAGACAAAGAACTTACTTCCGAAGATCAAGACTTAGAATGATAGATCAAAAGTCAACTTCCGAAGTATAGAAGTCCTCAAGCCTCGGAAGTATAGAAGCCTCTTCCGAAGTATAAGTGGCTTCGGAAGAACTTGTTCTTCCGAAGCCAACTTACCTTCGGAAGACACTACTATTATCCAGTGGACATAAGTATGGTCTCCCTGACACTCTGCTGCAGACCTCTGAAATACTGCATGACATTTTCTCAAAAGCCATGTAGTTGACCATACTTTATTCCACTGTTTACCTTTATAAGTTAGTACAGTTGCCATGTTTAGTTGGTGACAAAAGGTAAGTCATGGACATGTCATGACTACCATATCTTAGATAATACTTTATCTAAGATACCTTAACTTTAGCATTGTAGTATATGCTTTAGTCTTAGGTTTTCAGCTGGTATCAAAGTATATCCGGCTGTAGGATCTAGTATATATAGTTTCTCATTGTAACTCATGTTTTATGCTTGTAAGAGTCTTGTAATACTTTGAGTTGAGAAGTAATATATACAAGTGCCTTGAAAATTATTTCTGTGTGTTCTTTGCTACTTATTATATTATTATCAACTCTTATAAAAGACTCTACTTCATTTGATTTGAGTGTTCTATAAGTGAGTTTGAGAGAAATCCAAGTGTTTAAAGTGACAAACCCGATCCTGCAAAAGCTGTTGGGATGACCAAGTCAAGAAGAAAGAACTTGATCAGGAAGGCCAAAAGAAAGTCCAAAAAGGCTCAAGAGATCAAGGCCACCTTCAATTCGGCACAGAAACAAGTTTTCATCTCTACAGGATTTGAAGTGGTAAATGGTGAAGACACCAACTTGAACTCCATCAACAAGAGTTCTGGTTCATGTCCAAATCATCCCATCATCAAGAAGAAGGCTGATCAGTTGTGCATCACTGCTGTACAACCTAAACCATCCAGCTCCAAAGGTAGTTCTATCCCCACAAGAACTGCCACAACATCTGCAAAGGTGAAGATGGAAAAGGAAAGTGATCAAGTTCAGCCTCGTTCAAAAAGGAAAACTTCTAAAAGGAAGAAAATAGACTGTGTTATGTGTGGAAGTACTTCTCATCTTGCTAAGGATTGTGTTTACAATCCAAAGAGTACTCTCCACATGACCAAGAAAGAAACTTCTAAGAGTTTGGAAAAGAAGAAGCAAGCTTCAGAAGGAAAATCTGTTTCCTTCGGAAGCTCCAAAATGAAGAAGAAGACAAGTGGAAACTTGCCTTCGGAAGAAAATTTGGTCTCGGAAGAAAAGAATACTTCCAAAGCACTGAAGCGTGCTGCAGTGAAAGCAAGATCTTCCGAAGGTCCAGCCATCAAAACTTCCGAATTATTGAAGGTCAAGTCTAAGCTTCCAAAGGTGGTGTGGAAGTCAAAGAAAGACCAAGTGGCTGAAAGTTCTTCATCAACTTCAGCAAATGATCCTCCTAGCATGACTATAGGATCAATTACTGTTGCATTTTCTTCAACTTCTTTTGATGAGCCCAAGACCAATGAGGCTTGGGTTTCCAAATGTAACTAATCATCTCTTTTGTGCAGGAACAGCTCAAGACAAACAGAAATGTATGGATCATTGATAGTGGCTGTTCCAGACACATGACAGGCAATAGGTCACTACTCCAAAAGTTTGACAGAATTGATGGAGGATCAGTTGCTTTCGGAGGAGATGGAGGAGGTTACATTACTAAAAGGGGCAAGGTCACAAATGGTAAGCTCAGTATTGAGAAGGTAAACTTTGTCAAGGAGCTTGGGTACAATCTTTTGAGTGTATCCCAATTTTGTGATCAGAGTCATAACATGTTCTTCACTGAGCATGAGTGCATTATTCTCAGGCCCGGGGTGGTCATTCCTAATGAGCACATCTTCCTCAGAGCCCCCAGGAAAGGGAACATGTACAAGATGGACTTATAAGAAACATGTCCCTCAAGAGAAGTTTCATGCTTTCTGTCTAAAATAAATAATGATAAATCTTTTCTCTGGCATAAAAGAATGTGCCATGTAAACTTTAAAAACATGAATAAATTAATTAAGGATGATTTGGTAACTGAAATACCAAAGAAAGAGTTTACAAGTGATGACCACTGTGTTGCATGCCTGAAAGGGAAGCAACACAAGGTATCTCACAAGCCATAGGAAAGCAATTCTATCATTAATCCCCTACACTTATTACATATGGATCTCTTTGGCCCCACCAGTGTAATGAGTCTAGGAAGGACCTCTTATTGTTTGGTGATCACAGATGATTTTACAAGATTCACTTGGGTCTTTTTCTTAGAACTAAGGATGAGACTCCTGAGATTCTGAAGAATTTCATCTTAAAGATTGAGAATCAATGTGATCATAAGGTCAAAACCATAAGATGTGATCAAGGAACTGAATTCAAGAATCAAATCCTTGATACATTTTGTGATGAAAAAGGTATTACAAGACAATATAGTGCTCCCAGGACTCCTCAACAAAATGGTGTTGTTGAGAGGAGTAACAGGACACTAATTGAAGCTGCAAGAACTATGTTGTCTGACTCTAAACTGCCCATCACCTTCTGGGCAGAGGCAGTGAACACTGCTTGCTTTGTGCAAAACAGAGTTTTAGTGGTTAAGACACATGGTAAGACTCCTTATGAACTTTGGCACAAGAGAAAACCTTTCATTGGTTTTCTCAAGTCATTTGGATGTCCTTGCACCATCTTGAATACCAAAGATCAAATTGCCAAGTTTGCTGAGAAATCAGATGATGGACACTTTATTGGATACTCTTCTCAAGCTAAAGCTTATAGAGTATACAATCTCAGAACTAGAGTAGTTGAGGAGTCAGCCAATATGACTTTCAATGAGCACACTCCCAGTGTGAAAGGTTCTGGTCCGGATTGGCTATTTGATCTTGATTTAGTTACCAAATGTTTTAACAAATCTTGTGAGAATGTTTCAGGATCTACAGATATATTACCTACAGGTTATCCTGACCCAAGATTTGAGCTCAAAAGACCTTCAAGTTACACATCTTCAACTCAAGTGGTAACTAATCCGGCAAATGAAGCTTCTACCAGCATATCAATGACAAATCCTGCTGATGCTTCTGGGTGCCTTCAAATTCCAGCTTAGAGGCACAAAACTCAGAGGAAGGAGCTTCAAATGTTGGAGAAAATGGTGGTTGGTGAAAGTGATCAGGAATTTCTTGATGCTGATAACCACTGCATTGAAGACAACATCAATGATATCACACACTCATTGGATCAAGTCAATCTTGATAAGTGTACTGATATGGAGGGTGAATCTTCTTTGCAAGATCAAAATTTCTCAAATTTGGATCTGTCTAAGCAACTTGCTATGATTCCTCAGCTAAGGATCCACAACTCTCATCCTACCACAAACATCATTAGAGATGTTGATTCAGGGGTGAGAACAAGAGGACAAACCCATGAAGCAAATGTTTGTCTTCATTCTTGTTTCTTGTCTCAGATAGAGCCAAAGAAAATTGATGAGGCTCTAAAGGATGGAAGTTGGGTTGAAGCTATGCAAGAGGAGCTGCTTCAATTCAAAAGGCAAAGGGTTTGGAACCTATGTCCTCTTCCTCAAGGGAAGACTACCATAGGAACCAAATGGCTTTTTAGGAATAAGAAGGATGATACAGGACTTGTTATCAAGAACAAGGCAAGACTAGTTGTTCATGGGTATACTCAAGAAGAAGGAATTGACTACACAGATGTTTTTGCTCTTGTAGCAAGACTTGAAGCTGTTAGAATATTCCTAGCTTTTGCTGCATCCAAGAACTTCAAGGTCTACCAACTTGATGTCAAGTGTGCTTTTCTTTATGGGTTGATTGATGAAGAGGTGTATGTCAGACAACCACCTGGGTTTGCAGATCCTGATCATCCTGATTATGTCTGCAGGCTTGATAAAGCTCTTTATGGGCTGCACCAAGCACCAAGGAAGTGGTATGAGACTCTATCTCAGTATCTCTATCAACATGGCTACAAAAGGGGTACTATAGATGGAACTCTCTTCATCAAAGAACAGGAAATGACATAATGCTAGTTCAAGTATATGTAGATGACATTATCTTTGGGTCAACTATTCCAAAGCTCTGCAAAGACTTTAAGAAGCTGATAAAGGACAGGTTTGACATGAGTGCCATGGGGGAACTCAATTTCTTTCTAGGAATTCAAGTGAAGCAAGTTGACAATGGCATCTTCATAAGTCAGTCAAAGTATGTACAAGACATACTTAAAAGATTTAACATGATTGATTGTAAGGTTGCTAAGACACCCATAGCAAGAAATCACTCCCTTGACCTAATCTTGAGGGGGAGTGTGTTGATGAACATCTCTACAGGGCAATGATCAGGTCTCTTATGTACCTCACAGCTAGCAGGCCAGATATTATGTTTGCTACATGCATTTGTGCAAGATATCAAGCCAACCCCAAGATGTCACACCTGGTCACTGTCAAAAGAATTTTAAGATATCTCAAAGGTGCTCCATCACTTGGCCTTTGGTATCCAAAGAATTCTGACTTTTATCTGTATGCTTATATAGATAGTGACTATGGTGGTTGCAACATGACTGCAAAGTCTACATCAGGGGGATGTCAATTTCTTTGTAAAAGAGTAGTCTCTTGGCAATGTAAGAAACAATCCTGTGTGTCTGCATCAACTGCTCAGGCTGAATACATTGCTGCTGCAAGCTGCTGTGCTCAAGTGCTTTGGATTCAAAATCAGATGCTGGACTATGGATTCAACTTTAAAGAGACTCCCACCCACATAGACAACAACAGTGCTATCTCAATCACAGAGAATCCTGTGCAGCAGTCAAGGACAAAGCATATTAATATCAAGTATTATTTGATTAGAGATAATTTTGAAAAGGGGTTAATCAAACTAGTTAAGTTAACACAAATGAACAATATGCTGATCTGTTCACCAAAGCTTTTGATGAGCATAGATTTAAATATCTTGTATCAGCTATTGGGATGATTAACTTTGAATAGCTTTTCTTAAAACTTAATCATATTTATTTCTAAAACCTATGTGTCCTAAGTTGTCTATTTTATCACCTTCATAAGCCCTTGTTTTCTTTAGAAGAAAAACTTTTCAAAAGAATTTTCTTAGATTTTTGAAAATCTTGATCTCTTCAGAAGATTTAAAATTACCTTCAAAAGAAATTTATGTCTTAGTAAACAAATAATTGCTTTAGTACTTTTACCTTCAGAAGAAATTTCTGAAATATCTTCCGAAGCTTAAAATCAACTTAAGTACTCTGTATGTTTTCAAAGAACAAGTTTCTTCCGAAAGCAATTTAACTTCGGAAGTATTTATTCTCCTTAGAATAAAAATCTCTGAGTGTAAATTCTCTTCCAAAGCAAAATTCTCAAAAAAGTTTGAAATATCTTCCGAAGCCAATTTGCCTTCAGAAGCTTTTTCTTCAGAACTTCCGAAGCAAATAACCTTCGGAAGATTTCTCGACTTCCAAGAAAACTACTTTTTGGGCAAAAGTAAACTACTTTTCAGAGGTGGGACCGACATCCAGATTTCAAAGTTTATCCTCTTTCATTAACTTTGTCTCAAATCCTTTTCACATAAATGGCCAACGGTTCCCCCCTCTTTCACTATCTTCCTCAATTACACTATTCCTTAAACCTAAATTCTCCCAAACCGCCTTTGTTCTTCATCTTTCTTCATCCTTATGCTTCTAAAATGGCCAACCTAAACCGCAGAAACAACCCAGATTTCTCCATGCACCTTCACAGGCAACACACCTAGGTTGCTCTGTTAAGCTCTGAGAAAGATGAAAGTTTCTCAGAGATTTGCCGTTTCTTAGCTCTATCCAACTACTTCACCTCCCTACCCATTGATCCTACTCTCTATGAGGATCAATTGCTTGAATTGTGGAAGACCTTCCAAGAGGTCATTATGGATGGGGAGAAGGCACTGTCTGCCACAGTGCAAGGGAGGACAAACTTCATCACTCCGGCCGTCATCAACACTCACTTGTAGCTGGATGATGAAGAAGGTGAGTTGTCCTTCCCAAAGGAAGCTGTAAATCATTCTTTTGAGTAGATGGACTATGAGTGAGATTTCTCTGTAAAGACCTTCAAGAAAGGAAAGGTCTCATCCCAGTGAAAATACCTACTTCATGTGGTTATCCACAACTTGTCAAACAAGCATGGAGGGTGGGACCAGATGAAGCTCGGCATCTTTAAAATTATGAAGAAGCCAACTGTAGGCTTCTCAGGGGTAGAAACAGCCCTTGTACAAAAAATGTTAGAGATCATTACTCAAGGTGACAACCTAGCAAAACAAGCTAGTGTTGAACCCACACCTTCTACCTCCCAACCACCAAAAAGGCCACAAATCACCCTCACCTACCAAAGAAAATCCAAACGAACCCCTGCTCAAGCTATTGAGTCTGTGCAGGTCCCCATATACTCACCCATACAGGAGGAAGTGGACACTAGAGCTCCTACTTCCCCTGAGGAGCAAACCACTCCCATCTCTTCAACAATCAAGGATGAGGTTCCTCATGCTCACCCTGATGAGTTCATAAGCCAAACTGCCTTAAGCCCTCACTCGGAGTCTCAACACTCAAGTGAACAACCTTCAGGGGACAGTTACCATCCCCAGCCTTTAGACTTAAATCAACCCATTCCTAACCTCTCATTCTATACTGATGAAGACTTAGGTTTCAGTGGGTAACATGAGTCTCTCTACTCTTCCCCTACTCAAAGAGAGATGAGTACTCCTGAGTCTCCTTTGTCTAGCCCACATCAGTCACCTATCACTGAGGTGGATACTTCTGAACCTGTTCAGGATATCCATATGGAAGAGGCTCTCACTTCTGTAAGTGATTACATCATAAAGACCTCAACCATGGCAACTCAGCCAATTGACACCTCAACTGAGGATGTCAATGTGCAGAGGAAATCCAGCAGCCAAGAACCTGAGGCTGGTGATGAGAGAGAGTACTTTGGTCCAATCATCTCATCCCCCAATGATTCTTCTGATGAAGATGAGGGGAATCTGAGACTAAAGGTGCAAAAACTGTAAAAAAACATGCTCCTATTTAGTCTCTAAGGTTAGTCACCTTGAATTTCAGGTCACTACCCAGCATAATAAGGTCAATGATCAGCAACTTGAGATATCTTATCTCAGGGAAAAACTAGCTGGGAGACCTTTAAGAGGAGCTCAACCAGGAACACAAGAACCTGTGAATGTGATTGACCTAACCTCTAGCTCACCTATGCAAGAGGGTGATGCTACCAAAAAGGGGGAGAAAGTCATTACAGTCATAGAACCTGGGAGTTCTTCAGGGAGTATGGACATTGACGATTCACCATCCTCACTTGCAACTATGCATACTCAGCAACTACCTCAAGTTCACCTTAATGTGGACATTATAGACTCTGTCATTAGGAGTCTCTTTGAGGAAGGCATTCCAAGGGCTGTGTCATCTCCACCTCAAGGAACTTCAAACTACATTATTGGGTGAAGGTATGATGCTGATAGAAGAGCCCTCTCTCTTCACAGAGTTCAAGGGCAACAAGAAGTATTCAATTTTCAGACCTTGAACTACTATGAAGGTCTTGACCTGATTAACATGCCACTTTTCAACCCAAGTCAATCAAGACAAGCTGACAGGTTAGCACTTAGGATTCAACACAGAATTACTGAAGAGTTCAGCCTTAGAAGGAGACAAAGGCAATCAGGTAATGTCATTGGTCAACTGGATGCTGAAGGCCCAGTGATAGAGCATGAGAGCCCTGTATCACCAACAACTGCTTTAGAAGTTCATTCCCTCAATGAAACACCTGCTGGTGAAGGTGTCTCATAACCTCTCTCTGGCCAGAGCTTGGATGCTACACCAAGCAATGAAGGCCAAAGCTCTCTCCACCCTGTGTCACAAAGGTCTGTGGGTGACAAAGGGAAAAGGATTCTAACTTCTGAGGAGATTGAGGAGGATGAGAGGGAGAGGAAGAGGAAGCTAAGGGGAGAAAGTTCCTCTGGGTCTTCAGGTTTTATGCAAGCTACAATCAGGACTGCCCCCAGACCAAACACTCAAGAAGATGAGTTAAGGACAGCCATGATTACTACCTGCAGACCAGGAACTATGACATAGATGAGATTATATCTCTCCCCTTAGAGCAATTAAATGAACTGGCTGACATGGAAGTGTCAAGAGAGATAAAGGAAGCAGAGGGTGCAAGGTTACTTCTCCAATTCAAAGAGGAGAAGAGACATAAAAGGTTATACAAGCATGCTCCAACTCTCTCTCCAGTTCAAGAAAGCCCTGTGTAAGAAGATGTGGCAGCTACACAAGGACCTCAGGTAGACAAGGAAACAGATAGGCAAAACATGATCAACTACCTGAGTGCCACAGGTCTCTACCAGGCATCTGCACTTCTTCCCTTGTCCTTTGAGTACATTGAGTTTGAGTATCTCAAACAGCTTGAACTTCAAGTGCTCAAAGGACAAAAGGCAACAAAGAAAAAGATGAGGGAAGATGCTGCAAAGTCAAGAGGCATCATCCAAAAGAGTATGAAGAAGTCTGCTGACAGACAAAGGATGATGAGCTTCTTGAAGTTGTATGGATTCTCCGGAAGGAGACTTGGCCCTATGTCTCTATCCACAATGGATGAGCATATCAGGGTAATCAAGCAGACGATCAAGAGTGGAGAGCTGATTGACTTACACTCCCCTCCAAGTCAAATCCCACCTGAAGTGGAGGTTAAGGTTGAACAACCTGAGACAACACAACCTGGACCTCCTGCTGAGCCTCAGCAAGCTTCATCTTCTGATCCACAACAGGGTCAAACTCCCTCTTCTTCTGAACCTGTGAGGGAGGAACACCCAACTGAGAAAGACAATGATGATCAACAAGGTGCTGCAGACCAGTCTTCTAAGAGGAAGAAGAGGAACCAAAGTCAAAGAAGAAGAAGCCTGAATCATCCACCTCTACACCTCAGGCTGAGTCAGATCAACCTGAGGAAGTGCATGAAGAGGCAGGCCAATTAACTTCAATTCAAGTGGCTCCTCTTGCAGCTGAGAGACCTATCTTATCCTGGACCTTTACTACTAATATAAAGAGATGGCATGTGATCAGAGATCAAGGTGTTGAGAATGTCTATACATGGCAATACATAATAAACTTACCTCTGCATGATCTCTTTGAGATAAGAAGATATTATGAGGGTCTGAGTAATCCTGACCAACTGATGAAGAAGGGTATGGTCATTATCATCCTGAAGACCACCAACATCTGAAGATCTTCTAAATGTTTTGGTAGCATCAGCCTAGGGGGAGTTTGTAAGGATTCTTATAAGTCTGATGCAACCAAAACATCCAAAGTCTCTCTACATGCATGCACCGAAGAACATAAGTAGAAATGCTTCAGAAGTTTTACACCATGTACTAGAAATATTCTAAGTGTAAAATATTCCGAAGCCAAGACCAAAATCTTCTGAAGCCAAAAGTGAAGTCTTTTGAAGCTTCAAAGACAAAGTCTTCCGAAGCCAAAGAGTGAAGACAGATTTCTTCCGAAGACTTTTAGAGATATGCCTTTATCTGATGTACTTTACCATAAAGCTAGACCACCTTTCCGCTGCTACTCTGTAAAGTCACCAACTTACATGAGTTGGTGAAAAGGTCCATGCTTTTGGTAACTATACATTAAGGTCTTGAGTCCATGCTTTCTACTTTATGTACTTTTATCCTTTTTGTAATATATTAGGATATGAGCTATGGCATGTCATAGTCACTAGTCAAAAGGCAAATCTGCCTTTTGACTCTACATTTGATTTTGTAGTTGTCTAGTCAATTGTATCCAACTGGCCTTCAAAGTATGACCGGCTGTAGGATGTAGTATAAAGTATCTCAAATACTTGTAACTTTCTATCATATGCTTTGTAACATTTGTAATAGAACTTGAGAAGCAATATACAGCATTCTTGAAAACCAACTACTTGTGTTGTTTGTCATCTTGTTCTATTTGTATTCTTAGCATCTTTCATTAACAAGTTAACCAGTTCCCTATTTGATTTGTTAAGTGTTCTAAGCAACTCTCCTCATTATGTTGTTGTGTTGTAAGTGCATACCCTTCACCAGTCCTACAATAACTGAATCACAACAATAAAATATAAAGTTTAAAAAATCATGTTTTTTTAAAATCTTGTCAACGGTAGCATAATACACACATATAAATATACACACACACATACATATAAATTGTTACAATATTTGAACTATTCACACAAGAACAATAACAATTCGCATGTTAAATTTTAAAACAGACTCAACTTGTCGTGCGACAAGTTTAATTATCGCATGAAATATGTTTAACCAAACTTCAACCATTCGCGTGATTAGTCAAACTTTAGCATGTGACTAGTTCATGCGATTCAATAAGTTCTCGTGTCTGATTAAATTCAATGTGACTTTTTGCTTGCGATAACTTCAAGAATCAATTTCAAATTAAGGTGTACAACACACAAGAAATGTTTTTTAAGATACTTGTATATATTACATCTCAACTCAAGGTGTACAAGACTCTTACAAGCATTCTAACTGAGTTTACAATGAGAACTATATATACTACTATCTATAACCAGTTATACAAAAGATTACCAGCTAAAATTTACAACTAAACAAATACTACATTGCTAGAAGTAAGGTATCTAAGATAAAATAATATCCTAGATTATGTAGTCATGACATGTCCATGACTTACCTTTTGTCACAAACTAAAGTTGGTAACTATACTAACTGATAAAGGATGAACACTGGAATAAAGTATGGTCAGCTACACGGCCGTGGGAAAGCGCCATGTAGTATCTCAGAGGTTGCAGCGGCTTGTCATAAGGGCGATAATTATATCCACCGGTTCATAGTAGGGTCTTCTGAAGGTTAACTGGCTTTGGAAGAACAAGTTCTTCCGAAGCCATTTATATTTCAGAAGAGTCTACTTCTTCTGAGACTTGTGCTGTTCTTCAAGACTTTATGCTTCGGAAGTCATTGTCTTGAAATCTTCAAAGTGTTGATCTTCGGAAGAGGGATGACTATGTCTTCGGAAGACAGGATTCCTCTTCTGAAGCCCTTTTTTACTTTAATCTTTGGAAGTGCAGCTTTTGCCTTCGGAAGTCTTTCACAGTTGCATTAAAAATGTTCTAAGTGTTGTTTTGTTTGCACCATCTTTACTTGATCCAACAAACTCCCCCTAGGCTGATGCTACCAAAACCTCACTTGTTTCTGCTTCTCAAAACTTTCAGCACCAATGAGAGAAGATACCTTTTCGTCTCTTTATTCTTTCCAGAGGTATTGCTGAGAAGTTTGTACAAGTCATTGGTAGACATCAGATCTAGTCTATTACTCTGAATGACATGCACCCTTTGTTGTGTCCCTCTGTAGAGCTTTAGTTGATGGGAGTTGTATTCATACTCCCATCAAACTATGGGTTCCAAGTTTGGGCCTTCAACCATTTGCAGGAAAGCTTTTCCTTTAGTGGTTGACCCTTCCTTTTCTTTCTTTACTCTTTGTTTCAACTCTTCTTTAATCTTGGCTTTAGCAGTGAGTTTAGCAAGATGAAGACTGCTCAGATGGTTTCTGATGAGAGCGGCTATTTGAGAGTTGGAGGGATTGGAGAATGGTTTCTTTGCTAACTCAGCAATATCAAACCTGCTAGAGTGTAGCAGAGATGATGCCTTGAGTCTGGTGACTTCACCATTCTATTTTTCCATAACAAAGTTGTGAGAAGAATCTTCAAACCTCCACTGAACTATATTCTTCCTAGGCACAAGGGGTTGAGTTTGTTTCCCTTTCTGGAGTCCAGTAGAGTCACCAGTCTTCTTCTTAGCTTATTCTCTTCTTCTTCTTCAAGAGAGTCAGAGTTAGTTTCCAAGAGTTTAAGAGCTTGGTCCAATGTTCCCCTTGGCAGATCAAGGAATTCTTCTCTTGTGAGGGAACAGGAAGTTCAATCGGTAAATGTTAATTTGATGGACTCCTCTTCATAAGAAATTTTGCTCAGAGTAGTAAACTTAATGAGCTTTTTCTTGATTTCATTGAATTCCTCCAAGGTTAGAGGTTTGGATGATTGAGAGGATAACTTAGGTAGTTGATGGTGTAGGTTCAGGTGTGTAAGGTTCAGTGGTTGGTTCGGTTTTGATATGGAAAAGAACATGTGTTGGTTCAGGTTGAGGTTGAGGTGTGGGTTTGGAAGTCATCCTCTGTATACTTTGGTATACCTCCTTCCTTCTTCCTGAGCGAATGTCAGCCTTGATGTCACTGACATATCGCTGCAGGGTCTTTTCAACCGTGGACCAACTTGTCTGCCAGAGAAGCTATAGGCTTTGAGATATGCCTTCATCCAGGCTTTGTCTTTCATCTTCTTGGCTGCCATAAGTTGTGCTTCTTCCTCTTTCTTCTTCTTCTCCCTAAGTTTTTCCCTGGTTGCCCTCTTCCTCTCCTTATCCATTTGATCTTGTTCTTTGTGGACAAGCCACAAGATCATATCATTGTCATGAGGAGTTAGTTCTTCAAGAGAGTTGCCCCTAGACCATAAGAAGGTTGTCCTCTCACTCCTCAGCTGTTGCTCAGGTTCATCTTTCTTTCTTTTCTCTTCCTCTTCTAAGGCCAACCTTGCTGCTTCCTCTTGTTCTTTTTGCAACAGGGTTGCCTTTTCTAACTCCACCAACTCAAGTGGTAAGAGGAGCACATTTTCACTTGTAGCTCCAAGATTGACGAGTCTGTCAATAATTTCTACCCTTTCTTTGTTGTTGATAGCCTCCTGGGTTGCTACAGCTGCTTTGCTACTTGCAGCTAATAGCTTCCCAGTGGTGAGTCTACTTTCCTTTTGAGCTTCTCCATCCTTTCCTCCTCTAACAGTTCTTCCGTAGTCAACTTCCTTTTACCTTTGATGTCTTCGGAAGCTTGAGCCTTTGGAGACTATAGTTTGGAGGATTAAGGTAGGTGAGTGGAGCTTTGAGCTTGTGGTGATGATGGCGTTTGAGTGAGTGAGGTTTTGGGAAAATCTTCACCATTAATCGCAAAGGCTAATTCAAGAATAGTCTCTGTGATAATAAGGTCATTAGACAATGAAGATAACCCAATAATTCCTTCCGTAGCTTGAATCTCTGCTTCGGAAGATTGGATCATTACTTCGGAAGATAGTGGTTCTGCACTACCTGTCCTAACTGATTTAGTTGCTGGGCCATCGGTCCCCATATCCCCTATGAAATTAATCTCAGGTTCAATGTGAACCTTAGGTTGACCAACTCCTTCCTTAGTGGTAGGTGATGCATTCATCTTTTGAAGCTCTTCAGCTCTAAAGTATGCCACAACAACATCTGGTGAAGGTTGTTCAAGTGAGGAGCTCATTAGGAACTTATTTAAGAACCTATTTAGATCATGTAGCATCCGTGGGTCCACTTAAAAGGTGATTGGATGAGGCTCAGGGAAAACAATGCATTGTTGAGTAGGGTACTTAGAAGATAAAGTTGAAAGGGCAAGACTTTGTTCCATGTTTACTGCTTCCCTCTGTACATTTTTCTCCCCCTTTTTGGTAGCACCATCTTGAGAGGTAGATGAGCTAGAGGAAGAGAGAGACTTGAATTGGTACATGCTTGACAAATCTCTCAGTCTATGTCTCAGCTAGTTGAGCCTTGAGATTTTCAATCTCACGTTGCTGAGTGACAGACCTATCTTCTAAAGTGTTAACCTTTGATTCAAGGTTTGAGACTTTCTAGAGTAGGTCTCTTATGATGAGTTGCATACTTCCCTCATCCACTTTAGAAGAATCATGGGGAGATGATATAACATACCTTGTATGTTCATATTCACCACCAAATGTGGTTTCTTGGCACCCTGGTTTCCTCTGCGAGGTGATGTCTCTTTCAGAGTCATCAACAGGCAGAGTTGCCGCAGATGCAGACTTAGAGATGTTACCAGTGTCCTGAGAGTCCAATGAGACACTCTCAGTATTGGCAGCTGAATCTACATGAGTGCCATCCCCAGTGGGACTCACCTCAGTTTGGCTTTTCTGATGAGGGCTAGAAGTCAGAGGTTTCTCTAGGCTCAGTTGATCTTTAGATGGGTGTTGTAGATCAACATCATGGCCTTTAAGGAACATGAAATCCTCATCAGAACAGGTAAGCAGGTCAGTGAAGGATATGGAGGTTATGCCTAATGACCGGGACCTTGATCAATGTCTAGAGGCATTGAGCCTATGATTTGGCTGTCCCTTTTTGGTTGCTCAGGGGAGTATAGTGACTCATCCCGAGGGCTTAAAGTTTGGGTTTGGGGCTCAAGGGAAGAAGACTGAGGAGACTCAATACCCATATTGAGGTCAATTGTTAAGGATGGTGGGACCTCAGACTGAGTGGGAGCCCATTATTCCACTATAGTCTTTTTGTGTTGAACAGGGGGAACTTGTTCAATAAGAGTAGATTGAACAAGGGTTCGCTTGGTACGTATGTGATAAGTATACCTAATGGGATGGGTAGGAAGAATTGGCATTGCAGTGGTTGTGTCTGGTGTGGGTTCATCACCTTTGGGGTTTACAAGGATGTCACTAGGAGCCATTGGCTCAATCATACCCGGAAGAAATGCATATGTCTTCCAGTGAAGTTGGTGGACACCCTCTTCAGAATCTTGAAGATGCCCGGCCTCGTGTGAGGGACAAGAAGAGTAGCATCACAGATAAGCTTGTCTTGATCCAGTTGACAGTTGATTATATGCTGAATAAACCTAGGATACATGTAGAATGTCTCCCTTTGAAGATTGCCTCTGAGGTTGTTCATCACAAACCTTGAATAGTTGAACCTAAGACCCTTTACCAACCCATGAACTAGGCGTCCTAAATCTTAGGGAATTTGATCCCAACCCCTAGATTTGTTTGATAGACAGTGGAGAACTATGTGAAGCAGGAATTTCCAATTGTAGGAAAAGTTGAATTTGTAAATGGTTGACCGGCTTACATCACCACCATATCCCATTTGGGCATATGTGTCCTCCGAATCAGTTTTGGGGAATTCAGTAGGAGAGCCTTCATCATGAAGCTCTAAGTGATCCCTGATTGTTTGTTCAGATATGATTATCTCTTGTCCTCAGATCTTTGACCTGATAACCCTAACTCCGTTCAGGGTGTCAACTTGACCATTTGCCTAAAATTCAGCCATATGGTTTGAGTAAACAGTGGAGTTAACAGTGAAGGCTGCGTAGTAGGTGGACTGGGTCAAAAACTGGATGATTTCAGATAAGTCGACATCCTTTGAAGAATCAAAAAGTGCGACTTGGTTGTGCTTGGGATTTAGGGCCATTGTTGAAAAAGTGCAGGAAGAGTAAGGTAATTTGAGAGAGTAAAAATGAAGATGAGGAACACTTGGGCATATAAATGGGTAAAAAAGATTAAGGAACGATGTCGGAATTATTTAAATGGGGTAAACTGGCGGACGGATAAGGTGAAATGACAGTTTGGGGTATGATTTGATAGGGGCGGTAAGGATAAGTCATTTAAGTATTCCAACATTATTAAGAAAGTATTTACCTTTTTATAGAGTGGGGCCTAAAGATTTTTGTTACACAGTAAAGCTTTCTTCCGAGAGTATGAGTTTTCCGAATGAAATATCTTCCGAAGCCAAATTTACTTCCGAAGGTAAATTTCGTCATAAGAGAAATTTGCTTCCGAGAAAGTAGGTCTTTTGAGTAAAGAAGTTTTCAAGCTTTGGAAATATATTTGATATGAGATTAAATGTTCTTCCGAGGCTAAAAACTCTTCGGAAGATAATAGTGAATTTTCCTTTGAAAGAAAAATAAGATATCTTCCGAGGGTAAATTTCTCTTCGGAAGAACTCATACTTAGCAGATTTTCGGAAGAAATACCTTTTGTAACAGGGCTTAGATTGTATAAAAAAGACAAGACACATTTTGAAAAGGTTTTCAAAGGAAATAGACTAATCAATGTTTATCATCCCAATATATGTGATTAGATACTTAAATCTTTGTTCATCAAATGCTTTAGTGAACAGATCAGCGTATTGTTCATTTGAGTCAACTTTGACTAGTTTGATCAGGTTTTTCTCATGAATGTCTTAAATGAAATGATACATGATGTCAATGTGCTTTGTCTTGGAGTGCTTGACTGGATTTTCTGTAATGGAAATGGCACTCTAGTTGTCAATATGGATAGGAGTCTCCTTAAAATTGAAGCCATAATCTAACATCTGATTTTGAATCCATAGCAGCTGAGCACAACAAGTAGCAGCGGTAATGTATTCAGCTTCAGCAGTTGATGTTGAGACATAAGATTGCATCTTGCATTGCCAGGAGATTATCCTTCCACCAAGAAATTGACATCTCCTAATGTTGATTTCTTGTTGATATTACAACCACCATAGTCACTATCAGTGTAACCATAACGATTGAAAATTTGATTCCTAGGATACCAGAGACCCAGCTTGGGAGCTCCTTTGAGGTATCTAAGGATTCTTTTGGCAACAACTAGGTGAGACACCTTTGGGGCAGCCTGATATCTTGCACAAATACATGTTGCAAACACAATATCAGGTCTACTTGCTGTAAGATACATCATAGATCCAATAATTTCCTTATACTAATGTTGATAAGTATCCTCCCCCTCAGAGTCAGGACAAAGATTGTGATTTCTGGGTATAGGTGTCTTTGCTGGCTTACAATCCTTCAATTCAAATCTTTCTAAAATGTCATTGACACATTTAAATTGATTGATAAAGAACCCATCTTTCATCTGTTTTACTTAAATTCCAAAGAAAAAAGTCATTTTTCCCATGGAACTTATCTCAAACTTCTTCTTCATAATGCTTTCAAAGTCTTTGCACATTTGGTCATTTGAAGAGCCAAATATGATGTCATCAACACAGACTTGTACTAGTAAAATATCTTTTCCAGACTTCTTTATGAATAAAGTCTTATCAATGGTACCTTTAATGTAACCATTCTTCAAGAGAAATTGAGACAAAGTCTCATACCCTAACCTAGGTGCTTGGTACAGCCCATAGAGAGCTTTATCTAATTTTCACACATACTTGGGATGCTGTGGATTTTCAAATCCTAGAGGCTGGCACATATAGACTTCTATGTCTATATCCCCATATAAAAATGCACACTTGACATCAAGCTGGTACACTTTTAAATTCTTGGATGCTGCATAAGCAAGAAAGATTCTTACAGCCTCAAGTTTTGCAACTGTTGCAAAGACATCAGTGTAATCAATTCCCTCTCTTGTGTGTATCCTTGAACAACCAGTCTTTCCTTGTTCTAGATAATCAAGCCTCTATCATCCTTTTTGTTTCTGAATACCCACTTTGTGCCAATGGGTACTTGACCAGTTAGTAGTGGACATAGGTTCCAAACCTTTTGTCTTTTGAATTGAAGCAACTCCTCTTGCATTGATTCAATCCAACTACTATCCTTCAAGGCTTATTCTACCTTCCTTGTTTTGATCTGTGAAAGGAAGCATGAGTACAAACATTCATTCCTAATATGAGTTTGTCATCTTGTTCTTACACTTTTTGAAACATCTCCAATCATGTTCTCAGCTGGGTGAGTGTTGTGAATCTTGAGCCTAGGGATCATATCCAATTTGCATGGAGAGATCTAGATTTGAAAAGTTTTTCTCAAGATTTTGAACACTTGGAACAACTGATGTCTCACATTAATTCAATGAGGACTGATTAAATGAAAGAGAGATAGCATCAGTAGCATTTTGTTGTGGTGTAATATTAACAGTTGCATGTTCATCCAGATTGCTGCATCCATCAGCTATGTGTTGTTTAGAGTTTGAGTTGTCACTAGATGAGTTTTAAGGTTCACTTTGATGACAACTAGTTGAAGCTCCACTTGTTCCTGAGATACTCATGCTTGCAGGTCTTCTGTTTGTGGGAGCTTGATTTTCAGTAATTCTTGGAGAACTTGGAAGAGGTCTGGGTAACTCAAACAGTTGATCATCATCCGAATCATTTTGAGTTCCTGTTCCAGCTTAAACATTCTCACAAGAAGGTTTAGAATAGTTTGGAAACAATTCTAAGTCAAAGATATGGTCAGGATCGTTTCCTCTAACAAAAGGAATGTGCTTATTTAAAACAATGTTAGAAGATTCCTCAAATTGTTGATTTTTGATATTATAAAGTCTATGCGCAATAGAATTAGAGGAATATCCAACAAAGATAGCATCATCAGACTTTGTAGCAATTTTTGCCAAATTATCCTTTGTGTTAAGTATAGTACACCTGCTGCCAAAGGACATAAGAAAGCCAATGAATGGTGGCCTCTTGTTCCATATCTTATAAGAGGTTTTTCCATGGGGCTTGACTATAAGAACTCTATTATGCACATAGCATGTAGTGCTGACTACCTCTACCTAGAATGTTAGAGGCAGCTTTGAGTCAGCTGACATAGTTTTAGCAGCCTCAATAAGTGTCCTATTCCTCCTCTCAGAAACACCATTTTATTGAGGAGTTTTAGGGGCACTATATTATCTGGCAATCCATTTTGAGTTACAGAATGAGTCAAGAACTTGATTCTTAAACTTAGTCCCTTGATCACTTCTCATGATTTTTTACCTTGTGATCAATTTGATTTTCTATTTTAAGAATAAAAGATTTTAAAGTTTCAGCTGTTTCATCTTTAGTTCTTAAAAATAATACCCATGTAAATCTTGTGAAATCATCAACAATCACAATACAATATGATTTCCTTCCAATGCTCATTATACTTGTGGGACCAAATAGATCCATGTGCAATAAGTGTAATGGAGTGGTGATGGAGTTAACTTCTTTGGATATATGAGAGACTCTGTGTTGTTTTCCTTTCAGACATGCAACACATTTATCTTTGCAGAAAAATTCCTTTTTAAGCACACCATGTACCAAGTTATTTTTGACCAATTTATTCATGGTTTTCAAATTAACATGACACATTCGTTTATGCCACAGAGTTGACTCATCACCATTAGCTTTGAAAAGAAAGCATGATACTTAACCCAGTGGGGAAGCATTTTTCGTATCCAGCTTGTACATATGCTCTCTCCTGGGAGATCTAAGAAACACCAATTCCTGAGGAATTGTTATCGAGGGTTTGAGGATAATGTACTCATGTTCTGTGAAAAGCATTTGGTGCTTTTGATCACAGATTTAAGAAACACTTAAAAGATTATGTTCAAGCTGTTTGACAAAGTTTACTTAGTCGACCTTTAACTTACCGTTGGATACACTACCTCTACCAGAAATGTATCCTCCGGTTTCACCTCCAAACTAAACCAAACCTCCATCAAAAAATTGAAATTTTTAAAAAAGAGATCTGTTCCATGTCATGTGCCTGGAGCATCCACTATCCACAATCCACACATTTTCATTTCTGTCATATGGATGTCCCTGCACATGAGGTGAAAGAGTTAGTTACTATTGGAAACCCAAGCCTTGTTGGTCGTGGGCCTTTCCAATGTAGATGACATAACTAAACCAAAGTGTATGCATGAGGGTTCAACTATGGTGTGTGAAGAAGAGGTCTGGGCTGCAGCATCTTCTCTGATCTTCCATTCCATCCTTTGGTTGATCAGTATAGATGAGCTTGATGAAGCTTGAGCAGCATAGCTTTCTTCCGAAGCTTCTTTCTTCTCGGAAGGGGCTCTTATCATCTTTTCTTCCGAAGTAGTCTTCTTCTCGGATGGTTTCAAATGAACTCTTTTGATCTTTTGAGTTTTCTTTGGCTTGTCTTCCGAAGCTATTTTCCTTTCGGAAGAGAGAGTTTCTTCCGAAAGCAATTTGGCTTCGGAATCAAGTTTTCATTTTCTTAACACTTGAACCATGTGATAAGGTCCAAATGTGAAACCTTCCTTGATTCCTTCTTTATTAACATTATTTCCATAATGTGTGCTTGCACGATTGTCGTAACAATCTTTAGCCATGTGGTTGTGCAGTCCACACATTATGCATTCAATGTTACTCTTCATGAGGTGTGAGGACTGTTGTTTCTTGCATTTCTTTTCATCATCAATAGTCTTCCCCTTCAGGTTCTATTCCTTCAGCTGGATATGAATGCTAGTACTACACCCTTTTCATGAACCAGAACTTCCAACCACCTGGAATCCGACTGAGATGAATACACCCTTTTGCTTTGGGTCTATCTTTAGCTTGGACTCGGCCACTTTCTTGGCAGTTTTTCCAGCTGCCTTAGCTTTGTTTCTTCTGGCTTTTATGGTCAGGGGTTGATCATCACTAGTGGGGATGGAGGTTTCTACCTGGTCTTTCCCTGTGATGGTCTCCATAGTTACATCATTCTTTTTCTCATGAGGTAGTGGGTCAGCAGATGGAACATCTTGCTCTTCAGTACCATATCTTGGTTGTCTTATAGACTCATAAGAGTGTGGTGGAGCAATTTCATTGGTTCCTAACCCACCTTTGTTTTGATAATAGACCTTTGAGTGGGAGGATGATGCAAGAATGGTTTTGAAGTTATGCTCTTCGATGGCATACTTCCTTGCTTTGGCCTCAGCTATTACTAGCTAGGCCTAAGCCTTAGTTAACTTGGAGATTAATTCTTTGATTTGAGCCCTGTAATTTGAGTGTTCATGTTTTAAAGAGGAGACTATTTTCTCTAATTCTTTAATTTTCATTTTATATTCAGATTCTGCCCTCTTAAAATCATATTTTAGACTGTTTAAGGACTATCAGATTTGATTTCCATGTTATAGTCCTAATGCAATTTGACTTTAGAAATACAAGCTGGAGTACAGAGATGTTCATATACCTTGCTATCATCAGTTCCAACCATGAGTGCTTGAGCAGGGGTCACATCTTGCACCATGAAGCTCCAATCAACTTCTTGAGCAACAACAGCAGTTTGTTGTTCAGTTGACTTTGTAGCAGCTTTAGGTGTGGCAGGATGTGTTGTTGGACCAAAAGAACCAATGAGCCGGATCAGAAAAACCTTTAAGTCCCACAGACGTCACAACAACTACTGAAGTCCACAACAGCTGAAGACAACAACTGATTACAAAGTCTGAAGACACAAGTGCTGAAGACAAAGTCTGAAGACAAGTGCTAAAGACAAAGTCTGAAGACAAGTGCTGAAGACAAAGTATCAGACGTTGTCACAACAGCTGAAGAGGACTTCTTCAGTAGTTGTGACGGTTTGCTTTCAGTAGTTTTATATTTTCTCTTTTCAGTAGTTTTGTAAAACGACTGAAGAGTTTGTTCTTCAGTCGTTGTAGTATCAGTAGTTTCTTTTCAGTTGTTTTATGTTTTATACTTAGCACTCTGACATGCTCTCAGTAGTTGTGAACATTTCAGTAGTTTATTAAGTATTAGTTATTTTTGTACTAGATCTGCTAGTAATCACCATCCCGTGATTACAGCAGTGATTGCACTCTATATAAGGAGTGCCAACCTTATTGTAACTGTGAATGATTTAGCAATAATATCGGGCATTATTGAAACATTCCTAATCACAGAAAAATATTCTCTCGCATTTGTTTACAAGTAACAAACTCTTGCTATAATTTGACTAATTCTTCTCTTCATTCCGCTGCATTACACTCTAATACTTCAAACTTGTGATCGTTGATCCTGACAAATGGTATCAGAGCCGGTTAATCATTGATCGATCTAATAATTGATCATTGAAACTGCTCTTCAAGATCCAAGTTTGAGTGAATTAGCATTCTTTTGCAAGAAACTGTTATAGAGATTGAATTTTCTGTGCTTTTAATCATTCATCCTGAGACTTATTCTTGGTTTTCATTGAGTGTTGTGGTGTGTCTAAATTTTTGCTTGAATAAAATTGTTTTTGGTTCTAAAATGACTACTCCTTCCAATGATCCTCACAATACTGGTTCCTCAACCAAGCCTCCAATGCTGGTTAGGAATGAGTATAACATATGGCAACGTCGTATGCTCCATCACCTGTCTGTTAACAGCTCAGGTTGTTGGACATCAGTGGTACATGGTCCACACAAGCCTATGGTGAATAACCCGGAAACCAATCAAATGGTTCCGAAGAGGAAGGATCAATACTCAGATGAGGATAAGAAATTGTTTGAGATAGATGCAAAAGCTCATGGAATTCTAGCCATGGCACTACCCAATGAAATTTATTCTGGGTTAATGCATTATGAATCTGCCCATGACCTCTGGAATGCCTTGAAAGAACAATTTGGAGGAACAGATGAGGTCTTGGCAAATAATAGAGAGATCCTTGCCCAACAATATGAGACATTCTCTCATAGGAAGGGTGAGACACTGACTCAACAGTTTGAGCGGTTCTCTTGTTTGATCTCTGAATTGAAAATGGTCAAACATGAGTATACTAATGTTCAGATGAATAACAGATTTCTCAGATCACTGCCTGAGAGATGGGATACATATACCATTGTCCTACGCTCCAGTGCAAATTTGGACAAACTATCTCTCACCCAACTTCATGGGAAATTGCTCACATTTGAGAGAGAGATAGAACAAAAGAGAAAACTGTCTTCATCTGGTAAGCTCACTGAGGATTTTGTACCAGGCAACACTGCTCTGGTTAGTCATGAGTCAGAATATGCTTCATCTGAATGCCAGTATGATGAGCATATTGATTTCTCTTCAAACATTTCTGATTCAGCATTTGTGAGTGTTGATAGTCAATTTTCTGGGTGTAATAATGACAATCTATGCTTCATCATGGATGATCTCAAGGGGATTGCTGATGATGACTTAGAAGAGATGGATATTTTGAGCCAAATGGCCTTGATAAATATCAGATCTCAGAAGTTCTACAAAAGAACTGGAAGAAAGTTCCCAGGACTCTCTGGCAAAACCAAAGTTGGTTTTGACAAGAGCAAGTTGAGGTGTCACAGATGCCAAAGGCTTGGACACTTTGCTAGAGAATGTAGATCATCTGGATCAAATTCCTCTGCACCTTTTGTGACTTTTCCTAGCAATAGTCAACAAAACAAAGGGCAACATCCTGTCAATTCTAGTCATTAGTCTCAACTACAATCTCCTGCATATTTTGTTCCTCAGGGTCAAATGCCTTACCCTTACCCATGTTATTACATGCCACAAACCAGTCAAGTTCAAGCCCCTATGGTACCACAACCTCATGCACTTCCAGAACCTCAACCATCTCATCAACCCCCTCAACCTCAACAACATAGCTTCTTCACCCCAGAAGTTGTTGATTGGAGCAGCTTGCCAGATGACATGTCTGGTCATGAACAACTGTTCACAAGTGCTGATCAACATGGTGGTGATAGTCCTTTTGGAAATCTGGCACTTATGGCTCTGGAATCAACTGAGGGTTCCTGCTCAACTGCATCATCTTCACAGGTAACTCAGGTATCTTCAGAGGCCAAAGCCAAGTTATGTTCTGAATCTTGCATTGCTGCCTTTGTCTCTATTAGAGAGGCAAATGTAGCATTAATAAATGAAAAACTTGAGTTTGAGAAAACAATTTCCAAAAGACAAGCTGAGTATGAGTCTGCTCTTAATAGTAAAAATGATGAGATTTATAAGCTTAAATGCCAATTAAATGATGAAAAGGCTAAGCTAGAGGTTATTCTGGAAGACCAGAAAAGTCTTAAAGAAACCCTTGCAGTCACCCAAGTAGAGTGTGATCGATGGGTACAATCATGCAAAGGTTTTGAGATGCTTCTTAGTAAGCAATCAGCTTCCAATGTGAAGTTTGGCATTGGTTATAATCACACTGCTCCTCCTACAGATTTTGCTCCAAGAGTAGAGGTGAAATCTGATGGAGAAAGCAATAACCAATCCACCTCATCATGTGATTCACTTTTTGATAAAGCATCATCAAAAGTTGAAGTCAGCACTAAGCCCTCTCAGAACCTATCAGCTAATGTTGATGGTTCAATTGCTGACACTCACATGATCAAAGAGTTGGTCAACTCAGGAGTTATTTCTGAAAGTCCTGAAAGGACTGGAGAGCAAGATTTAACTCCTGAAGTTCAAGCTCCAACTACTGACAGCACTGAAAAGAAGAAAACTGTCAGTAGAAAGAGTTTGAAGACTACTAAAGAGGAAGTCAAGAAAGCAAATAGTGCTTCCAATGTACTGAAGAGCAAGTCTTCAGTAGTTTCATCCTCTTTAGTTGATGATCAACATAAGATGAAAAAGAAACCATGTGAAGTATGTGGTTTGTTTAATCATCTCACTGATGATTGTTGGTACAAAAGAGGATCCAAACTCAAACATAAAGATGAAATTAAAGAGAAAATGGTTAGAATGAAAAATGAGTTTAAAGCCACATTTGTACCAGCAACATCAAATCCTGTAATCCTTATGTCCAAAGAGAAATCCAAAAAGGAAGGGGTTAAACAGGTAACAGCTGAGGTTGCTCAAAAGAAGAAGGTGCAACATAAGAACTTATCAAACTCCAGTGCTAATGTGTCTGAAGAGCTGAAAGCTTTATCACAAAATCAGACACAGCTGGTTATGATGGTTCAACATCTATTGGGAAGAGTCAACCAATTAGATGTTCCTATGTTGAATCCACAGAAAAGGAGGTCCAAGCCAAAGGATTCCTCTTTTCCACCATCTTCTTCCTCTCAAGCTGTTATTTCTAGCAAACTTGTTAGTCCACCATCTGTTGATGTGAATAGGCCCAAAACCAAAAAGGTTTGGGTCTCAAAATCTAACTAATTTGCTTTGTTCTGCAGGGTTCTTCAACATGCCACAGAGGCATCTGGTATGTAGACAGTGGAGGATCCATGCATATGACAGGAAACAGATCACTTCTTAATGACTACTCTCAAGGAAGGAAGGGATTTGTATCTTTTGGCAATGATGCAAAGGGTTACATCATCGGCAAAGGCTTTGTTTCCAATGGGGAAATAAAGTTTGATGATGTTAACCATGTGGAAAATCTCAAGTACAACCTCTTGAGTGTCAGTCAAATGTGTGACAAAGGCCATGTTGCTCTTTTCACAAGTCAGAACTGCCGGATTCTGTCATCCAAAGTTCTGAGTTTGATTGACAAGGTGTTGGATAAACACACTCTCCTTAAGGCCAACAGGACAGGAAGAGTGTATGCCTTAGATCTTTCTAAGAAAATAGATCTCAAAGGCCATCCTTGCCTATTTTCCAAGGCTTCCCCTCAAGAATCTACACTATGGCATAGAAGGCTGGGTCATGTTAATCTCAAAAACATAAATCAGCTGATTAACCATGGTTTAGTAAGGGGATTGCCTATGAAGGAGTTTAAATGTGAAGATGACTGCACTGCTTGTCTAAAAGGAAAACAGCACAAAGTTTCATTTCCTTCCATAGAAGAACCTAAGTCCACAGCCTGCTTACAGCTTCTTCACATGGATCTCTTTGGTCCTGTGAGAGTGTTGAGTATGGCTAAGAAGAAATACTGTCTAGTAATTGTGGATGATTACTCCAGATTTGTATGGACTTTCTTTTTGCATTCAAAGGATGAAGCACCTCAGAAGATTATCAACTTTGTGTTGTATGTTGAGAAGCAGTATTCCCTCTCAGTCAAGTGTATTAGAAGTGATAATGGAACTGAATTTAGAAACAATACACTTGATGAGTTCTACCTCTCAAAAGGAATCAAGAGGCATTTTAGCATTCCAAGAACTCCTGAACAAAATGGAGTAGTGGAGAGAAAGAACAGGACCCTTATTGAAGCTGCAAGGTCCATGTTGGCTGACTCTGGATTGCCAATGACTTTTTGGGCTGAAGCTATCAATACTGCTTGTTATGTACAAAATAGAGCTCTAGTGAATAAGAGGTTGATGAAAACTCCATATGAAGTTCTTCATCATTTGGCCCCTCTAATTTCATTCTTTAGAGCTTTTGGATGTCCTTGTTTCATTCTCAACACAAGGGATCAACTCCAAAAATTTGATTCTAAGGTGGATGCAGGATATTTTGTTGGTTATTCATCAACTTGCAAAGCATACAGAGTCTTCAACTGTAGAACAAAGATGGTTGAAGAGACTCTACATGTTAAGTTTAATGAATCTCCAAAGGACAAGATTCCACAAAATCCTGTGGAGATATTTGATTTGGACATACTACAATATGCTCCTCATCAAACTCCTGCTGTTGCTCATGTCAACAGTTCTCCACCTGGTGGTACTGCTGGTGCTGATGATGATGACTAACACCAAAAACTTCAGTCGGTTCATAACCCTACCCTATAAATACCTTATCTCACCGGAGTTTTTCTCACCTTTCCTCTCAAACCTAACGTTCAAAAACTCTGTACCCTATCTTCATCCATGGCGACCATGCAACTAAAACCACGACACAACTGTGTCGCTCACCTTACTAAATCACCATTCTGGACCAAGTTTCACAACGCCATTGATTTAATGGTCCAGTCACCTTACCAAACAGCCTTTCTGATAAACCCCACCATATATGCCGAATCCCTTAGCCAATTCTGGACAAACGTCACTCTTGTCTCTGAGGAGAATGACACAGAGTCACTTCATTCGTTTGTCCATAGCCAAAAGGTGGTCATCAATCCAGAGATTCTTCGCCAAACTCTCAATCTGGATGATGCCACTTTCCCGACTAGCTATCCAAAGGGCACCACTGATCTATCATTTGCCCACCATGGATACGAAGGCAACCTGAGTGCCTCTACCATATTGAAGAAACATTTCCAGGATGCTGAACGGCTTATCTTTCATATGGTCAATGTCTGCCTGGCTCCAAAGACTTCATCATGGGATCAAATGTCCACAAGGTGGCAACAGGTATTGTACTCTATCCTTGAGCAACAACCTTTAAATTTTTCTGAAATATTATTCTTAGAGCTCAAGGATATGGCCCAAAAACAACTTTCTAACCGTTGGATATTATATCCTCGGTTTATAATGGCCATAATTGAAAACCAGCTTCAAGCTGAGGGACTTGTTGGCCTGGGAGTCCCTGCTATGGCTGTATTGCCTGAAGTATACTCCCGGCACAACTCTGACCAATCACTCAAAATGGCTGCCAAGCTGCGCAAACCCACGCAGCTGGAACCCACAACCACCACCACAAAATCCAAAGTCCCCACCAAAACCAAAAACAAAACGAACCAAAACAGCTATTCAGGAAGATGAGTCCCCTGAAGATGCTCCTGTACCACCAAGACAGGATATACTTACTGGTGTAAACCCCCCCAGTAGTATCAGAGACTCACCCAGCCACAACCGCTCAGGTTTCCTCTCCAAAGGAACCTGAAGCAACCAAAGAAGGGGTACCCACAAATCTGGAATCTTCCTCATTTGAGGAGATTGCCATTGAAACACACCATTCTCCCCAGGTGCATAATACCCTATCTCCTCATGAAAATGCCCCCCAAAGTCCAACACTTATAATTGCAAATGTGCTGACTCAGCTGCATGCCTCTCCTCCTCCCCAACAACCACCTAAAGGGAAAACCACAGATATTGAGGTAGAGGATCAACATGCTTCTGACAACCCACAGCACAGGGGTTTAAATGTTCAGTCTCCTAGTGTAGATACGGAGACAAGAATATCTGGTGAGGCTGCCACCTCTTCTGCATCAGCACATGATCAGACTGAGGCTGGTAACATGGCTAAGACCTCATCAGAGGCAACAGCTGATGAAGGACATCGTCCTGAGGCTGGAAGTCCCCAGTTCCAAGAAAAAGGGGCACATGCTACATCTGGTCTACACCCAGAGCATGTACATCTTGCTACTAGCAGGAGGTCAGGTGATTCAGCATCTGCTGATGATGACCTGGGCTTCTTTTATGATGTTCTAGCCCAGAACACAATTCTTGAGGAAGAAGTCAGTAGACTACAAAGACTACTTGACCAATTCTCTCAAGAAGCAAGTCCATCTGATACCACCATACACCCACAGATGGCACCTTCACCTGAAGGTCTCCTAAACACTCAGCCACTAAAAACATTCAATCCACCAGCCTCTACTTCTGGCACTGTTTCTCAGGGACAGAACCCCTCTGAGCAAACAGCTGCTATATTCCACAAATCCCTACCTCTCATCACCCCAATGATCACCGACATTGTGATCAAAACCTTGGATGACAAACTTCCCTCAATCATACAGCCACTGGTGGAGGAATTGTGAGCACAAGGCTTTCTACTACTCAAACCCTTGCAACCAATGCAACCAAAAGGGGGAGAGTCAGTTAGTGAAAGGGAAGAGCATATTGATAGAGAGAGAACAGGAGGAAGAAGAGGCTGTGAAAGAGACTGAGAAGGAGGAAGAGTATGTGAAGGGAGCTGACACTGATCAAGTGAGTGAAAGCCACAAAGACTTTCATATCACATATAAGAAGAGGAGGATTGAAAGAAAAGAAAAAGAACTCCAACTTGATGAGATGGTCAAAATGGCGGATGCTACACATAGTAAATCTATGGACTCCATTATTGATCAACTATACAGACAAGGGTTCGATACTGCACAGCTTGACTCAGAGATTAGAAGACTTGAAGTTGAAGAAATTAACTCAAGATGGGCAAGTTATGATGTGCTAGAAAGAGAAAGACTGGAGATCATGATCAGATTCATTGCAAAGTATCTTGGAAGATCATTGATAGAGATTAAGTCATGGACCAGGGACAGTATCTTGGCAATAACCACCAAGATCTGTACGTCTGAAGCATACACAAAGGGATTAGTGATTGAAGCACTAAATGAAGCAGGTGCTGGAAACAGAAACGAACTAGCAAAATACTCCAAAGCCTCACTCATTACAAGAATGCTAGAACAACCTGCAAAACCTACCACTTCAAAATCACCACTACCACAACCCATTAAACCAACTCCTTTACCCTCAAAACCAACAGCCGATGATGCATCCAAGAAGAAGAAGAGAAGGATGTTGAGGCTAGAAGAAGAAGAAGAAGAGGATGATGAGGAAGAAGATAGGTTGCCTCTTTCTGCAGTCCTAACTTTGCCTAAAGCCAAATCTATGCCCATCACTCCCACCTCACAGATGGAAACTGTGAGAGTAAAGATCGAAGAAGAGCAACTGCAAAGGCTTCATGATGAGGAAATGCTAAAGAGTATAGATAAAACTTATGCTGCTTCTTCATCAATAATAAGTATGAAGAAAGAAGCTCTGAGACTGTACACCCTTGCCAACACATTTCAATATCAAAAGGAAAAGGTGAGGATATGGCCTGATCCTAGGGTGGCTCACAGAATTGTGAAGAAGGACATTCCTGCAAGATACAAGGGCCAGATAAAAAGGATCGTAGATGAAGAGATCACAGTGGTCCTTGTAGTATCACCCTGGGAGATTGTAGAAGACTTCAAGAAGGCTTATGAGACTAAACAGCCTCCCAAAAAGATGTTAGAAAACAGAGTAATCAAGAAGGGGTTAGTCTACAAGAAGCTTGAGAACTTCAAACAAAATGAGCTGAGTCTGTTACTTGAAGGTAATCATCCAGATGAGTTTGCCTACAGACAGATCACAACAGTTGAGCTCAAAAATGGCAAACAGGCCAAATACATCTCAGAGCTGTATGGGCGTGAAGGATTGTTCGATGGTGAACCAGAGAATCTTACTATGGAAGAACAAATCATGTTTCTCAGAGCATACACCAGAGAATCCTACAGGCTTATACATGGGAAGTGAGTTTCATGGATAGGGGAACAGCTCAGTGTCCAATTCCCCAATACAGAGCTCCCATCCATACTTTGCCAACCAAATCATCAGAGACTTACTTCCAGGCCGGTGCTTATATGGGTCATCTTCTCAACTGATCAAGAAGGAAAAAGACCAACCATTTTGCCAACAATAAGTGGGACCTCAATAAAGTTAAAGGTTTTGGCTGCATTGGCTCACGGGGAGTTTGTTGGACCAAAAGAACCAATGAGCCGGATCAGAAAAACCTTTAAGTCCCACAGACGTCACAACAACTACTGAAGTCCACAACAGCTGAAGACAACAACTGATTACAAAGTCTGAAGACACAAGTGCTGAAGACAAAGTCTGAAGACAAGTGCTAAAGACAAAGTCTGAAGACAAGTGCTGAAGACAAAGTATCAGACGTTGTCACAACAGCTGAAGAGGACTTCTTCAGTAGTTGTGACGGTTTGCTTTCAGTAGTTTTATATTTTCTCTTTTCAGTAGTTTTGTAAAACGACTGAAGAGTTTGTTCTTCAGTCGTTGTAGTATCAGTAGTTTCTTTTCAGTTGTTTTATGTTTTATACTTAGCACTCTAACATGCTCTCAGTAGTTGTGAACATTTCAGTAGTTTATTAAGTATTAGTTATTTTTGTACTAGATCTGCTAGTAATCACCATCCCGTGATTACAACAGTGATTGCACTCTATATAAGGAGTGCCAACCTTATTGTAACTGTGAATGATTTAGCAATAATATCGGGCATTATTGAAACATTCCTAATCACAGAAAAATATTCTCTCGCATTTGTTTACAAGTAACAAACTCTTGCTATAATTTGACTAATTCTTCTCTTCATTCCGCTGCATTACACTCTAATACTTCAAACTTGTGATCGTTGATCCTGACATGTGTGGAGGCTTGAGTAGCTCTTGGATTTAATTTAGGAGCTTTACATTCCTTAGAAAAATGACCACGTTGGTTGCAGTTGTAACACTTGGCTTTAGCTTTGTCAAACCTAAATTTGCTGTTGGTTGGGTTCTAAGGGAACTACCTTCCAGTTCTTTTAAAGAACTTCTTTGCTCTATATGTCAAAAGAGCCATTTGTTAGACAATATCCATGTACTCAACATCATCTGGGCTAAAACATTCGAGATCATTAAAGCAAAACTGAAAATCACTAGAATGTCCATTTCTTGAAACAAAGGCACTATTGTCATGGAAGGGACCTGATTGAGTCTGTTGAGACCTTGGTGTCTCAGGAAAGGTGATGTTTGGCCCAAAAGAACATGATGGCTGCTGAGAGTAAGTTAGGTACTGTTGAGAATGTGGGGTTCTTGAGCCTTCAGCAACAACTAAAGCATTACTAGCAGGAAGACTAGAGGTTCTGCTCATCTGGGAGCCTCTTTGGGTCTCCATCTTTACACAATATCCATCAAGGATGCCATATAGTTAAGCCATTATGATAGTGTTTAGGTTTCTGTCTTCTTGATAAAGACATAGTAAAAAGTCCACTCATGAGGAAGTGCACTCATGAATTTCCTTGATAGATCTCTCTTCTCAAGAGTTACTCCCGCAGACTGAAGTCATGAAATAAGATCCATATACCTGAGGGTCTCTCTAGCAACATATGTGAAGTTTTCAAACTGTTGCTTCAGGAAATCTTTCTTAGACTCATTGGAACCATAGTACATCAATGTCAAAGCATCAAAGAGTTCTTTGGCTGATTAACAGTGCTCAATGCCTACCATTATGGAGTTTGGTATGGCTGTAAGTAGCACAAACATGGCTTTGCTATCAATGTCCATTCTCTTGAAGTCTTCATCTGAGTAGTCTTCAACAAATTTTTCTATCATGGCACCATTTCCAGCCGGTGCTGCCACCTTTGGCTTGTAAGGACCATGGATGATAGACTTTCACATTTTGCTGTCTTGATACCTAATGAATCTTTCAATACGCTTGCACCAAGATCTGAAGTTGACAAGAGTGATGATAGGGGCTTTGGTCATCGTTCTCATTTCAGATTAAGATGATTTCTGGTTGAGGGCCATTTTGAGTGAAATGAGTGTATGAGTGATACAACCGGTTGATTTGGGATGGTAAGATCTCACAATCAAGAGCCTAAGAAGCTCTGAAACCAATTGCAGGATCGATATTGGTCACTCAACACAAGTCTTCTCTTTTTAACTCAATAATTTACACTCAAATTATGATGATGCAAAATCCTTTAAAAGTTGATAATAATATACTAAGTAAACAACACACAAGAAATGGTTTTTCAAGATACTTGTAAATATTACTTCTCAACTCAAGGTGTACAAGACTCTTACAAGCATTCTAACTGAGTCTACAATAAGAACTACATATACTACTATCTACAGCCGGTTATACAAAAGATTATCAGCTGGAATTTACAACTAAACAAATACTACATTGCTAAAAGTAAGGTATATAAGATAAAATACTATCCTAGATTAGGTAGTCATGACATGTCCATGACATACCTTTTGTCACCAAATAAAGTTGGTAACTGTACTAACTGATAAATGATGAATAGTGGAACAAAGTATGGTCAACTACACGGGCGTGGGAAAGCACCATGTAGTATCTCCGAGGTTGTAGCGACTTGTCAAAAGGGCCATACTTATATCCAATGGTTCATAGCAAGTTCTTCCGAAGGCTAACTGGCTTCGGAAGAACATGTCTTCCGAAGGCTAACTGGCTTCGGAAGAACATGTTCTTCCGAAGCCATTTATACTTCGGAAGAGTCTACTTCTTCCTAGACTTGTGCTGATCTTCAAGACTTTATGCTTCGGAAGTCATTGTCTTGAAATCTTCAAAATGTTGATCTTCGGAAGAGATGACTATGTCTTCAGAAGATATGATTCCTTTTTGAAAGTTCTTTTTACTTTAATCTTCGAAAGTGCAGCTTTTGCCTTCGGAAGTTTTCACAGTTGCACTAAAAATGTTCTAAGTGTTGTTTTGGTTGCACCAGCCTTACTTGATCCAACAATGATTTCCTTTGTTTCGCTTTTCTTTTCTTGGGTTGCACAGACACACAAATAGAGAGAGAGAGAGAGAGAGGAGAGAGTAGAGAGAGAAGAGAGAGATAGAGAGAGAGAGAGAGAGACAGAAGAGACAGGAGACAGAGAGACAGAGAGAGAAAGAGAGAGAGAGAGAGACAGCAGAGAGACAGAGAGACAGAGAGAGATAGAGAGAGAATGAGAGAGAGATGAGACAGAGAGAGAGAGAGAGAGACAGAGAGAGAGAGGGAGGGAGGGAGAGAGAGAGAGGAGAGAGAGAGAGAGAGAGAGAGAGAGAGAGAGAGAGAGAGGAGAGAGAGAAGAGAGAGGGAGGGAGGGGAGGAGAGAGAGAGAGAGAGGAGAGGGAGAGAGGGAGAGAGAGAGAGAGAGAGAGAGAGAGAGAGATAGAGAGAGCGAGAAGAGAGAGAGAGAGAGAGACAGAGAGAGAGAGAGGGAGAGAGAGAGAGAGAGAGAGACAGAGAGAGGGAGAGAGAGAGAGGAGAGAGAGAGAGGGAGACCGAGAGAGAGAGAGAGAGGAGAGAGAGAGAGAGAGGAGAGAGAGAGAGAGGAGAGAGAGAGAGAGAGAGCGGAGAGAGAGAGAGAGAGCGGAGAGAGAGAGATGAAGAGAGAGAGAGACGGAGAGAGAGAGAGAGAGAGACGGAGAGGAGAGAGAGAGAGACAGAGAGAGAGAGAGAGACTAGAGAGAGAGAGAGGGAGACAGAGAGAGAGAGAGGAGAGAGAGAGAGAGAGAGAGAGAGGAGAGAGAGAGAGAAGAGAGAGAGAGAGAGGGGAAGAGAGAGAAGAGGAGACAGAGGAGAGAGAGAGAGGAGAGAGGAGAGGGAGGAGAGAGAAGAGAGAGGGAGAGAGAGACAGAGAGAGAAGAGAGAGAGAGAAGAGAGAGAGCGAGAGAGAGAGAGAGAGAGAAGAGAAGAGAGAGAGAGAGGAGAGAGAGAGACAGAGAGACAGAGAGAGAGGACATTAGGAGAGGGATAGAGTAGAGAGAGAGAGGGAGAGGAGACAGAGAGAGAGAGAGAGAGATAGAGGAGAGAGAGATAGATAGATATAGGTGGAATGAGGTAGAGATGGAGAGATATGAGGGGGATGAGAGAGAGATGGGAGAGAGAGAGGGATAGAGATATATGGATATATATATAGATAGAGATTATATATATAATATATATATATATATATTATATATATATATATATATATATATATATATATTATCTATATATGTAAGGATTCCTATAAGTCTGATGCAACCAAAACATCCAAAGTCTCTTTGCATGCATGCACTGAAGAACAGAAGTAGAAATGCTTCGGAAGTTTTACACCATGCACTAGAAATATTCAAAGTGTAAAATCTTCCGAAGCCAAGACCAACATCTTCCGAAGCCAAAAGTGAAGTCTTTAGAAGCTTCAAAGACTAAGTCTTCCGAAGCCAAAGAGTGAAGACAGATTTCCGCCGAAGACTTTTAGAGATATGTCTTTATCTGATGTACTTTACCATAAAGTTGGACCACCTTTCCACTGCAACTCTGTAAAGTCACCAACTTACATGAGTTGGTGAAAATGTCCATGCTTTTGGTAACTGTATATTAAGGTCTTGAGTCCATGCTTTCTACTTTATGTACTTTTATCCTTTTTGTAATTTATTAGGATGTGAGCTATGACATGTCATAGTCACTAGTCAAAAGGCAAATCTGCCTTTTGACTCTACATTTGATTTTGTAGTTGTCTAGTCAATTGTATCCAGCTGGCCTTTAAAGTATGGCCGGTTGTAGGATGTAGTATAAAGTGTCTCAAGTATTTGTAACTTTCTATCGTATGCTTTGTAACATTTTTAATAGAACTTGAGAAGCAATATACAAAATTCTTGAAAACCAATTACTTGTGTTGTTTGCCATCTTGTTCTGTCTCATATTTACTTGTGTTCTTAGCATCTTTCATTAACAAGTTAACCAGTTCCCTATTTGATCTGTTAAGTGTTCTAAGCGACTCTCCTCATTTTGTTGTTGTGTTGTAAGTGCATACCCATCATCGGTCCTGTTTCCTTCGGAAGCTCCAAAATGAAGAAGAAGACAAGTGGAAACTTGCCTTTGGAAGAAAATTTGGTCTCGGAAGAAAGGAATACTTCCGTAGCACTGAAGCCTGCTGCAGTGAAAGCAAGATCTTTCGTAGGTCCAGTCATCAAAACTTCCGAAGTATTGAAGGTCAAGTCTAAGCTTCCAAAGGTGGTGTGGAAGTCAAAGAAAGAACAAATGGCTGGAAGTCCTTCATCAACATCAGCAAATGATCCTTCTAGCATGACTATAGGATCAATTATTGTTGCATTGTCTTCAACTTCTTTTGATGAGCCCAAGACCAATGAGGCTTGGGTTTCCAAATGTAACTAATCATCTCTTTATGCAAGAACAGCTCAAGACAAACAGAAGGATCATTGATAGTGGCTGTTCCAGGCACATGACAGGTAATAGGTCACTACTCCAAAAGTTTGAAAGAATTGATGGAGGACCAATTGCTTTTGGAGGAGATGCAGGAGGTTACATTACAGGAATGTGCCATGTAAACGTTAAAAACATGAATAAATTAATTAAGAATGATTTGGTAACTGGAATACCAAAGAAAGAGTTAACAAGTGATGACCACTGTGTTGCATGCCTGAAGGGGAAGCAACACAAGGTATCTCACAAGCCAAAGGAAAGAAATTCCATCATTAATCCCCTACACTTACTACATATGGATCTCTTTGGCCCCACTGGTGTAATGAGTCTAGGAAGGACCTCTTATTGTTTGGTGATCACATATGATTTTACAAGATTCACTTGGGTTTCTTTCTTAAAACTAAGGATGAGACCCCTGAGATTCTGAAGAATTTAATTTTAAAGATTGAGAATCAATGTGATCATAAGGTCAAAACCATAAGATGTGATCAAGGAACTGAATTCAAGAATCAAATCCTTGATACATTTTGTGATGAAAAGGGTATTAGAAGATAATATAGTGCTCCCAGGACTCCTCAGCAAAATGGTGTTGCTGAGAGGAGAAACATGACACTAATTGAAGCTGCAAGAACAATATTGTCTGACTCTAAACTGCCCATCACCTTCTGGGCAGAGGCAGTAAACACTGCTTGCTATGTGCAAAACAGAGTTTTAGTGGTTAAGACACGTTGTAAGACTCCTTATGAATTTGGCACAAGAGAAAACCTTTCATTGGTTTTCTCAGGTCATTTGGATGTCCTTGCACCATCTTCAATACCAAAGATCAAATTGCCAAGTTTGCTGAGAAATCAGACGATAGACACTTTATTGGACACTCTTCTCAAGCTAAAGCTTATAGAGTATACAATCTCAGAACTAGAGTAGTTGAGGAGTCAACCAATGTGACTTTCAATGAGCACACTCCTAGTGTGAAAGGTTCTGGTCCGGATTGGCTATTTGATCTTGATTTAGTTACCAACTGTTTTAACAAATCTTGTGAGAATGTTTAAGGATCTACAGATATACTACCTATAGGTGATCCTGATCCAAGATTTGAGCTAAGAAGACCTTCTAGGTACATATCTTTAGTTCTAGTGGTAACAAATCCTGCAAATGAAGCTTCTACCAGCACATCAATGACAAATCCTGCTGATGCTTCTGGGGTGCCTTCAAATTCCAGCTTAGAGGCACAAAACTCAGAGGAAGGAGCTTCAAATGTTGGAGAAAATGGTGGTGGTGAAAGTGGTCAGGAATTTCTTGATGCTGATAACCACTCCATTGAAGAAAACATCAATGATATCACACACTCATTGGATCAAGTCAATCTTGATAAGTGTGCTGATGTGGAGGGTGAATCTTCTTTGCCAGATCAGAATTTTTTAAATTTAGATCTGTCAAAGCAACTTGCTGTGATCCCTCAGCTAAGGATCCTCAAGTCTCATCCTACCACAAACATCATTGGAGATGTTGATTCAGGGGTGAGAACAAGAGGCCAAACCCATGAAGCAAATGTTTGTCTTCACTCTTGTTTCTTGTCCCAGATAGAGCCAAAGAAAATTGATGAGGCTCTAAAGGATGGAAGTTGGGTTGAAGCTATGCAAGAGGAGCTGCTTCAATTCAAAAGGCAAAAGGTGTGGAACCTATGTCCTCTTCCTCAAGGAAAGATTGCCATAGGAACCAAATGGGTTTTCAGGAACAAGAAGGATGATAGAGGACTTGTCATCAAGAACAAGGCAAGACTAGTTGTTCAAGGGTATACTCAAGAAGAAGGAATTGACTACACAGATGTTTTTGCTCCTGTAGCAAGACTTGAAGCTGTTAGGATATTCCTAGATTTTGCTGCATCCAAAAACTTCAAGGTCTACCAACTTGATGTCAAGTGTGCTTTTCTTTATGGGGTGATTGATGAAGAGGTGTATGTCAGACAACCACCTGGGTTTGCAGATCCTGATCATCCTGATTTTGTCTGCGGGCTTGATAAAGCTCTTTATGGGCTGCACCAAGCACCAAGGAAGTGGTATGAGACTCTATCTCAGTATCTCTGTCAACATGGATACAAAAGGGGTACTATAGATGGAACTCTCTTCATCAAAGGAACAGGAAATGACATAATGCTAGTTCAAGTATATGTAGATGACATTATCTTTGGGTCAACTAATCCAAAGCTCTGCAAAGATTTTGAGAAGATGATGAAGGATAGGTTTGAAATGAGTGCCATGGGGGAGCTCAATTTCTTTCTAGGAATTCAAGTGAAGCAAGTTGACAATGGCATCTTCATAAGTCAGTCAAAGTATGTACAAGACATACTTAAAAGGTTCAACATGACTGATTGTAAGGTTGCTAAGCACCCATAGCCAGAAATCACTCCCTTGGACCTGATCTTGAGGGGGAGTGTGTTGATGAGCATCTCTATAGGGAATGATTGGGACTCTTATGTACCTCACAGCTAGCAGGCCAGATATCATGTTTGCTACATGCATTTGTGCAAGATATCAAGCCAACCCCAAGATGTCACACCTGGTCACTGTCAAAAGAATCTTAAGATATCTCAAAGGTGCTCCATCACTTGGCCTTTGGTATCCAAAGAATTCTGATTTTAATCTGTATGCTTATACAGATAGTGACTATGGTGGTTGCAACATGACTGCAAAGTCTACATCAGGGGGATGTTAATTTCTTGGTGGAAGAGTAGTCTCTTGGCAATGTAAGAAACAATCTTGTGTGTCTGCATCAACTGCTGAGGCTGAATACATTGCTGCTGCAAGCTGCTGTGCTCAAGTGCTTTGGATTCAAAATCAGATGCTGGACTATGGATTCAACTTTAAAGAGACTCCCATCCACATAGACAACAACAGTGCTATCTCCATCACAGAGAATCCTGTGCAACACTCAAGGACAAAGCATATTATTATCAGGTATCATTTGATTAGAGATAACTTTGAAAAGGGATTAATCAAACTAGTCAAAGTTAACACAAATGAACAATATGCTAATTTGTTCACAAAAGCTTTTGATGAGCAGAGATTTAAATATCTTGTATCAGGTATTGGGATGATTAACTTTGAATATCTTTTCTTAAAACTTAATCATATTTATTTCTAAAACCTGTGTGTCCTAAGTTGTCTATTTTATCACCTTCATAAGCCCTTATTTTCTTTGGAAGAAAATCTTTTCAAAAGACTTTTCTTTGATTTTTGAAAATTTTGATCTCTTTTCGGAAGACTTAAGATTTCCTTCGGAAAAATTTATTTCTTAGTAAACAAATAATTGCTTCAGTAATTTTACCTTCAGAAGAAATTTCTGATATATCTTCCAAAGCTTAAAATCAACTTAAGTATCCTGTATGTTTTCAAAGAACACGTTTCTTCCGAAAGCAATTTACCTTCAGAAGTTTTTATTCTCCTCAGAATAAAAAATCTCTGAGTGTAAATTCTCTTCCGAAACAAAATTGTCAAAAACCTTTGAAATATCTTCCGAAGCCAATTTGCCTTCGGAAGCTTTTTCTTCAAAACTTCCGAAGCAAATAACCTTCGGAAGATTTCTCGACTTCCAAGAAAACTTCTTTTTGGGCAAAAGTAAACTACTTTTCAGAGGTGGGACCGACATCCGGATTTCAAAGTTTATCCTCTTTCATTAACTTTGTCTCAAATCCTTTTCACATAAATGCCCAACGGTTTCCCCCTCTTTCACTATCTTCCTCAATTACACTATTCCTTAAACATAAATTCTCCCAAACCGCCTTTGTTCTTTATCTTTCTTAATCCTTAAGCTTCTTAAATGGCCAACCTAAACCGCAGAAACAACCCAGATTTCTCCATGCAACTTCACAGGCAACACAACCAGGTTGCTCTGTTAAGCTTTGAGAAAGATGAAAGCTTCTCAGAGGTTTTCCATTTTCTAGCTCTACCATTGATCGTACTCTCTATGAGGATCATCTGCTTGAATTTTGGAAGACCTGCCAACAGGTCATTATGGATGGGGAGAAGGCATTGTCTGCCACAATGCAAGGAAGGACAATGAGGGAGATTTCTCTTGCAGCTGAATGATGAAGAAGGTGAGTTGTCCTTCCCAAAGGAAGCTGTAAATCATTCCTTTGAGCAGATGGGCTATGAGGGAGATTTCTCTGTAAAGACCTTCAAGAAAGGGAAGGTTTCATCCCAGTGGAAATACCTGCTTCATGTGGTTATCCACAGCTTGTCAAACAAGCATGGAGGGTGGGACCAGATTCCTAAGGATCTCTCCTTCATAGTACATGGAATGGTTCAAGGGGTCAAGTTCAGGTACTCTCAGTTTGTTTATACAAATTTGCTTGCTAACTTGGACTCCTTAGAGTATTATATGTTTCCTAGATATGTTCAACACATTCTCAACTGTGAACTGGGCTCACAGTTGAGGGAAACAAATAATATTTTAAATTGGGACAGATGAAGCCCGGTATCTTTAAAATTACGAAGAAGCAAACTGTAGGCTTCTCAGGGGTAGAAACAACCCTTGTCTCAAAAGTGTTAGAGCTCATTGCTCAAGGTGACAACCTAGCAACACAAGCTAGTGTTGAACTCACACCTTCTACCTCCCAACCACCAAAAAGGCCACAAATCACCCTCACCTACCAAAGAAAATCCAAACAAACCCCTGCTCAAGCTATTGAGTCTGTGCAGGCCCCCATATACTCACCCATACAGGAGGAAGTGGACACTAGAGCTCCTACTTCTCCTGAGGAGCAAACCACTCCCATCTCTTCAAGAATCAGGGATGAGGTTCCTCATGCTCACCCTGATGAGCTCATAAGCCAAACTTCCTTAAGCCCTCACTCTGAGTCTCAGCACTTAAGTGAACAACCTTCAGGGGACAGTTACCATCCCTAGCCTTTAGACTTAAATCAACCCATTTCCAACCTCTCATTCTATACTGATGAAGACTTAGGTTTCAGTAGGTACCATGAGTCTCTCTACTCTTCCCCTACTCAAAGAGAGATGAGTACTTCTGAGTCTCCTTTGTCTAGCCCAATCAGTCACCCATCACTGAGGTGGATACTTCTGAACCTGTTCAGGATATCCATATGGAAGAGGCTCTCACTTCTGCAAGTGATAACATCATTAAGACCTCAACCATGGCAACTCAGCCCATTCACACTTCAACTGAGGCTGTCAATGTGCAGAGGAAATCAAACGGCCAAGAACCTGAAGCTGGTGGTGAGACAGAGGACCTTAGTCCAATCATCTCATCCCCCAATGATTCTTCGGATGAACATGAGGGGAATCTGAGACTAAATGTGCAAAAACTGTCAAAAACATGCTCCTATTTAGTCTCTAAGGTTAGTCACCTTGAATATCAGGTGACTACCCTGCAAAATAGGGTCAATGATCAGCAACTTAAGATATCTTATCTCAGGGAAAAACTAGCTTGAAGACCTTTATGAGGAGCTTAACCAGGAACACAAGAACCTATGAATGTGATTGACCTAACTCCTAGCTCACCTATGCAAGAGGGTGATGCTACCAAAAAGGGGGAGAAAGTCATTACAGTCACAGAACCTGGGAGTTCTTCAGGGAGTATGGACATTGAGGATTCACCATCCTCACTTGCAATTGTGCATACTCAACAACTTCCTCAACTTCACATTAATATGGACATTATAGACTCTGTCATTAGGAGTCTCTTTGAGGAAGGCATTCTAAGGGCTATGTAATCTCTGAAGGGTTTGTTATAACACTAAAACATAGTTTAACCTTTTAAACTTTTCAGAAAACGCAGCGGAGGTATAGGATTATAACAAGTTTATAATCTGAAATTTTCGTGTTCTAAGTGTGGTTTTAAGATGGAAAACAAAACCCAAATCAATAGGATCTTAAATATATGAATGGAACAAGCTATGAACCTACAAAACGTGCATAAAATCACAGCTTGAACAAGCTGTGATATCTACCTTTTCAGCAGCAAAAATCGACTAAAGATGATAGGTTTAGATGCTTGAAATCGACCAAGAGCTCAATGTAGAGATCCTCAAGCTTTGTATACCCCAAGCCTTGATCATACACCACTCTTGCTAGGTAGAGTCACACCAAGAATCAACTTCAAAACACCAAACTTTCTGCTGGTTGTTCCGTGAACAAGAGAGAGAAAAGAGAGAGTTTTGAGAGTTATTTTGCATGTATGAATTGATGGAATGAATGAGTGTCTACCTAGTTATTGTTGTGTGTATTCTCAAGACAAAATGGTCCAATGAGGTTCAAGGGAGGGGGCGGCCAAAACAGCCTTTCAAAATGGTTTTTCCCTCCCTTTAAAACACCAACATAACTTAATAGAATTCACATTATGTCACACACATTAAAATGTCATTCTAGACTTATGTTAAATTTGACATATCCCTCTTAATTAACAAATTAATTAAGTTACACTCATATATTATTATTGTTATTTAAAACCTTTTTAAATAACAAGAATAACAATAATTCATCAACAAATTATCCTTATAATTTGTTCCATTTCTCATGCAAGTTATTTAGAAAACCCATTTCCAAATTTGGTGTAAATATTTAATTGCATGATCATATCATCAATTTAATATTAATTGGTGTATGCTAAGCTTGTTATTGGGTATAACCCGACTTGGATCATGACGTACTAACCACATCAATATTTTATGTGTCTTGGGCATATAGAATCCTACAATCTCCCACTTGCCCAAGATTCATAGAAGATTGATGCAAGCAGTAAATACCGCCTAACAACGGTTTACTACCCTTAATACGCATGACTTATGGCCATTCAATAACATCATCCATTTCAAGTACCCTACTTGAAATGATTTAGGTGAATTAATCATCTATCCTTTTGTTACAGATGTCATGTTAAATCCAGGGACACAGAATGATCATTCCTTGTTGATTTAACTTAATCAGGCCTTAGACATCTAACTCTCAACGAATAAGAGGAACAAATTCCATCTTGACTACATACGTCTCTCACAAACACTTCGTGTTATACCTGAACATATCCTTATGTACTGTCCACTATTTCAGGGCAGTGAAGAATAGGCTCAAGGTATAAAACTTGGTGAATATCAAAACCCAATATGTGTCTCAGGTCTGAGGATACCAAATGATATTCGCCTTTACTCAAATTTACTTATGATCAATCAATAAGATTCCATGTAGTAAAATTTGAGATGCGGGTTAGTCCAATATTTGTATCCCACAAATATCTATGAACCTTGGTAGCAACCCATTGCTCTATATTCATCCTTATGAATATCAACCAATCCAAGTTCATAATAATCTTAATTTCACACTTGTTCCCACAAGTATGAGCGACTACGGACATTTTAGAGTAAACATTTTACTCATGGATAAAACATGCTAATTTGGAACATTAATTGAAACATTATAACCAAATAATTTTATTCAAATAATAAAGAGTTCCACATATCCAAATACAAAATGTACAGATCAAATCCAATCACTAGAATATCGAAGTCCCATGGCACAAGTATGACATTCATGCTTTGCCTTTTCAAGGAGCTTCGTGAGAGGATCTGCAATATTTTGATCCGTGTGAACTTTACGAATACATATCTTTCCCTTTTCAACTTCATCCCGTATGTAGTTGAATCTCCGCTCAATGTGCCTAGTCTTTTGATGAGCACGAGGTTCCTTGATTTGAGCAATCGCACCCTCGTTGTCACAAAAGATCTCTAGGGGTTCCTGAATGGAAGGGACAACCCCTAGATCGGCAATGAATTTCTTCAACCATGCAGCTTCTTGAGCTGCCAATGAGGCGGCGACGTATTCTGATTCTGTAGTTGATAGAGCCACCACATCCTGCTTGGAGCTCTTCCAAGAGACAGCTCCTCCATTCAGAATGAAAATGTATCCCGATTGTGACCGTGAATCGTCACGATCGGTTTGGAAACTCGCATCCGTGTAACCTTTTACAACGAGCTCCTCGTCACCTGATCCATAGACCAGGAACATATCTCTTGTCCTCCTTAGGTACTTAAGTATGTTCTTAACAGCCATCCAATGACTGTTTCCAGGATTTTGCTGGTAACGGCTTGTCATGCTCAAAGCGCATGACACGTCCGGTCGAGTGCATATCATTGCATACATGATGGATCCAATAGCAGATGCATATGGGATTGCCTTCATTTTATCTTGCTCATCCTTTGAGCTTGGACATTGAGTCGTACTCAATATTGTTCCTCTTTGAATAGGTACAGTACCTTTCTTAGAGTTCTCCATCTTGAACCTTTTCAAGATCTTATCAATGTATGCACTTTGATTCAAACCAATCAACCGCCTTGATCTATCCCTACAGATCTTTATTCCTAGAATATAGGCGGCTTCACCAAGATCCTTGATGGAAAAACAACTTCCAAGCCAGGTTTTTACACCTTCCAAGGTTGGAATGTCATTTCCAAGTAGTAGTATGTCATCAACATACAATACTAGGAAAGTTACTGTGCTCCCACTAGCCTTCTTATACACACAAGCCTCATCAGCGTTTTTGATAAAGCCAAATTTCTTTACTTCCTCATCAAAACGGTGATTCCAGCTTCTCGATGCTTGTTTCAATCCATAGATTGATTTCTTTAACTTGCATACTTTATTAGGATGTTTTGTATCGACAAAACCTTCAGGCTGAACCATATAGACATCTTCCTCAAGATATCCATTTAGGAAAGCGGTTTTGACATCCATTTGCCAAATCTCATAATCATAATGAGCAGCTATGGCAAACAATATCCTTATAGACTTTAGCATCGCAACAGGTGAGAAGGTTTCATCATAATCAACCCCTTGAGTTTGAGTGAAACCCTTTGCTACAAGTCTAGCTTTATAAGTATCCAAGTTTCCATGCATATCGGTTTTCTTCTTGAAAACCCACTTACTTCCAACTACCTTGGAATTAAGAGGTGGTACAACAAGTTCCCAAACTTGATTGTCATACATGGATTGCATCTCAACGTTCATGGCCTCAAGCCATTTGTCACAATCCAAATTGGACACTGCATCATGGTATGTGGTTGGTTCATCTGAATCTACCATATAGCATCCATCCATGAAAAATCCGTATCTTTCAGGTGGATTACTAGTTCTACCACTTCTGCGAACGTTTTGTGTGTATTGATCAACCATTTGATCATCTTCAACATCCTCATGTTGAGTGCTAGTTTCAACCAAACGTGCATCGGGTTGTGGTTCTTGATCTTCCTCAAGATCCACTGTTCTACTGCTAGCTCCTTCCATAAGGAACTTTGCTTCGAAGAACTCACCCTTTCTGGCAACAAACACCTTTTGTTCCAGTGGATCATAGAAATAATATCCCATAGAATCTCTAGGATATCCAATAAAGATACACTTGGTGGATCGGACTTCCAATTTGTTTGGGGTGGGAGTCTTAACATAAGCTTCACAACCCCAGACCCTTAAGTATGATAGGGATGGAACTCTTCCATGCCATATCTCAAAAGGTGTCCTTTCCACCTTTTTGGTTGGGGCCATATTTAAAATACGGGCCGCGGAGAGCAAAGCGAAACCCCAAAATGATAGAGGTAATGTGCTTCTAGCCATCATAGATCGGACCATATCCAATAAGGTTCGATTCCTCCTCTCAGACACACCATTGTGTTGTGGTGTTCCAGGTGGAGTGAGTTGTGAGACAATCCCACAACTCCTAAGATGATCTTGAAAAACATCACTTAGGTATTCACCTCCTCTATCGGTACGGAGAACTTTAATTGACTTGTTGAGTTGATTTTCTACTTCATTCTTGAAGATTTTGAACATTTCAAAAGCTTCATCTTTGTGCCTTAATAAGTACACATACCCATAGCGACTATAATCGTCGGTAAAGGTAATGAAGTATCTTTCACCATTCCTAGTCATTGGCTTAAAAGGACCACATACATCCGAATGTATGATTCCTAATAAATCTTTTGCCCTTTCGTTAGTCCCACTAAAGGGTGCCTTTGTCATTTTACCTTGTAAACAAGATTCACACACATCAAATGAATCACATTCACTTGTTTTTAAAAGACCATTCTTTTGTAGTGTTTGAATTCTTTTCTTGTTTATATGACCAAGACGACAATGCCAAAGATAGGTATCACTCAAATCCAACTTGAGTTTCTTGGTGCTAGTTTGATACAATGAACTATTTAAAGTATATTCATGAACCAATTCATAAATACCATTAATGGGTATAGCTTTAAAATAGAACATATCATTTAAAGAAACATGAATATCATTTTCAATAAAAGATAATACATAATCATAAAGTCTTAATTGGGATACAGAAATAATGTTCCTAGTCAAACTAGGAGCATACAAAACATTCTTCAAAATAACATCCAAGCCACTTGGAAGTTTTAGGATGTAGTCCCCATGAGCTTCAACTTGGACTTTTGTTCCATTGCCCATGAAGAGGCTAACATCCCCTTGATTGAAGTCCCTACTTCTTTTGAACCCCTGCAACAAATTGCAAATATGAGTTCCACAACCGGTATCTAATACCCATGTGTTTGAAGATGTAACATTAAGATCAATATGAATCATGTATGTTGTACCTGAGGTCTGCCCGGCATCCCTCTTTGCTTTCAACTCTTGGAGATGGACGGGACAATTCCTTGCCCAATGTCCAATCTCCCCACACTTGAAGCATGGGTCGTTAGTAGCAACCTTTTGCTTTTTCTCTTGTGGTTTGGGTGGTACCCTTACCACCCCTTTCCCCTTTCCCCAAACAGGTCCCTTACCCTTGGCAACCTTTGCCTTGGGTGCGGGATAACGCCTTTTCTTGTTCCCACCTTCATTGATGGTGAGAACGGGTAAAACCCTTTTACCCATGGCTGCCTCGGCCGTTTTCAGCATTGAGTGAAGCTCACCAATGCTTTTGTCCCAAGCATTCATGTTGTAGTTCAACACGAATGTCTCAAACTTCTTGGTAAGGCCATTAAGGATCAAATCCGTGGCCAATTCCTTTGAGACGGGACAGTTAAGCCTCTCGAGGCGGTCAATATGACTTTTCATCTTAAGAACATAAGATGAAACAGATTGGTTGTCGTCCATACGACATGCATGGAGTGCTCGAACCGTTTCGAAGCGCTCAACCCTCGCTTGCTGTTGGAACGTTTCCTTCAGCTGGGTTATCATGTCATAAGCTCCGTGATGTTCATACTCCTTTTGGAGATCCGGAGTCATGCTCGCTAGCATGAGACAAGACACTTGGACGGAGTCCTCAGTGTACTTCAACCAATCGTTGAAGGCCTCCTGATCATCCTCAGTAGGTTGATCGGGGATAGGGTCGTCTAAAACATATGATCGTTTCTCTTGCTTGAGAACGATTCTCAAGTTTCGATACCAATCAATAAATTTGTTATGATTTAGACGTTCCTTTTGGAGGATCGCTCGTAGAGATTGGTTGGACGCGGATGAGTTATCGGAATTATCATTATTTGAGGCCATCTACAAAATTTAACAAAGTTTTATTTTAGTATTTTTGATATTGTAATTTTAGTAATAAATGCCTTTTAAGGTCTTTTCATATTAAAATCTAGAACCCAACATTACATTTAAATTGTGGTTAGGTGACCTTTATCCCACGTTTTAAATTAATAAGGTGGTCAACGTTTGACGATTGCAACCATTTGCAACTTCTAGAAATATGGGATCGACTTGAAACATCATATGTAAAGTCGGCATGTTAATCCCATCAACACCATTTGGAAACCACATCGTAGGTGATCCATTTGACATGATTTGCAAATCAAGACACCCTACTTACACCCACGTGTGAGTTTGCCAAAACAAGTGGTTAGGTGACCTTTATCCCAAAAATAAGGCATTCTCACCTCAAGTCACAAGTTCCCTCAAAATGGTTAGGTGACCTTTATCCCACTAAGAGTTCCCAAGTGACTCAAGTGTTGTGTAAAAGGACGGTGTTGATCTTGTTTGTAAAAAAAATTTAGAGGTTTCATAATTCTAGTTTAGAAAACTCTATGTACTTGTATTTGCATGCTTTCAAATACAAGATACCCTATAGTTCTTTGATTAAAACCTATTTTAATCTTTAAAATCATTAAATCATTTTAATAACCTTTTATTAACTTTTAAGAACCATCAATTTTCAGCTTGTTAAGTTTGTTAATGAGTTTGTTATGAATATCCAAATATCAACCAAACAATCAAACAACAAACAATCAACCAAGCATAAACATAAACAACCATATGAGCATATGTGCATAACCATAGCATCTAAAGTGGTCCACACTTGTTTGCCATCACAAGTGTGGTCCATAGGACATTCCTAAGGGTCACAAATATCATAAAGGTTCCAAGAACCTCCCACTAGAAACCGCATCCAAATGCTCCATGTTTCTTGTGTCTTTGTGTCCATCTTTGGGTCTTGATCTTGTACATCTTCCTTTTACAAAATTGTATCCTAATACATTTTTTTCTCTAGTAAAGGAAATGAACCTAATCTATTATTACATAACCAAATGAATGAATAATTACAACCCAAAAGAATAAACACAAATATTACAACCAAATTGAATGAATAAAACAACCACTTGAATCATCCAAACAACACAAGCCCATAAGCTAGGTTATGCACTTTAACAACCAATGATCAAATCATCAAAATATATCATTAATCCCCACTTAAAACCTTCAAATTTCAGCCAACATAAACTGAAATTTTGGTTTTAAATATTGTCCAAACAATCAACATATCAACATACATATCTTTCAAGGTTTAATCACAAGCATGTGTGATGTAACCTTGAAAGTTGGGGATTTCAATAAGACATAATATTTCAGCCCAAAACCAGCCTATAACATGTCTAATATCATCTTTTAAAACCAATTTCAAAAGATGAATCAAGCAAGCCATCCATATAACCTGGCTCTTGATGCCATTGAAGGGTTTGTTATAACACTAAAACATAGTTTAACCTTTTAAACTTTTCAGAAAACGCAGCGGAGGTATAGGATTATAACAAGTTTATAATCTGAAATTTTCGTGTTCTAAGTGTGGTTTTAAGATGGAAAACAAAACCCAAATCAATAGGATCTTAAATATATGAATGGAACAAGCTATGAACCTACAAAACGTGCATAAAATCACAGCTTGAACAAGCTGTGATATCTACCTTTTCAGCAGCAAAAATCGACTAAAGATGATAGGTTTAGATGCTTGAAATCGACCAAGAGCTCAATGTAGAGATCCTAAAGCTTTGTATACCCCAAGCCTTGATCATACACCACTCTTGCTAGGTAGAGTCACACCAAGAATCAACTTCAAAACACCAAATTTTCTGCTAGTTGTTCCGTGAACAAGAGAGAGAAAAGAGAGAGTTTTGAGAGTTATTTTGCATGTATGAATTGATGGAATGAATGAGTGTCTACCTAGTTATTGTTGTGTGTATTCTCAAGACAAAATGGTCCAATGAGGTTCAAGGGAGGGGGCGGCCAAAACAGCCTTTCAAAATGGTTTTTCCCTCCCTTTAAAACACCAACATAACTTAATAGAATTCACATTATGTCACACACATTAAAATGTCATTCTAGACTTATGTTAAATGTGACATATCCCTCTTAATTAACAAATTAATTAAGTTACACTCATATATTATTATTGTTATTTAAAACCTTTTTAAATAACAAGAATAACAATAATTCATCAACAAATTATCCTTATAATTTGTTCCATTTCTCATGCAAGTTATTTAGAAAACCCATTTCCAAATTTGGTGTAAATATTTAATTGCATGATCATATCATCAATTTAATATTAATTGGTGTATGCTAAGCTTGTTATTGGGTATAACCCGACTTGGATCATGACGTACTAACCACATCAATATTTTATGTGTCTTGGGCATATAGAATCCTACAATCTCCACCTCAAGGAACTTCAAACTACATTATTGGGTAGAGGTATGATGCTGATAGAAGAGCCCTTATTCTTCATAGAGTTCAAGGGCAACAAGAAGTATTTAATTTTCAGACCTTGAACTACTATGAAGGTCTTGACCTGATCAACAGGCCACTTGTCAACCCAAGTCAATCAAGACAAGCTGACAGGTTAGCACTCAGAATTTCAAGACAGAATTACTAAAGAGTTTAGCCTTAGAAGGAGACAAAGGCAATCAGGTAATATCATTGGTCAACTGGATGTTGAGGCAGACCCTGAGATTAGCTTCAAAGGGAAAACCTTGGCTTAAGGCCCAGTGATAGAGCCTGAGAGCCCTGTCACACCAACAACTCCTTCAGAAATTCATTCCCTCAGTGAAACACCGGCTGGTGAAGGTGTCTCACAACCTCTCTCTGGCCAGAGCTTGGATGCTACACCAAGCAATGAAGGCCAGAGCTCTCTCCACCCTGTGTCACAAAGGTCTGTGGGTGACAAAGGGAAAAGGATTTTGACTCCTGAGGAGATTAAGGAGGAGGAGAGAGAGAGGAAGAGGAAGCTAAGGGGAGAAAGTTCCTCTGGGTCTTCAAGCTTTATGCAAGCTGCAATCAGGGCTGCCCCCGGACCAAATACTCAAGAAGATGAGTTGAGGGCAGTCAGGATTACTTACCTGCAGACCAGGAACTATGACATAGATGAGATTATATCTCTCCCCTTAGAGCAATTAAATGAACTGGCTGACATGAAAGTGTCAAGAGAGATGAAGAAAGTAGAGGATGCAAGGCTACTTCTCCAATTCAAAGAGGAGAAGAGATAGAAAAGGTTATACAAGCATGTTCCAACTCTCTCCCCAGTTCAAGAAAGCCCTGTGCAAGGGGATGTGGCAGCTACACAAGAACCTCAGGTAGACAAGGAAACAGATAGACAAAACATGATCAACTACCTGAGTGCCACAGGTCTCTACCAGACATCTGCACTTCTTCCCTTGTCCTTTGAGTACATTGAGATTGAGTATCTCAAACAGCTTGAACTTCAAGTGCTCAAAGAACAAAAGGCAAGAAAGAAAAAGATGAGGGAAGATACTGCAAAGTCAATAGCCATCATCCAAAAGAGTATGAAGAAGTCTGCTGACAGACAAAGGATGATGAGCTTCTTGAAGCTTTATGGATTCTCCGGAAGGAGATTTGGCCCTATGTCTCTATCCACAATGGATGAGCATATCAGGGTGATCAAGCTGAAGATCAAGAGTGGAGAGCTGATTGACTTACACTCCCCTCCAAGTCAAGTCCCACCTGAAGTGGAGGTTAAGGTTTAACTACCTGAGACAACACAACCTGGACCTCCTGCTAAGCCTCAGCAAGCTTCATCTTCTGATCCATAGCAGCGTGATTTAGTTACCAACTGTTTTAACAAATCTTGTGAGAATGTTTTAGAATCTACAGACATACTACCTACAGGTGATCCTGACCTAAGATTTGAGCTAAGAAGACCTTCAAGTTACACATCTTCAGCTTCAATGGTAACTAATCCTGCAAATGAAGCTTCTACCAGCACATCAATGACAAATCCTGCTGATACTTCTGGGGTGCCTTCAAATTCCAGCTTAGAGCACAAAACTTAGAGGAAGGAGCTTCAAATGTTGGAGAAAATGGTGGTGGTGAAAGTGATCAGGAATTTCTTGATGCTGATAACCACTCCATTGAAGACAACATCAATGATGTCACACACTCATTGGATCAAGTCAATATTGATAAGTGTGCCGATGTGGACGGTGAATCTTCCTTGCCAGATCAAAATTTCTCAAATTTAGATCGGTCTAAGCAACTTGCTATGATCCCTCAACTGAGGATCCACAAGTCTCATCCTACCACAAACATCATTGGAGATGTTGATTCAGGGGTGAAAACAAGAGGACAAACCCATGAAGAAAATGTTTGTCTTCACTCTTGTTTCTTGTCCCAGATAGAGCCAAAGAAAATTGATGAGGCTCTAAAGGATGGAAGTTGGGTTGAAGCTATGCAAGAGGAGCTGCTTCAATTCAAAAGGCAAAAGGTGTGGATTCTATGTCCTCTTCCTCAAGGAAAGACTACCATAGGAACCAAATGGGTTATTAGGAATAAGAAGGATGATAGAGGACTTGTCATCAAGAACAAGGCAAGACTAGTTGTTCAAGGGTATACTCAAGAAGAAGGAATTGACTACACTGATGTCTTTGCTCTGGTAGCAAGACTTGAAACTGTTAGGATATTCCTGGCTTTTTCTAGCATCCAAGAACTTCAAGGTCTACCAACTTGATGTCAAGTGTGCTTTTCTTTATGGGGTGATTGATGAAGAGGTGTATGTCAGACAACCACCTGGGTTTGCAGATCCTGATCATCCTGATTTTGTCTGCGGGCTTGATAAAGCTCTTTATGGGCTGCACCAAGCACCAAGGAAGTGGTATGAGACTCTATCTCAGTATCTCTGTCAACATGGATACAAAAGGGGTACTATAGATGGAACTCTCTTCATCAAAGGAACAGGAAATGACATAATGCTAGTTCAAGTATATGTAGATGACATTATCTTTGGGTCAACTAATCCAAAGCTCTGCAAAGATTTTGAGAAGATGATGAAGGATAGGTTTGAAATGAGTGCCATGGGGGAACTCAATTTCTTTCTAGGAATTCAAGTGAAGCAAGTTGACAATGGCATCTTCATAAGTCAGTCAAAGTATGTACAAGACATACTTAAAAGGTTCAACATGACTGATTGTAAGGTTGCTAAGCACCCATAGCCAGAAATCACTCCCTTGGACCTGATCTTGAGGGGGAGTGTGTTGATGAGCATCTCTATAGGGAATGATTGGGACTCTTATGTACCTCACAGCTAGCAGGCCAGATATCATGTTTTCTACATGCATCTGTGCAAGATATGAAGCCAACCCCAAGATGTCACACCTGGTCATTGTCAAAAGAATTTTAAGATATCTCAAAGGTGCTCCATCACTTGGCCTTTGGTATCCAAAGAATTCTGACTTTAATCTGTATGCTTACACAGATAGTGACTATGGTGGTTGCAACATGACTGCAAAGTCTACATCAGGGGGATGTTAATTTCTTGGTGGAAGAGTAGTCTCTTTGCAATGAAAAAAACAATCCTGTGTGTCCGCATCAACTGCTGAGGCTGAATACATTGTTGCTGCAAGCTGCTATGCTCAAGTGCTTTGGATTCAAAATCACATGCTGGACTATGGATTCAACTTCAAGGAGACTCCCATCCACATAGACAACAACAGTGCTATCTCAATCACAGAAAATCCTGTGCAACACTCAAGGACAAAGCATATCAATATCAGGTATCATTTGATTAGAGATAATTTTGAAAAAGGATTGATCAAACTAGTCAAAGTTAACACAAATGAACAATATGCTGATCTGTTCACCAAAGCTTTTGATGAGTAGAGATTTAAATATCTTGTATCAGCTATTGGGATGATTAACTTTGAATAGCTTTTCTTAAAACTTAATCATATTTATTACTAAAACCTGTGTGTCCTAAGTTGTCTATTTTATCACCTTCATAAGCCCTTGTTTTCTTTGGAATAAAATATTTTTAAAAGACTTTTCTTAGATTTTTGAACATTTTGATCTCTTCGGAAGATTTAAAATTACCTTCGGAAGAAATTTATGTCTTAGTAAAAAAATAACTACTTCAGTAATTTTACCTTCGGAAGAAATTTCTGAAATATCTTTTGAAGCTTAAAATCAACTTAAGTACTCTGTATATTTTCAAAGAACAAGTTTCTTCCGAAAGCAATTTACCTTCGGAAGTTTTTATTCTCCTTAGAATAAAAATCTCTGAGTGTTAATTATCTTCTGAAGCAAAATTCTCAAAAACCTTTGAAATTTCTTCCGAAATCAATTTGCCTTCGGAAGCTTTTTCTTCAGAATTTCTGAAGTAAATAACCTTCGGAAGATTTCTCGACTTCCAAGAAAACTACTTTTTGGGCAAAAGTAAACTACTTTTCAGAGGTCGGACCGACATCCGTATTTCAAAGTTTATCCTCTTTCATTAACTTTGTCTCAAATCCTGTTTCACATAAATACCCAACGGTTCCCCCCTCTTTCACTATCTTCTTCAATTACACTATTCCTTAAACCTAAATTCTCCCAAACCACCTTTGTTCTTCATCTTTCTTCATCCTTAAGCTTCTCAAAATGGCCAACCTAAACCGCAGAAACAACCCAGATTTCTCCATGCAACTTCACATGCAACACAACCAGGTTGCTTTGTTAAGCTCTGAGAAAGATGAAAGTTTCTAAGAGATTTGCCATTTCTTAGCTCTATCCAACTACTTCACCTCCCTAACTATTGATCCTACTCTCTATGAGGATCATCTGCTTGAATTTTAGAAGACCTGCCAAGAGGTCATTATGGATGGGGAGAAGACACTGTCTGCCACAGTGCAAGGGAGGACATTCTTCATCACTCCGGCCATTATCAACACTCACTTGCAGCTGGATGATGAAGAAGGTGAGTTATCCTTCCCAAAGGAAGTTGTAAATCATTCCTTTGAGCAGATGGGCTATGAGGGAGATTTCTCTGTAAAGACCTTCAGGAAAGGGAAGGTCTCACCCCAGTGGAAATACCTACTTCATGTGGTCATCCACAGCTTGTCTAACAAGCATAGAGGGTGGGACCAGATTCCTGAGGATCTCTCCTTCATTGTACATAGAATAATTCAAGGGGTCAAGTTCAGGTACTCTCAGTTTGTTTATACAAATTTGCTTGCTAACTTGGACTCCTTAGAGTATTATATGTTTTCTAGATATGTTCAACACATTCTCAACTGTGAACTGGGCTCACAGTTGAGGGAAGAAAATAATATTATTAAATTGGGACAGATGAAGCCCGACATCTTTAAAATTATGAAGAAGCCAACTGTAGACTTCTCAGGGGTAGAAACAGCCCTTGTCCTAAAAATGTTAGAGCTCATTGCTCAAGGTGACAACCTAGCAACACAAGCTAGTGTTGAACCCACACCTTCTACCTCCCTACCACCAAAAAGACCACATATCACCCTCACCTACCAAAGAAAATCCAAATGAACCCCTGCTCAAGCTATTGAGTCTGTGCAGGCCCCCATACACTCACCCATACAAGAGGAAGTAGACACTAGAGCTCCCACTTCCCCTGAGGAGCAAACCACTCCCATCTCTTTAAGAATCAGTGGTGAGATTCCTCATGCTCACCCTGATGAGCTCATAAGCCAAACTGCCTTAAGCCCTCATTCTGAGTCTTAACACTCAAGTGAACAACCTTCAGGGGACAGTTACCATCCCCAGCCTTTAGACTTAAATCAACCCATTCCCAACCTCTCATTCTATACTGATGAAGACTTAGGTTTCAGTGGGTAACATGAGTCTCTCTACTCTTCCCCTACTCAAAGAGAGATGAGTACTCCTAAGTCTCCTTTGTCAAGCCCACATCAGTCACCTATCACTGAGGTGGATACTTTTGAACCTGTTCAGGATATCCATATGAAAGAGGCTCTCACTTCTACAAGTGTTTACATAATTAAGACCTCAACCATGGCAACTCGGCCCATTGACACTTCAACAGAGGCTGTCAATGTGCAGAGGAAATCCAGCAGCCAAGAACCTGAAGCTGGTGGTGAGAGTGAGGACCTTGGTCAAATCATCTCATCCCCCAATGATTCTTCTGATGAAGATGAGGGGAATCTGAGACTAAAGGTGCAAAATCTGTCAAAAACATGCTCTTATTTAGTCTCTAAGGTTAGTCACCTTGAATCTCAGGTGACTACCCTACAAAATAGGGTCAATGATCAGCAACTTGAGATATCTTATCTCAGGGAAAAACTAGCTGGGAGACCTTTAAGGGGAGCTCAACCATAAACACAAGAACATGTGAATGTGATTGACCTAACTCCTAGTTCACCTATGCAAGAGGGTGATGCTACCAAAAAGGGGGAGAAAGTCATTACAGTCACAGAACCTGGGAGTTCTTCAGGGAGTATGGACATTGAGGACTCACCATCCTCACTTACAATTGTGCATACTCAGCAACTTTCTTAAGTTCACATTGATGTGGACATTATAGACTCTATCATTAGGAGTCTCTTTGAGGAAAGCATTCCAAGGGCTATGTCATCCCCACCTCAAGGAACTTCAAACTACATTATTGGGTGGAGATATGATGCTGATAGAAAAGCCCTCATTCTTCAGAGAGTTCAAAGGCAGCATGAAGTATTTAATATTTAGACCTTAAACTATTATGAGGTCTTGACCTGATCAACATGCCACTTTTCAACCCAAGTCAATCAAGACAAGCTGACAGGTTAGCACTCAGGATTCAAGACAGAATTACTGAAGAGTTCAGCCTTAGAAGGAGACAAAGGCAATCAGGTAATGTCATTGGTCAACTGGATGATAAGGCAGACCCTGAGATTAGCTTCAAAGGGAAAACCTTGGCTGAAGGCCCAGTGATAGAGCCTGACAACCCTGTCACACCAACAACTACTTCAGAACTTCATTCCCTTAGTGAAACACCTGCTGGTGAAGGTGTCTCACAACCTCTCTCTGGCCAAAGCTTAGATGCTACACCAAGCAATGAAGGCCAAATCTCTCTCCACCCTGTGTCACAAAGGTCTGTGGATGACAAAGAGAAAATGATTCTAACTCCTGGGGAGATTGAGGAGGAGAGAGAGAGGAAGAGGAAGCTAAGGGGAGAAAGTTCCTCTGGGTCTTTAGGCTTTATGCAAGCTGCAATCAGGGCTGCCCCCAGACCAAACACTCAAGATGATAAGTTGAGGGCAGTCAGGATTACTTACCTTCAGACCAGGAACTATGACATAGATGAGATTATATCTCTCCCTTAGAGCAATTAAATGAACTGGCTGACATGGAAGTGTCAAGAGAGATGAAGGAAGCAGAGGATGCAAGGGTACTTCTCCAATTCAAAGAGGATAAGAGACAGAAAAGGTTATACAAGCATGTTTCAATTCTCTCCCTAGTTCAATAAAGCCCTGTGCAAGAGGATGTGGTAGCTAAACAAGAACCTCAGGTAGACAAGGAAACAGATATGCAAAACATGACAACTACCTGAGTGCCACAGGTCTCTACCAGGCATCTGCACTTCTTCCCTTGTCCTTTGAGTACATTGAGTTTGAGTATCTAAAACAGCTTGAACTTCAAGTGCTCAAAGAACAAAAGGCAACAAAGAAAAAGATGAGGGAAGATACTGCAAAGTCAAGAGCCATCATCCAAAAGAGTATGAAGAAGCCTGCTGTTAGACAAAGTATGAGCTTCTTGAAGCTATATGGATTCTGTAGAAGGAGACTTGGCCCTATGTCTCTATCCACGATGGATGAGCATATCTGAAGATCATGTATAGGTTGGACTCACTTTAGTATAGTTGTTTACTTTACTTGTAATAGGACTTTTGTTAGTTTCCTTTTGTATGTTCTTTGTATTGTGTAGTTTTGGCAGTCCAGCGAAACTGTGAGCGAATCTATACATTCGCTCACAGTTTGTTGTTCTAATTTACCCGGCGAACTTGTGTTTTGCCGGGCGAACTATAGTTTCGGCATGACAGTTTCGCTGGTAGCGAAACTGTCTGCGAAACTACAACTGCTATATATACTTTTGTCAATTCTCATTGTAAGGTAAGCTTGCAAAACCCTAATCGTGGATCATTGTTGCAAGTTACCTATTCTAAGCAGTTTTTACACAGAAATATTATTGTGCTTCATGTTATTGATTGTTATTGTTCATTTTGTTATCAAATATGTGTTAGAATTGTCTTCTATCTTCTCAATTGTTATTGTTTAGCATGGATGTTAGATATTGAGCAATTCATCACTTCAATTGCACTGTTTTTCGATCACATGGACCAACAATATGGTATCAGAGCCTTAGTGCTCTTGATTTGTTGAGTTTTTGTGGTTATTGCTCAATATATAGTCTCAATCAATTTTCATTGGATTATAAGGTGTTTTTGACATGGAAATTGATTGAATTATGCTCGTTTTTGATTGAGGAAGATTTTACAATCATCAGATCTTAAATTCGTTGAGTTTTGGATGATTTCAGATTGATTTTGAGGTGGAAAAGGGTTTTGAGATCGATCAGCGAAATTGGTGTTCTTACAGCGAAACTGTCATCATCTTTCAGCGAAATTATGAGTTATCTTGCATCAGAAGTTGTTTTCTAGAGATTCTGCGAAACTAATCCCTTGAACGAAAGTTCATCAGTGTTTGTGAACAATCAACAAGCGAAATTGCTGCCGAATTTATTTTTGAACGAAAGTTCAAGCTTGTTTCGTGCGAAGTTAGCAGCGAAACTAAGCCAGTGGTGTCTCTGTTCAAGCGAAAGTGCTGCTGAAATTGCTAGCGAAAGTGTCAGCTTCAGCGAAATTGTCAGCGAAAGTAATTCTTCAGCGAAATTGTCATCCAAGTCATCTTTTTGTGCGAATTTGTCAGCGAAATTATAAACCTTTCTGCCGAAACTATAATTTCAAAATTAACTACTCTCACACTTGCTGATCTTGAAAGTGTTGCTCCTAATAGACCTCCAAGACTCATTAATGGAGATAATTTTGAAGATTGGAAGAGATGTCTTAAAGCTTTGTTCTTCTACACTGATCATAATCAATGGGAATCGATTATTTCTGGTCCTCACATACCAACGGTTACTGTTGGTGATGTTGTTTCTCAGAACAAGGACCCATCTTCCTATACTGAAAGAGATCTGAAATTGATTGATTGTGATCAAAAGGCTTTTGGTGCTCTAACTCTCTATTTAGCTCCAGACATCTACAACCGTTTTGCAGAGCCTAAAAATGCTAAATCTCTTTACGATGCTTTATGTGAATTTTATGATGGTAATGCAGATTTGGTAAAAGATAAGAGTATTCAGGCTAAAAAAGAGTTTAATTCATTTATGGGATACAAGAATGAGAGTCTGACAGATCTTACAAACCGTTTCTTAACTGTCTCAAGCACTTTAAAGAAATATGATGAAAGGCTCTCCAACAGTGAACAAGTTAATAGGCTTCTCGATTCTCTTCCACCACAGTGGAGTCTTCAAGTGAGAATGCTTAAACAAGAAAGAGGTTTTACAGATTACAAGCTGATGGATATCATTAACAAGTTGAAATCTTTTGAGTTGGATATGAAAAGAAGGGAATTTAACATGCCCACATCTGGTTTTTCTCAAAATGCTGCTTTGTTGTCATCCGCTGCAAACTCTCACATACAAAATCCAATTCAAGGAGGGAGCAATACAAGTAATTTCTCGAGTGGAAATAGTCATGTTGGAAGAGATTTGGGAAATTCTAAGGTCAATGCTGAAACTTCAATTCCATCAGAAACAATGGCTCTTTTTGGAATGTTTGTTCAGAGCTATGAAGCTCTTGTTGCTGGAGAACTGAAAGGTAAAGGAATGACTATAGAGGACATGTATCAGGTTGATCCTGATGATCTTGAAGAAACTGATACTCAATGGCAAATGGCGATGTTAACTTTAAGAGCTCGGAGATTTATGGAAAGAACAGGACGAAAAAACTTTGGTGGTCAATCATCTACTTCAAAACTGGGATTTGATAAGTCAAAATTGAGGTGCTTTAATTGTAAACAATTGGGACATTTTAAACGTGAATGTCCATTACCAATTGTCACAGATCCTAGTAATTCTGGAGTACCAAGATTGACAGCAGAGAAAGAAAAGGAAGAAGTGAATCTAAAAAAGGAGTCGGCTTTGATTTCGAACTTTGACTGGAGTGCAGAGGTGGAAGAAACAAGAACTGAGATCAATCACGTGTTAGTTGCTGAGTTTGTGGAAAGTAATGAAGAGGTAGATGGTGAAGATGGATTTGTGTTGTTCAAGGAATTCAAAAGAGAAAACGAGTCTTTAGTAAATGGGAAAGAAGAAAAGGCAGATGGAAATGGGAAAGATGAAAATGCAGGCTTAAGTGAGAAAAGAAATTCAAGAGATGAGATAGGAAAGGAGAAGGATGATGTTGCTGCTACTGTTGAGGAAAAGAAATCAAGTACTCTAGTATGCATGTGTGACAAAGCTTTAGCTGCTGAAAGGATGGTAATGGGACTTCCATATGAGGTAATACAGGATATGTGCTCACCTGCTTGTAAAATTAGGTTATTTGGGATTTATAAGGCTAACCATTTGTTAATTGATAATGAAAAGGATTTAAAGCGAATTAATGATGAACTTAAAATGAATGAATCAAAATATTTTGTGAAATTAAATGAGGCTTTAAAAGAAAATGATCATTTAAAAAGAATCGTTTTGGAAAGAAATGTCGAGATTAATACATTGACTGAAAGGGTTGCTCTTGCTGAATTTGAAGCAAGCAAACTTCAGTCAAAGTTAGATAAATGGACTATTTCTGAAATGAAACATGATGATCTTTGTAAATCTCAACGGGGAGCAAGAATTAAAACTGGTTTGGGTTATGAAAATGTACAGGTTTATCCTTCACCTAGTACATATTGTTATTCTCCTATGCCTGTTCATCATCCTTCTAATGATTTAATCAAAACAGATACTGACAGTATGTCTGCAGGTTTAGTGGGGAATAACTATAAGTACATTCGTGAAGACTACGACTATGGACCAACTAGTGGGCTTGGATGCACTAGTTATAGTACACCTGAAAATCAGCAGTCTGTTTTAGATCATAAGTCTAGTTTAAATTCTGTTTTGGTTTCTAGTTCAAATGTAACAGACTTGAATGTCTCATGTTTTCATGATAGTTTTATTCCATCTTGTAATTCAGATCATGATAGTGATGATTTTTGTTCTCATAATGAATGTAATGCATCTGATCTTTCTCCAAAAACAACTGAGCAACTTAAAACTAATTGTTTTGAAAAGTTCTTTTCTCAACCTATTCCATCTTTCACACCATTAAATATGACGTCATCTGAGAAATGTATTTCTTCTTCATCTGACACCAGTACCAGTGGTACAAGTTTTACTGATATGTCAGATGAATCTTGTTCTAATTTTGTAAAGAAAAATTCTTGTTCAAATAAACATCAAACTCATGAGTTGTATGAGACATTCAGTGATGTTGATTCTAGTTTGTCTGAATGTGATGAGGAGATTATTATTGATCCTATTTTTACCTCATCACATCATAGACCTAGATTCAAACCTCATTGTTTCAGGTGTGGTCAAGAGGATCATCTTGTCAAAAATTGTCCTTTGATTCAAGGATCCTCTAATAGGAACTGTTTTGGAAATAAATTGACAAAATTGGTTAATAATTTCTTCTGTAAAAAATCTGCTTCTTTAAAAAGCAAAGTTGTTCAATCTTGGGTTCCTATTACTCCTGGCTAATTGATTTGTTAATTCTTTTCAGGAGTCCTCGTCAAAGATTGTAAACAGTTTATGGCATGTTGATAGCGGGTGTTCCAAACATATGACAGGATTAAAGGACTTGTTGACCAACTATCGGATTATAAATGGTGGATATGTGGCTTTTGCTGGTAATAACAAGGGTGGAAAAATGATTGGACAAGGAGAAGTTACCAATGGTTCTCTCACTTTGGAAAAAGTCAACTATGTTCCCGAATTGGCTTTTAATCTTCTGAGTGTCTCTCAGATCTGCGATAAAGACATTCCTGTTCTATTTAAATCTGATGAATGTCTATTTTTAAAATCAGAGATTGTCATTCCAGATGATTTGATTCTCATGCGTGCTCCAAGGAAGCATGATACGTATCTTCTTGATATGAATTCAAGCGAATCAAAGGCTAACTTGTCTTCTTTCAAAAGCATCAACCTCTGAGTCTCTCTTTTGGCATCGTCGTTTAGGCCATGTTAATTTTAAGATAATTAATAAATTAGTAAAGAACAATCTTGTTAGAGGACTTCCTTCAAAAGATTTTTCTGTTAATGAAAAATGCATGGCATGTGCCAAGGGGAAACAACATAAGAAACCTCATAAGCCCAAACTTCTAAATAGCATATCTTGTCCTCTTGAGTTGTTACATACTGATTTATTTGGGCCAATTAGTGTTAAATCAATTGCTAAAAAATCTTTTTGTCTTGTTGTTACAGATGATTTCTCAAGATATTCATGGGTGAGGTTTCTTGCACACAAAGGAGAGGTTGCAGAGGAATTGCAAAGATTAATTCTTTCTATCGAATCAATCAGTAAGAGAAAAGTTATGGGACTAAGAAGTGACAACGGCACTGAATTCAAAAATCAGATTCTCGATTCATTTTGTGCTAAAAAAGGGATTGTGAGACAATTTAGTGCTGCAAGAACACCCCAGCAAAATGGTATTGCCGAACGAAAGAATCGCACTCTCGTGGAAGCTGCTCGTACAATGCTCATAGAATCTTCATTACCCATTATTTTCTGGGCTGAAGCTGTAAATTGTGCATCATATGTTCTAAACCGGGTGTTAATTGTGAAAGATAAAGTAAAGACTCCTTATGAACTTTTTCATAAGAGAAAGCCTCTAATTGATTTCTTTCGACCATTTGGTTGTTCGTGCACTCTTCTGAATACTCAATCTCAAAAGACAAAGTTTGGTGCTGTTTCTGATGAGTGTTACTTTGTTGGTTATTCTTCTTCGCAAAAGGCATATCGGGTTTATAACAAAAGAACACGTATCGGGTTTATAACTATGTTGATTGGCAGGAATCCAATCCTTCTGAAGTTAGATCTGAACCAGCATGGTTCTTTGACTCCGATACTGTGTTCAATTCATTCAATCTGCCAGTTTTCGATGATGATACATCCATTCCAAATACTCAAACAAATATTATTTCATCATCTCCATCGTTTGTTCCATCCACCACATTAGTAAATGATGTTGTTTCAACTGATGTTAGTTCTTCGTCTCCAATGACTGATCCGGCACCATCATTTGATTCTTTACCTCCTACATATTCTCCTTTACCTGATCCAACACCTATCATCGAGTCACCTTCATCTAATCTTTCACCGGCTATGGGCGATACTTCTTCAACCATCTTTCCTTCATCAAGTGACTACAAAACTTTGAAAGATCATCCACTTGATAACGTGATTGGATCTGTCTCTGATGGTGTTCGCACGTGAAGTCAATCTGGTCTAATTAAGTTTGTCTTTTCTCATGCTTCATCTCTCAAATTGTCCCGAAGAATGTTCATGCTGCTTTATAGGATCCTTGTTGGGTAGAGTCTATGCAATTGGAACTTCAACAGTTCAGAAAGCTTAAGGTTTGGACCTTAGTTGATTTACCTCCTAACAAATATCCAATTGGTACAAAATGGATGTTTAAGAACAAACCAGATGATCGAGGAGTTGTGGTGCGTAACAAATCTAGACTCGTTGTGCAAGGCTTTGCTCAAGAAGAAGGGATTGATTATACAGAAGTCTTTGCTCCAGTTGCTCGTCTTGAAGCAATCAGAATATTTCTCGCTCATGCTGCTCATAAACAATTTAAAGTATATCAGATGGATGTGAAGTGTGCTTTTCTCTACGGAGACATTGATGAGGAGATATATGTGTGTCAACCACCAGGTTTTGAGGATCCTGATTTTCCTGATAAAGTGTTCAAGCTTGACAAATCTCTGTATGGTCTTCATCAAGCACCCAGAATCTGGTATGAGACCCTTACACAATATCTTCTAAGCAATGGTTTCTCTTGTGGTACCATCGATATGACTTTATTCAAAAGAGAGGTGAATGGTGAAATGATATTTGTCCAAGTGTACGTTGATGATATCATTTTTGGATCTACAAATTCTCAATTGTGTAGAGAGTTCGAAGAAGTTATGAGCCAAAGGTTTGAAATGAGTATAATGGGTGAAATGTGTTTCTTTCTTGGATTACAAGTTGAACAACAGAAAGAAGTGATAGGATCAACGATCACAAGTTTGAAGTATTAGAGTGTAATGCAGCGGAATGAAGAGACGAATTAGTCAAATTATAGCAAGAGTTTGTTACTTGTAAACAAAAGCAAGAGAATATTTTTCTGTGATTTGGAATGTTTCAATAATGCCCAATGTTATTGCTAAATCATTCACAGTTACAATAAGGTTGGCACTCCTTATATAGAGTGCAATCACTGCTGTAATCACGGGATGGTGATTACTAGCAGATCTAGTACAAAAATAACTAATTCTTAATAAACTACTGAAATGTTCACAACTACTGAGAACATGTCAGAGTGCTAAGTATAAAACATGAAACAACTGAAAAGAAACTACTGATACTACAACGACTGAAGAACAAGCTCTTCAGTCGTTTTACAAAACTACTGAAAATAGAAAATATAAAACTACTGAAAGCAAACCGTCACAACTACTGAAGAAGTCCTCTTCAGCTGTTGTGACAACGCCTGATACTTTGTCTTCAGCACTTGTCTTCAGACTTTGTCTTCAGCACTGGTCTTCAGACTTTGTCTTCAGCACTTGTCTTCAGACTTTGTCTTCAGCACTTGTGTCTTCAGACTTTGTCTTCAGCACTTGTGTCTTCAGACTTGGTCTTCAGCACTTGTGTCTTCAAACTTTGTAATCAGTTGTTGTCTTCAGCTGTTGTGGACTTCAGTAGTTGTTGTGACGTCTGTGGGACTTAAAGGTTTTTCTGATCCGGCTCATTGGTTCTTTTGGTCCAACAAACTCCCCCTGAACCAATGCAGCCAAAACCTTTAACTTTATTGAGGTCCCACTTATTGTTGGCAAAATGAATGGTCTTTTTCCTTCTTGATCAGTTGAGAAGATGACCCATATAAGCACCGGCCTGGAAGTAAGTCTCTGATGATTTGGTTGGCAAAGTATAGATGGGAGCTCTGTATTGGGGAATTGGACACTGAGCTGTTCCCCCATCCATGAAACTCACTTCCCATGTATAAGCCTGTAGGATTCTCTGGTGTATGCTCTGAGAAACATGATTTGTTCTTCCATAGTAAGATTCTCTGGTTCACCATCGAACAATCCTTCACGCCCATACAGCTCTGAGATGTATTTGGCCTGTTTGCCATTTTTGAGCTCAACTGTTGTGATCTGTCTGTAGGCAAACTCATCTGGGTGATTGCCTTCAAGTAACAGACTGAGCTCATTTTGTTTGAAGTTCTCAAGCTTCTTGTAGACTAACCCCTTCTTGATTACTCTGTTTTCTAACATCTTTTGGGGAGGCTGTTTAGTCTCATAAGCCTTCTTGAAGTCTTCTACAATCTCCCAGGGTGATACTACAAGGACCACTGTGATCTCTTCATCTACGATCCTTTTTATCTGGCCCTTGTATCGTGCAGGAATGTCCTTCTTCACAATTCTGTGAGCCACCCTAGGATCAGGCCACATCCTCACCTTTTCCTTTTGATATTGAAATGTGTTGGCAAGGGTGTACAGTCTCAGAGCTTCTTTCTTCATACTTATTATTGATGAAGAGGCAGCATAAGTTTTATCTATACTCTTTAGCATCTCCTCATCATGAAGCCTTTGCAGTTGCTCTTCTTCGATCTTTACTCTCACAGTTTCCATCTGTGAGGTGGGAGTGATGGGCATAGATTTGGCTTTAGGCAAAGTTAGGACTGCAGAAAGAGGCAGCCTATCTTCTTCCTCATCATCCTCTTCTTCTTCTTCTTCTTCTAGCCTCAACATCCTTCTCTTCTTCTTCTTGGATGCATCATCGGCTGTTGGTTTTGAGGGTAAAGGAGTTGGTTTAATGGGTTGTGGTAGTGGTGATTTTGAAGTGGTAGGTTTTGCAGGTTGTTCTAGCATTCTTGTAATGAGTGAGGCTTTGGAGTATTTTGCTAGTTCGTTTCTTTTTCCAGCACCTGCTTCATTTAATGCTTCAATCACTAATCCCTTTGTATATGCTTCAGACGTACAGATCTTGGTGGTTATAGCCAAGATACTGTCCCTGGTCCATGACTTAATCTCTATCAATGATCTTCCAAGATACTTAGCAATAAATCTGATCATGATCTCCAGTCTTTCTCTTTCTAGCACATCATAGCTTGCCCATCTTGAGTTAATTTCTTCAACTTCAAGTCTTCTAATCTCTGAGTCAAGCTGTGCAGTATCGAACCCTTGTCTGTATAGTTGGTCAATAATGGAGTCCATAGATTTACTATGTGTAGCATCCGCCATTTTGACCATCTCATCAAGCTGGAGTTCTTTTTCTTTTCTTTCCATCTTCCTCTTCTTATATGTGATGTGAAAGTCTTTGTGACTTTCACTCACTTGATCAGTGTCAGTTCCCTTCACATACTCTTCCTCCTTCTCAGTCTCTTTCTCAACAACCTCTTCTTCCTCCTGTTCTCTCTCTATCAATATGCGCTTCCCTTTGTCTTTCACTGACTGACTCTCCCCCTTTTTGGTTGCATTGGTTGCAAGGGTTTGAGTGGTAGAAAGCCTTGTGCTCACAATCTCCTCCACCAGTGGCTGTATGATTGAGGGAAGTTTGTCATCCAAGGTTTTGATCACAATGTCTGTGATCATTGGAGTGATGAGAGGTAGGGATTTTTGGAATATAGCAGCTGTTTGCTCAGAGGGGTTCTGTCCCTGAGAAGCAGTGCCAGAAGTAGAGGCTGGTGGATTGAATGTTTTTAGTGGCTGAGTGTTTAGGAGACCTTCAGGTGAAGGTGCCATCTGTGGGTGTATGGTGGTATCAGATGGACTTGCTTCTTGAGAGAATTGGTCAAGTAGTCTTTGTAGTCTACTGACTTCTTCCTCAAGAATTGTGTTCTGGGCTAGAACATCATAAAAGAAGCCCAGGTCATCATCAGCAGATGCTGAATCACCTGACCTCCTGCTAGTAGCAAGATGTACATGCTCTGGGTGTAGACCAGATGTAGCATGTGCCCCTTTTTCTTGGAACTGGGGACTTCCAGCCTCAGGACGATGTCCTTCATCAGCTGTTGCCTCTGATGAGGTCTTAGCCATGTTACCAGCCTCAGTCTGATCATGTGCTGATGCAGAAGAGGTGGCAGCCTCACCAGATATTCTTGTCTCCGTATCTACACTAGGAGACTGAACATTTAAACCCCTGTGCTGTGGGTTGTCAGAAGCATGTTGATCCTCTTCCTCAATATCTGTGGTTTTCCCTTTAGGTGGTTGTCTGGGAGGAGGAGAGGCATGCAGCTGAGTCAGCACATTTGCAATTATAAGTGTTGGACTTTGGGGGGCATTTTCATTTGGAGATAGGGTATTATGCACCTGGGGAGAATGGTGAGTTTCAATGGCAATCTCCTCAAATGAGGAAGATTCCAGATTTGTGGGTACCCCTTCTTTGGTTGCTTCAGGTTCCTTTTGAGAGGAATCCTGAGCGGCTGTGGCTGGGTGAGTCTCTGATACTACTGGGGGGTTTACACCAGTAAGTATATCCTGTCTTGGTGGTACAGGAGCATCTTCAGGGGACTCATCTTCCTGAATAGCTGTTTTGGTTCGTTTTGTTTTTGGTTTGGTGGGGACTTTGGATTTTGTGGTGGTGGCTGTGGGTTCCAGCTGCGTGGGTTTGCGCAGCTTGGCAGCCATTTTGAGTGATTGGTCAGAGTTGTGCCGGGAGTATACTTCAGGCAATACAGCCATAGCAGGGACTCCCAGGCCAACAAGTCCCTCAGCTTGAAGCTGGTTTTCAATTATGGCCATTATAAACCGAGGATATAATATCCAACGGTTAGAAAGTTGTTTTTGGGCCATATCCTTGAGCTCTAAGAATAATATTTCAGAAAAATTTAAAGGTTGTTGCTCAAGGATAGAGTACAATACCTGTTGCCACCTTGTGGACATTTGATCCCATGATGAAGTCTTTGGAGCCAGGCAGACATTTACCATATGAAAGATAAGCCGTTCAGCATCCTGGAAATGTTTCTTCAATATGGTAGAGGCACTCAGGTTGCCTTCGTATCCATGGTGGGCAAATGATAGATCAGTGGTGCCCTTTGGATAGCTGGTCGGGAAAGTGGCATCATCCAGATTGAGGGTTTGGCGAAGAATCTCTGGATTGATGACCACCTTTTGGCTATGGACAAACGAATGAAGTGACTCTGTGTCATTCTCCTCAGAGACAAGAGTGACGTTTGTCCAGAATTGGCTAAGGGATTCGGCATATATGGTGGGGTTTATCAGAAAGGCTGTTTGGTAAGGTGACTGGACCATTAAATCAATGGCGTTGTGAAACTTGGTCCAGAATGGTGATTTAGTAAGGTGAGCGACACAGTTGTGTCGAGGTTTTAGTTGCATGGTCGCCATGGATGAAGAGAGGGTACAGAGTTTTTGAACGTTAGGTTTGAGAGTAAAGGTGAGAAAAACTCTGGTGAGATAAGGGATTTATAGGGTAGGGTTATGAACCGACTGAAGGTTTTGGTGTCATCATTTGGTGAAACTGGTGATGACGTGGCATTAACTTTTAGAGGTTTGAAATGACTGACCGTATTGGTGTGATCATCAGTTGTTATAAAACAACTGAAGACTTGGTTTTAACCGTCAGACATTGAAACAACTGAAGTCTTTGATTTAGTCTTCAGTAGTTATAAAACTACTGAGGACCATTTCGACTTCAGGTGGTGAAACAACTGAGGACATGGTGTTTGTCATCAGTAGTTATGTAACTACTGAAGACAGTGGTTTTGTCATCAGTTGGTGTAAACAGCTGAAGACTTAGTGGTAGTCTTCAGTAGTTGTAAACTACTGAAGACATAGCTGTGGCTTCAGTTGTTTAGAAACAGCATTTGTAAAAACAACTGAAGAGAAATTACTCATCAGCTGTTGTCGTCAATTCTTAGCTTTTCAGCTGTTTCAGTCTGACCTCCACATTTAAATCCGTGTTTCATTGGTCATCAGTACTTATCTGCATTTCTGACATCAGCAGTTGTAGTTACATCAGCTGTTGTGATTTCATCAGCTGTTATAACTACATCAGCTGTTTTAACAAATGAAGTACTTATATATGACATGGTTACCAATGATCATCAGTATTTATTACTGAGATCATCGTAGTTGTCACTTATTCTAGCTGCAGCATACCAAGCCTTAACACCAGGTTGTGGAAGGTTGAACTATCCAAAGGCTTAGTAAAAATGTCTGCAAGCTCATCAGCACTAGGAACAAATTTTGGATCAATCAGACCTTTTTCAAAACAATCTCTAATAAAATGGTGTCTGATTTCAATATGTTTAGTCCTAGAGTGCTGGACAGGATTCTTGACAATACAAAGAGCTGAAGAACTGTCCATTAACAATGGAGTCTTAGTCTCAGTTATGCCATAATCCAATAATTGGTTTTGAAGCCATAATACCTGAGATGTACAACTTGCAGCAGCAATGTACTCGGCTTCAGCAGTTGATGTAGCAACTGAGGTTTGTTTCTTACTCTGCCAAGAAATCAAACAGTTGCCTAGGAATTGGCATCCACCAGAGTTGATTTCCTGGTCAACTTACACCCTGCATAGTCACTGTCAGAAAAAGCAACTAATTTACCAGAATGTCTAGTAGAATACCATAAACCTAGAGATGGAGTGCCTTGCAAATATCTAAAGATCCTCTTGACTGCAATCAAATGAGACTCCTTAGGTGCAGCCTGAAATCTAGCACAAACACATGTAGCAAACATAATATCTGGTCTAGAAGCTGTTAGGTACATCAAGGACCCAATCATACATCTGTAAAGTGTTTCATCAACCACTTTACCTTTCTGATCTGTATCCAGTTGTGTGGTGTTGCACATGGGAGTAGAACATGGTTTACAATTTTGTAAATCAAATTTTTCCAAAAGATTTTTTGTATATTTGGACTGATGAATGAAAATTCCATCAGCCTTTTGTTTGATTTGCAAACCCAGAAAGAATTGTAATTCCCCCATTGCACTCATTTCAAACTTTTGTTGCATCAGCTTTGTAAAGTCATCACACAACTGTGGATCAGAGGATGCAAAAATAATATCATCTACATAAATTTGAACAAGTAGATTATGCTGCCCTGCTTTCTTAATGAACAAAGTTTTATCTATGGTGCCTCTAGTAAAATTATTTTCAAGAAAAAGTTTGATAATGTCTCATACCAGGCCCTAGGAGCTTGTTTCAACCCATAAAGAGCCTTATCAAGCTTATACACCCAATTAGGATGTTTGTTGTCCTCAAAACCTGGTGGTTGACATACATAAACCTCTTCTTTAATTTTCCCATACAGAAAAGCACTTTTGACATCCATTTGAAAAACTTTAAGATTTTGATAAGCAGCATAGGCTAAAAACAATCGAATTGCTTCCAGTCTGGCTACAGGAGCAAAGGTTTCATCATAATCAATACCTTCTTCTTGTGCAAACCCCTGAACCACCAGTCTGGCCTTGTTCTTAACAATAAGCCCATTTTCATCAGTCTTATTCCTAAACACCCATTTAGTGCCTATTGCACACTTACCTGGAGGTAGAGGAACAAGTTCCCACACTTGTTGTTTCTTGAACTGAAGAAGCTCAAGCTGCATGGCATCAACCCATCCATTGTCCTTTAATGCAATGTGATAATTCTTTGGCTCTTGCTGACTAATGAAGAGAGCATAGAAGCAGAAATTTGACAATTGACTTCTTGTTGATACTCCAGCAGTGATATCACCAATGATTTGAGACATAGGGTGATTCTTCAGATCTTGATACACAATGAGATCAGTGCAAGTGTTTGTAGCAGGCTCAGCAGCAACAGATGGTGATGGTGAAGAATTTCCTTGAAACCAATCAGTTGATGGTAGTTCAAAGGAAGTTGAAGTTGTAGAAATCTCATCAGCATTTGTTGTGGATTGTGCTGCTGTAGCTGCAGGAACATCAGGTCTAGCTGAATCAGGCAGTTGATCAGTAAATCTGAAGAGGTGAGTACTGCTATCATCATCATCAGCACCAGCAGTACCACCAGGTGGAGAACTGTTGACATGAGCAACAGCAGGAGTTTGATGAGGAGCATATTGTAGTATGTCCAAATCAAATATCTCCACAGGATTTTGTGGAATCTTGTCCTTTGGAGATTCATTAAACTTAACATGTAGAGTCTCTTCAACCATCTTTGTTCTACAGTTGAAGACTCTGTATGCTTTGCAAGTTGATGAATAACCAACAAAATATCCTGCATCCACCTTAGAATCAAATTTCTGGAGTTGATCCCTTGTGTTGAGAATGAAACAAGGACATCCAAAAGCTCTAAAGAATGAAATTAGAGGGGCCAAATGATGAAGAACTTCATATGGAGTTTTCATCAACCTCTTATTCACTAGAGCTCTATTTTGTACATAACAAGCAGTATTGATAGCTTCAGCCCAAAAAGTCATTGGCAATCCAGAGTCAGCCAACATGGACCTTGCAGCTTCAATAAGGGTCCTGTTCTTTCTCTCCACTACTCCATTTTGTTCAGGAGTTCTTGGAATGCTAAAATGCCTCTTGATTCCCTTTGAGAGGTAGAACTCATCAAGTGTATTGTTTCTAAATTCAGTTCCATTATCACTTCTAACACACTTGACTGAGAGGGAATACTGCTTCTCAACATACAACACAAAGTTGATAATCTTCTGAGGTGCTTCATCCTTTGAATGCAAAAAGAAAGTCCATACAAATCTGGAGTAATCATCCACAATTACTAGACAGTATTTCTTCTTAGCCATACTCATCACTCTCACAGGACCAAAGAGATCCATGTGAAGAAGCTGTAAGCAGGCTGTGGACTTAGGTTCTTCTATGGAAGGAAATGAAACTTTGTGCTGTTTTCCTTTTAGACAAGCAGTGCAGTCATCTTCACATTTGAACTCCTTCATAGGCAATCCCCTTACTAAACCATGGTTAATCAGCTGATTTATGTTTTTGAGATTAACATGACCCAGCCTTCTATGCCATAGTGTAGATTCTTGAGGGGAAGCCTTGGAAAATAGGCAAGGATGGCCTTTGAGATCTATTTTCTTAGAAAGATCTAAGGCATACACTCTTCCTGTCCTGTTGGCCTTAAGGAGAGTGTGTTTATCCAACACCTTGTCAATCAAACTCAGAACTTTGGATGACAGAATCCGGCAGTTCTGACTTGTGAAAAGAGCAACATGGCCTTTGTCACACATTTGACTGACACTCAAGAGGTTGTACTTGAGATTTTCCACATGGTTAACATCATCAAACTTTATTTCCCCATTGGAAACAAAGCCTTTGCCGATGATGTAACCCTTTGCATCATTGCCAAAAGATACAAATCCCTTCCTTCCTTGAGAGTAGTCATTAAGAAGTGATCTGTTTCCTGTCATATGCATGGATCCTCCACTGTCTACATACCAGATGCCTCTGTGGCATGTTGAAGAACCCTGCAGAACAAAGCAAATTAGTTAGATTTTGAGACCCAAACCTTTTTGGTTTTGGGCCTATTCACATCAACAGATGGTGGACTAACAAGTTTGCTAGAAATAACAGCTTGAGAGGAAGAAGACGGTGAAAAAGAGGAATCCTTTGGCTTGGACCTCCTTTTCTGTGGATTCAACATAGGAACATCTAATTGGTTGACTCTTCCCAATAGATGTTGAACCATCATAACCAGCTGTGTCTGATTTTGTGATAAAGCTTTCAGCTCTTCAGACACATTAGGACTGGAGTTTGATAAGTTCTTATGTTGCACCTTCTTCTTTTGAGCAACCTCAGCTGTTACCTGTTTAACCCCTTCCTTTTTGGATTTCTTTTTGGACTTAAGGATTACAGGATTTGATGTTGCTGGTACAAATGTGGCTTTAAACTCATTTTTCATTTTAACCATTTTCTCCTTAATTTCATCTTTATGTTTGAGTTTGGATCCTCTTTTGTACCAACAATCATCAGTGAGATGATTAAACAAACCACATACTTCACATGGTTTCTTTTTCATCTTATGTTGATCATCAACTAAAGAGGATGAAACTACTGAAGACTTGCTCTTCAGTACTTTGGAAGCACTATTTGCTTTCTTGGCTTCCTCTTTAGTAGTCTTCAAACTCTTTCTACTGACAGTTTTCTTCTTTTCAGTGCTGTCAGTAGTTGGAGCTTGAACTTCAGGAGTTAAATCTTGCTCTCCAGTCCTTTCAGGACTTTCAGAAATAACTCCTGAGTTGACCAACTCTTTGATCATGTGAGTGTCAGCAATTGAACTATCAACATTAGCTGATAGGTTCTGAGAGGGCTTATTGCTGACTTCAACTTTTGATGATGCTTTATCAGAAAGTGAATCACATGATGAGGTGGATTGGTTATTGCTTTCTCCATCAGATTTCACCTCTACTCTTGGAGCAAAATCTGTAGGAGGAGCAGTGTGATTATAACCAATGCCAAACTTCACATTGGAAGCTGATTGCTTACTAAGAAGCATCTCAAAACCTTTGCATGATTTCACCCATCGATCACACTCTACTTGGGTGACTGCAAGGGTTTCTTTAAGACTTTTCTGGTCCTCCAGAATAACCTCTAGCTTAGCCTTTTCATCATTTAATTGGCATTTAAGCTTATAAATCTCATCATTTTTACTATTAAGAGCAGACTCATACTCAGCTTGTCTTTTGGAAATTGTTTTCTCAAACTCAAGTTTTTCATTTATTAATGCTACATTTGCCTCTCTAATAGAGACAAAGGCAGCAATGCAAGATTCAGAACATAACTTGGCTTTGGCCTCTGAAGATACCTGAGTTACCTGTGAAGATGATGCAGTTGAGCAGGAACCCTCAGTTGATTCCAGAGCCATAAGTGCCAGATTTCCAAAAGGACTATCACCACCATGTTGATCAGCACTTGTGAACAGTTGTTCATGACCAGACATGTCATCTGGCAAGCTGCTCCAATCAACAACTTCTGGGGTGAAGAAGCTATGTTGTTGAGGTTGAGGGGGTTGATGAGATGGTTGAGGTTCTGGAAGTGCATGAGGTTGTGGTACCATAGGAGCTTGAACTTGACTGGTTTGTGGCATGTAATAACACGGGTAAGGGTAAGGCATTTGACCCTGAGGAACAAAATATGCAGGAGATTGTAGTTGAGACTGATGACTAGAATTGACAGGATGTTGCCCTTTGTTTTGTTGACTATTGCTAGGAAAAGTCACAAAAGGTGCAGAGGAATTAGATCCAGATGATCTACATTCTCTAGCAAAGTGTCCAAGCCTTTGGCATCTGTGACACCTCAACTTACTCTTGTCAAAACCAACTTTGGTTTTGCCAGAGAGTCCTGGGAACTTTCTTCCAGTTCTTTTGTAGAACTTCTGAGATCTGATATTTATCAAGGCCATTTGGCTCAAAATATCCATCTCTTCTAAGTCATCATCAGCAATCCCCTTGAGATCATCCATGATGAAACATAGATTGTCATTATTACACCCAGAAAATTGACTATCAACACTCACAAATGCTGAATCAGAAATATTTGAAGAGAAATCAATATGCTCATCATACTGGCATTCAGATGAAGCATATTCTGACTCATGACTAACCAGAGCAGTATTGCCTGGTACAAAGTCCTCAGTGAGCTTACCAGATGAAGACAGTTTTCTCTTTTGTTCTATCTCTCTCTCAAATGTGAGCAATTTCCCATGAAGTTGGGTGAGAGATAGTTTGTCCAAATTTGCACTGGAGCGTAGGACAATGGTATATGTATCCCATCTCTCAGGCAGTGATCTGAGAAATCTGTTATTCATCTGAACATTAGTATACTCATGTTTGACCATTTTCAATTCAGAGATCAAACAAGAGAACCGCTCAAACTGTTGAGTCAGTGTCTCACCCTTCCTATGAGAGAATGTCTCATATTGTTGGGCAAGGATCTCTCTATTATTTGCCAAGACCTCATCTGTTCCTCCAAATTGTTCTTTCAAGGCATTCCAGAGGTCATGGGCAGATTCATAATGCATTAACCCAGAGTAAATTTCATTGGGTAGTGCCATGGATAGAATTCCATGAGCTTTTGCATCTATCTCAAATAATTTCTTATCCTCATCTGAGTATTGATCCTTCCTCTTCGGAACCATTTGATTGGTTTCCGGGTTATTCACCATAGGCTTATGTGGACCATGTACCACTGATGTCCAACAACCTGAACTGTTAACAGACAGGTGATGGAGCATACGACGTTGCCATATGTTATACTCATTCCTAACCAGCATTGGAGGCTTGGTTGAGGAACCAGTATTGTGAGGATCATTGGAAGGAGTAGTCATTTTGAAACCAAAAACAATTTTATTCAAGCAAAAATTTAGACACACAACAAACTCAATGAAAACCGAGAATAAGTCTCAGGATGAATGATTAAAAGCACAGAAAATTCAATCTCTATAACAGTTTCTTGCAAAGGATACTAATTCACTCAAACTTGGATCTTGAAGAGCAGTTTCAATGATCAATTATTAGATCGATCAATGATTAACCGGCTCTGATACCATTTGACAGGATCAACGATCACAAGTTTGAAGTATTAGAGTGTAATGCAGCGGAATGAAGAGACGAATTAGTCAAATTATAGCAAGAGTTTGTTACTTGTAAACAAAAGCAAGAGAATATTTTTCTGTGATTTGGAATGTTTCAATAATGCCCAATATTATTGCTAAATCATTCACAGTTACAATAAGGTTGGCACTCCTTATATAGAGTGCAATCACTGCTGTAATCACGGGATGGTGATTACTAGCAGATCTAGTACAAAAATAACTAATTCTTAATAAACTACTGAAATGTTCACAACTACTGAGAACATGTCAGAGTGCTAAGTATAAAACATGAAACAACTGAAAAGAAACTACTGATACTACAACGACTGAAGAACAAACTCTTCAGTCGTTTTACAAAACTACTGAAAATAGAAAATATAAAACTACTGAAAGCAAACCGTCACAACTACTGAAGAAGTCCTCTTCAGCTGTTGTGACAACGCCTGATACTTTGTCTTCAGCACTTGTCTTCAGACTTTGTCTTCAGCACTTGTCTTCAGACTTTGTCTTCAGCACTTGTCTTCAGACTTTGTCTTCAGCACTTGTGTCTTCAGACTTTGTCTTCAGCACTTGTGTCTTCAGACTTGGTCTTCAGCACTTGTGTCTTCAGACTTTGTAATCAGTTGTTGTCTTCAGCTGTTGTGGACTTCAGTAGTTGTTGTGACGTCTGTGGGACTTAAAGGTTTTTCTGATCCGGCTCATTGGTTCTTTTGGTCCAACAAGAAGGAATTCTTATTCATCAGGAGAAGTATATTAAAGATATTTTGAAGAAATTTAAGATGGATGATGCTTCTATAGAGATGACTCCCTTTACTGCTCAGACTTGTCTCACTCAGGATGAAAACGGAAAACCAGTTGATCCTCATCTTTTTAGATCTATGATTGGCTCTCTCATGTATCTTACTACAAGTCGTCCTGATATCACTTTTGCTGTTGGTTACTGTGCTAGATATCAGTCGGCTCCAAAGGAATCTCATGAGAAAGCTGTCAAAAGAATATTTCGTTATCTCAAAGGATCATCTCGTTTAGGGTTGTGGTATCCATATGGAGGGAATTTTGATTTACATGCTTACTCTGATAGTGATTCTAATGGTTGCAGGTTAAACAGAAAATCTATGTCTGGCGGATGTCAATATTTGGGAAATTGTTTGGTATCTTGGCAGAGCAAGAAACAAACTACTGTTTCTCTTTCTATAGGGGAAGCTGAATATATTGCTGCCTCAAGCTATTGTTCTCAAGTTCTCTGGATCCAACACCAAATGATTGATTATGGAATTAATTTTCTCCATACACCTTTAGTTTGTGACAATGAAGCTGCCATTGGAATTGCTAAAAATCCTATTCATCATTCCCGAACCAAGCATATCGAGACACGAATTCATGCAATTCGTGATGCTCAAGAAAAGGGTTTCATTGATATTATACCCATCGATACAAAAAATCAAAAAGCTGATCTTTTCACAAAAACTTTTGATAAACCTCGTTTTTATGAATTGATTTCTATGCTCGGGTTAATATCTTTTTAAATTTTTATTTTCTATTTCTTTTATTAAAAAAATTGAATAATAAAAAAATGATTTATTGAAAATAAAAATTTGGGGGAGTAATTTCATAATTCTGAGATCGGAATTTAACATGATGAGAAATGATTGTATATTCTCTAAGCATATTTTTATACATGACCGGTGCTTCAATGAGAAATGATAGTAACTGATACAGGATTCTGTTTCACATAAATTTTTAAGGAAAATTGATCAGATTCTTTAACGATATGCTTGATAGACTCAGCCTGACGAATAAAGTAGACAGCAGCTTTATGATTAAATTAAACATCATGCTTAAGAATGTCTGGATTTACTCAATTGTTTTGGCTTGCACAAAAACTGAGTCCTGACAAAAATTGGATTGAGAATGAATCTTTCGTCCATTTTGCTTTGATATGTCATCTCCCTGAACCATAGCTGGTATATTCTTGTGTTGCGGTATCGTGTGTCTGTGCTAATCTCCTCTGCTGTACGGAAGTACTGACCTGGAGTGATGATCTCCTCTGCTGACGATAGTACTGACCTGGAGCTCTCATCAGCACATGTTTAAATGGTTATCTCCTCTGTTATACGTGAGTATAGATCTGGAGCTCTCACCATTTTGATATAATTATGTCAAATCATCTTATCGATGAGTTCCTTTCAGAATGAAATATTCTGTTTATAATTATTTGCACACTAATGCACAAGCTTTGTTATCTGGAGATTGATTCAAAATTCAAGAAATCCTGAGGTTGGGTGAGGGTTTTTACCAAATGATTGTGGGGTCCTAACATTCTAAAGCATCTAATTGAACCTTAAACAAATCATAAGCTGTTTTGTTGAAAAAGGATAAGGCATGAGTTTAAGTGGACAATTATATCAGCAATCGTTATTGATTTATTCTAATTTCAGTTGTTTCTGTGCAGATTGTGATCAGATCCTTTATTCAATATGATCTCATTGCTGGTCGATGATTTTTGATCATCTTTATGTTCATAAATATCTAGAGAATGTGATCTCTGATTAATTTAGATCTCATTATGTGATGTGCTTCATGTTAAAAAAAATTAAAAAAATTAATTTATTAATAATAAAGATAAAAAATAAAAAATAAAAAATAATAATAATAAAATAATAAAAAAGGAGAGTGGTGCCGAAACTATACTTTCGCTAATTGTTTCGCAAGGCGAAACTGTAATTTCGCTAGGTTTACTAATTAGTTGTTAACTGGTTTTCTCTTAGCGAACTTATAGTTTTCCTAGGCGAAACTGTAAATTCGTCCTGCGAATTTATAGTTTCGCCCTCAGCGAAACTATTTGCTATTTAAGTCGTTTTTGCGAAATTCTTCTCATAATTTCGCAAAAACGTTCTGTGTAGATCTTAGGGTTTTTCCGTGACTTTATTTGGCGATTTTGCATTTTGGTTGTGTTTTGGACTGATTAACCGTTTCATTTGCTTCGCTTGTGAGTTTCGTACCTTGTAATATCATTTAATCTGGTTAAAATCATCTCATTCTAAGTCATTTGGATTTTGTCTCTTCGGTGGGTTCGCTGTTCATCCAGCGAAATTGCAGATTCTTCTGCGAAACTGAACGAAAGTTCTCATCTTCTCAGCGAAACTGTAAAGTTATGCTGTCCGGGCGAACTTAACAGTTTCGCCAGATTATCTTTAGTTTCGCAGAATCTGGTCTTAAACTTGCACAGTTTCGCTTGGTCATGTTTTCTTGTGAACAACGAAACTATTTTTTGAACAGCGAATCTAATTTGTTACAGCGAAACTATGTTTGTGCTTGGAGAAATTAATAGCGAATCTTCTTTAATTTATCCTCACCTTGTCGAAATTGCTTTTTGTTCAGCGAAAATAACATGTTTCAATAAGCGAAACTATTGTTTCGCTTGCCGAAACTGTTAGTTTTCATTGTCGAAACTGTTTTTGTTCAGCGAAACTATCATGTCTTAATGAGCGAAACTATTGTTTCGCTTGCCGAAACTGCTAGTTTCCTTTGTTTTAGTATTATTTTCTTCTTTTCATAATTTCTCATTCAAATTTATTTGTTTTCTTCATCAAGTTATCATGGCTAATCTCAAATTTGATGAGCGGAATAACATCACAGCCATTTTAGATGATACTCACCCTAAGGCAGCTGGATTTCGAGATTGTATCAGATGGCTTCAAAGATCACCTATAGCCTATGCCATATCTCATTCGCCTACTATTTATGATCTTCATATTAGAGATTTTTGGCGATCTGCAGAGTATGATACTAGAGGAGATGTACAGCGGATCACTGCCAAAGTTATTGATCATGAAGTGACGATCACTGCTGAGAATGTTTCGAGAATTCTTAGACTTGAAGATGATTCTTGAAATGAAGTAGCTATGACAGAGTCTGAGGTTTTTCAAGCTTTTAGAAGTATGGGGTATGAGGGACCAGCCTTTGGTTCAAGGAAAGAGATCAAGAAGTCATTCTTATCTAAAGAATGGAGATACATCGCTCATGTTTTTATTATGTGTCTAGATCACCGTAAAGGTGGATCTGATGGACTTAATCTTGATTGGGCTAAGGCTATGGTGCTGTGTTGTAAAGGGGAGAAGGCTAATATAGCTAGATTGATTTTTGCATGTATGGCAGAGAATGTGATGGCTGTAAAGAAAGACAAATGGCTGCTGTACCCTCGTTTTCTTCAGATGATTTTTGATGATCTTATACCTGATGTTCCAAAACATGGAGAGATCAAGAGGCTGGTACAGATGAATCCCCGTATTTTTGCTGACTGCTGTGCTATTCGCCACGATTTTAGTGGTAAAATCACCCATCTTTGGGAAAATATGTATCCTCCAGAACGCTGGAATTATATTAGACGGGTGGATGAGTCTGAGAATAAAAGAGCTGAAGAAACAAGAGTACAGCAAGCTGATGCTACAAAGAAAAGGAAGAGATATGCCAAAGAAAAGGATTATGATTTTGAAGAGGATATTGATGCACAAGCTGAGAAGATCAGGGTGGAGAAAGAAAGGAGGTCTAAGAAGAAAACTGATTTTGCTGAGCCTGAGCGGCGAACCAAACATAGACATGAGGGATTTACAGCTAGAAGAGAGGCTAGTGAAAATCTTGATGAGGATGTGATACGCAATCTGAATACTTCGTTGGCTAATGAACTGAGTATGATTAAGACTAAACTTACAAATCAAGAAATCAGAGAAAGACAGAAAGATGAGGTGATTGAAGAAATTCAGAGAATGTTAGTTGATCAAAACAAACTGGTTAAGAAGTTGTTTGAGGAGATTACACAACTGAAAGCTGCAGCCGGCCTACCTAGTCAACTGACTCAATCTGAGTTAGATGATTTGACTGATACATCAAAGTACTCATTTCTGAATGTGGGTACTTCATCAAAGGTAGGAGAGGGTACTTCTGGAGCAGCAACTACTGGTGGAGGAGAGCAGGAAATTCCAAGAGAGGATGTTGGAAGGAATGATGAGGAAGATATTATTGAGGCTGGGTTTGTAAACATGCAGTTTGATTTTGAAAAAGATCTTGTTGGTGAAGAAGTTGTTGTTACAGCTACCACTGAAGGAGTATCTGATAGAGGCAAAGGGTTGGTTGATGAAGAGGAGGAAGATGAACAACTTATAGACTATGATTCAGAACCGGAGTTTTATGAAGTTGATGAGCGACCATTGATTTATGTTGCTAAGAAGGGAGAAGATGATGCAGATGTTTTTGAAATGGATAAAAATGATTGGTTGGTGAAAGAGAAGGAGGTGGAGGAAATCACTCCTTTGTTTCAAAATTTGGAGGGATTAAGCAGGAAGGAAGCCGATAAGAAAATCATAAGCTGGTGTTACAATCCAAGTTTAAAGATGTTTATGATCAAGAGACGGGGAGGAAATATTAGTTATATGCTTAAGAGGAAGGCTTTTAAGACCTTGCCTAAATGGGATTTGAGACGTTTAGCAACTCTACCTCTGATCAATGCTCACTTAAGTGAAAGAGCATCATTTCTTGAGAAGGAGATAAAAAATGGACTTAATGATAATTTTGAGTCTTTGGATATATGAAAGCTGAAAGAAAGAGATCAAAGAAAGATAAAGACTGGGAGACAGGAAAAGGAAGGATTGTATTAAGAGTTAAACCTCCAAAGACTGTAAATTGGGTAAGATTGGCTGATCCTCTTCCCCAACAACTACAGGACTTTGAGAAGTGGTTTTATGACAACAATACTGGAGAGGCTGTGATTAGAGCTAAACATGGAAAGGAGTTCAGAGTTTTTGATCCGATGGAGTTGTTTAGTTTTTATGATGAAGATCTTTTGGTACTATGTGAAAATCACATTAAAGCTGGGGCTGGAGAGGAAATTAGAAAAGAAGCTAGTTTGTTCATGAATGTTGCAAACAAGATAAGGGGAGTAAGGTCGGAGGTCAAGAAGCTAGCTGAAAGGGTGAGAGCTCAGGATGAGTTTGACATGGATGTTCAAGATTTGACCAGGCAGTTTGCAAAGGCTAGTGGTCATTCTGAAGAAGCTAGTGATGCATGAAAGAACCTTGGAGGATCATTGGCTGAAGCTTCTGAGGATGTTGCTGCAGGAGGTGATGAAGACAGATCAACGGCAGCAGAGGAAACTGGAGCTGACAAGTCAAATCAAGAAGAGTGAAGATAGTGAGATCCAACCTAGGGGGAGTATTGAAGATCATGTATAGGTTGGACTCACTTTAGTATAGTTGTTTACTTTACTTGTAATAGGACTTTGTTAGTTTCCTTTTGTATGTTCTTTGTATTGTGTAGTTTTGGCAGTCCAGCGAAACTGTAAGCGAAGCTATACATTCGCTCACAGTTTGCTGTTCTAGTTTACTCCGCGAACATGTGTTCTGCCGGGCGAAAGTATAGTTTCGGCATGACAGTTTCGCTGGTAGCGAAACTGTCTGCGAAACTACAACTGCTATATATAGTTTTGTCAATTCTCATTGTAAGGTAAGCTTGCAAAACCCTAATCGTGGATCATTGTTGCAAGTTACCTATTCTAAGCAGTTTTTACACAGAAATATTATTGTGCTTCATGTTATTGATTGTTATTGTTCATTTTGTTATCAAATATGTGTTAGAATTGTCTTCTATCTTCTCAGTTGTTATTGTTTAGCATGGATGTTAGATATTGAGCAATTCATCACTTTAATTGCACTGTTTTTCGATCACATGGACCAACAATATCAAGGTAATCAAGCAGAAGATCAAGAGTGAAAAGCTGATTGACTTACACTCCCCTCCGAGTCAAGTCCCACCTGAAGTGGAGGTTAAGGTTGAACAACCTGAGACAACACAACCTGGACCTCCTGCTGAGCCTCAGCAAGCTTCATCTTCTGATCCACAACAGGGTCAAACTCCCTCTCCTTCTGAACCTGTGAGGGAGGAACACTCAACTAAGAAAGATATGACTGATCAACAAGGTGCTGCAGACCAGTCTTCTCAGTTGAAGTATTCTAAGAGGATGAAGATGATGGCTTCCAAACCAACGTCAAAGAAGAAGAAGAAGCCTGAATCATCCACCACTACACCTCAGGCTGAGTCAGATCAACCTGAGGAAGTGCACGAAGAGGTAGCCCAATCAACTCCAATTCAAGTGGCTCCTCTTGTAATTGAGTGACCCATCTTATCCTGGACCTTCATAACTAATCTAGAAAGATGGCATGTGATCAGAGATCAAGGTGTTGAGAATGTCTACACATGGCAAGACTTAATCAACTCAACTCTGCATGATCTCTTTCAGATGAGAAGATATTATGAGAGTCTGAGTGATCCTGGCCATCTGATGAAGAAAGGTATGGTCATCATCATCCTGAGGACTATCAACATCTGAAGATCTTCTAAATGTTTTGGTAGCATTAGCCTAGGGGGAGTTTGTAAGGATTCCTATAAGTCTGATGCAGTCAAAACATCCAAAGTCTCTCTGCATGCATGCACTGAAGAACAGAAGTAGAAATGCCTCGGAAGTTTTACACCATGCACTAGAAATATTCTAAGTGTAAAATCTTTTGAAGCCAAGACCAACATCTTCTGAAGTCAAATATGAAGTCTTCCAAAGCTTCAAAGACAAAGTCTTCCGATGCCAAAGAGTAAAGACAGATTTCTTCCGAAGACTTTTAGAGACGTGCTTTTATCTGATGTACTTTACCATAAAGCTGGACCACCTTTCCGCTGCAACTCTGTAAAGTCACTAACTTACATGAGTTGGTGAAAGGCCATGCTTTTGGTAACTGTACATTGAGGTCTTGAGTCCATGCTTTCTACTTTATGTACTTTTATCTTTTTTGTAATATATTAGGATGTGAGTTATGGCATGTCATAGTCACTAGTCAAAAGGCAAATTTGCCTTTTGACTCTACTTTTGATTTTGTAGTTGTCTAATCAATTGTATCCAGCTGGCTTCCAAAGTATGATCGGTTGTAGGATGTAGTATAAAGTATCTCAAGTACTTGTAACTTTTATCGTATGCTTTGTAACATTTGTAATAGAACTTGAGAAGCAATATACAACATTCTTGAAAACCAATTACTTGTGTTGTTTGCCATCTTGTTCTGTCTCATATTTACTTGTGTTCTTAGCATCTTTCACTAAAAGTTAATTAGTTCCCTATTTGATCTGTTAAATTTTCTAAGCAATTCTCCTTATTGTGTTGTTGTGTTGTAAGTGCATACCCTTCACCGGTCCTGCATTAACCGAACAATAAGATCGTCATCCCTGACTTAAAAACATTAGACCAAACAAAGCCATATGTAGTAATTGAAGAATTGAATCAATCGATGTGAGCTTTGGGCTTGTGAGGAAGTTTATGTTGTTTACCCTTGGAACATGATAGACAATGTTCAACAAGCTGAAATTCTTTCAATGGTAGACCAACAATATGATTCCTCTTACCAATTTGTTTATTTTCTTGATATTGTCATATCCTAGTTGATGATGCCAGAACATTGAATCACTCTCCGAGTCTTTTGATTGCAGTGTCACACCCCCGCTTATAGCGGAAACACGAGGATGTAACGGACGGGATCGTCATAACACATTGTTAATTAATAGAGATGCAATAAATGATGAAAGTCAACGTGTCATGACGTCACCCGACACAAATGGAGACTTGTGTCGTAGTTAGTCAATTCCACGACAAACATAGTCATACAAACCAAAAAGTATAAATCCCACAACCCGGGAGCAAGTGATCAAAATGTGAATAACAAATAAAAGTCAAAGCAATTGTCAAAGACATCCAAGTTTAACTAATGCAAGTCTAAGGTCATCGCTAAGGCAGTATCCCTAGCAATCCTCAATGATTGTTACCTGAAAAGATATGCTCAAAAGGTCAACATATTGTTGGTGAGTTCGCAGGTTTAAATAATAATCAAAACTTGATGCTGTGTAATAGTTTGGTAGGACATGAGTGCATACAGTTATAAGCAAGTAATATCACATGAGCATCACAACTAAACCTATGACGTACACAAAGAATTTGTCGGAACATATTCACCCTAGGGCCCGTTCCTGGCCACTGTCAGTCCCAACTAGTATACTAACAAACAAGGGTGGGGGTGTCAGCCCAATAGTACTATCAATATCTCTCCGTCGGCTCCAACACCGGAGGTAAATAGTTGTGAATACAGAACCACAAAGACAACTCATGCATGTACTAGATAAATACTTACAAAATAGTAAACACAATAGTCCCAAAAGAATTGAATAAGTTCACAGCATAAAAAAGGTGAGCATACTTTTCCCCCTAGTTTATAAATGTTTAAAATGAAAACGGGGCAGCGAAACTCACCTCGAAATGTGATGAAAAATAAGTGAATGATAGACTTCAAAGGATGAGAGCAACGAACAACTCAAACACCTATAATTAGTTATAATTTAGAACTTAAAACACGTTCAATGAGAGAGATACGTTCGGTCAGTTCCGAACTGGTTCGGGTCGGGTTGACGCGCGACACGCATACAAAATATAGGTATAATCTAATTACCCATTTAATAATAAAAATGTGTTTAAATTTTTGTATATAATTTATCCATACTCACTCGTTATTTTCCACTTTATATATATATACTCTTTAATTATTATTCGCCACATTATACGCATCCTATAATGCCACCACTATACCTTTGACATCACACACCTATATAAATTCATTTATGCACCCTAAGATGTTATATAAATTTAGTGATAATAGTAATAATAACGCTTACAATAGTGATCATGTTAATCGTATAGTCATGATAATAATTCTAACACATAACACACACCTCATGTTTATATATATACATAATAATATAATAAATTACATTTTTATAAAACACAAGAAAAGACACACACAACTACATAGCATCCTTGCTTCCTTTATCTGCACACACACACAAACACCTTCTAAACACACAACACACACACACAACTCACGTATACAATACAATCATATATACACACATACATATATCCGACACACACACCCCACTCATCGCACACACATAACATATATACGTAGGCATACATACACGGGTACACACACATCAACACACACATATCATACGCACACACACAAAACATATATATATATATATATACAAACGGTTCATACACACACATACACTCAAAGCCACGCACACACACATATATATATATACACACATACAACTGCAACCACATATATATGTATATACACCTATCTGCATCGCACGCACACACATATACGTTCATATATATACACCATCACACACACATATACATAGGTACATATACATTATATACATACATAGCCATCGACATACACACGCAGCACACACATATATACGTACATACGAACGATCATACTCATATCCATACGAGCAAGCACACACACAAATATATTCACACGGATCCAACCGAACCGAAGAATACCGAACCGAACATCACGAAACGGAACGAAACGAAGTGTATTACGATCGATTACCTGCGGAGAGGCTAAACGACGAAACGACAACGTTCGACGACAGTTAACGGCGGTGAATTGGCGGCTGTTTCGGTAGCGCAACGACAGCGAAAGGTGTTCGGAATGGACCTCACGGCGACGACAATGGTGTTGCTTTGCTAGGGTTGACCGAACAATATAATATATAATATATATATATATATATATATTATATATTATATAGATATATATATATATATATATATATATATAATTAATTTACACTTAGGACCCTAGACTTCCAATTAATTAATCCTCAAGTTTGGTTCAATTACATTTTAAACCTTGAACTATAATTATAATAATAATAACAATATTAATAATTACAATAATTTTAATTGTAATACTAGTAATAATGGTAATAATATTAATAAAAAATATTATTATTAGTATTATATATTATTGGGGTTGACACGTAACGGAGATACGATGAGATTCGATTCGAAAACGAATTAATTATGCAAAAATAATAAAAGCATGAGGAAAAAAAATTAACTAATTCGACTCAATTGACGGACCTGATAGTGACGGATGTCACAGTATCCCCCAGTTGAGAGAATTTCGTCCCGAAATTCAACTGGTGTTAGATCCTGAAGCTCTACCGCGAACAACTGCGGATATTTAGATTTCATCTTGTCTTCCCGTTCCCACGTAAACTCAAGCCCACGCTTAGAGTTCCATCTCACTCTGACAATTGGAATCTTGCTGCGCTTCAATTGCTTCGCTCCTCAATCCATAATTTCTATCGGTTCCTTCACAAAATGGAGTTTCTCGTCAATCTTGATTTCCTCACTTGGCACATGAAGGGATCCATCGGCTAAACATTTCTTAAGATTTGATACATGGAATGTATCATGTACGCCACTAAGTTCTTGAGGTAACTTTAATTGATACGCTACATGACCAATTCTTTCTGTGATCTCGAATGCCCCCACATACATCAGAGCTAATTTCCCTTTCTTTCCAAAATGTACTGTATGATTCCCTTCCATGGACAAACCTTCAACAAGGCACGATCGCTCACGCGCTCTAGAGGTTTTCCCCGATTATCGGCGTAACTTTTCTGACACTCTCTAGCTGCCTTAAGCCTGTCCTTGATTTGAAATATCTTGTTAGTTGTTTCTTGGATAATCTCTGGACCTATCAATTGACTTTCACCTACTTTTGCCCACACACCAAAGATCTACACTTCCTTCCACACAAGGCCTCAAACGGAGCACATCCAATGCTCGTATGATAACTATTTTATAAGAGAATCCGATCAACGCTGAGTGAGTATCCCAACTACCACCAAAGTCAATCCCGCATGCCCCTAAGCATGTCTTCTAGAGTTCGTATTGTTCGTTCACTTTGTCCATCCATTTGTGGATGATAGGCAGTACTTAAGTCCAACGAGTACCCATTGCCTTCTGTAGAGTCTGCCAAAACCGCGATGTAAATCGACTATCACGATCTGATATAACTGACACAGGCACTCCATGCCTAGCCACGATCACATTCACATACAATCTTGCTAACTTCTCCATCTTATAGTCCTCACGAATAGGCAAGAAATGAGCAGATTTTGTCATTCAATCCACGATGACCCAAATCAAGTCATGCCCACTACTTGTTCTAGGCAGCTTAGTGATGAAATCCATCGCTATATTTTCCTATTTCAATTCAGGAATTTCCGGTTGTTGCAACAGACCTAACGCTTTCTGATGTTTGGCTTTGACTTTCGAACAAGTCAAGCATCCACTCACGTACTTTGCAATGTTCCTTTTCATACCAGGCCACCAATACAACTCAAACCGGAATGAACAGAATATTTGGACTTGTGCGCTTCATTCATAACCAGAGTTCGAACATCGCTCCACTTAGGTACTTATATACGATCCACAAAATACCGTACACCATCCTCCTTACAGTTCATCTCTTTGTCTAACCCTCGGAACTCCTCACTTACGATATTCTCCTTTTTCAATGATTTGTCATGTGCTATCAGAATTTGTGTTTTCAGATTTGATTGAATAGTCATTCCCAATGCTTGCGCACGTAAGGGTTTAACACGTTCTTTCCTACTCAAGGCATCAGCCCACGTTTGCCTTTCCATGATGATATCAAATCTCACGGTCATAGTCAATTAGAAGTTCAACCCATCGTCTTTGGCGCATATTCAGTTTCTTCTGGTCAAATATGTGTTAAAGACTTTTGTGATCAGTGTAGATAACACACTTAGTTCCGTACAGATAATGCCTCCATGACTTAAGTGCGAATTCCACCGCACCTAATTCCCGGCCATGTGTCGTATAATTCCCTTTTTTTGTGAACCTTCAGCTGACGCGAGGCGTAAGGAATCATCTTATCCTTCTGCATTAACACAAAACCCGATCCTTGATGTGAGGCATCGTTGAATACCACTAAATCACTTGACCTATCGGGAAGAGTCAATATTGGCGTGTTACATAACTCAAACCTTTAACGTTTGAAAAGCATTTTCTTGCTTAGATTCCCAATCGAATTTCATATCCTTTTGGGTTAACATTGTCAACAGCTGACGACTTATAAGAAATTTGCAATGAACCATCGGTAGTATCCAGCCAATCCTAAAACTTTTATATGTCTGAATGCGTCTTAGGTGTATCCACTTCTTGACTACTTTGATCTTCCTATGATCAACATGGATTCTCTTCTCATTGACCATGTGACCTAGAAAATTCACTTCACGCAACCGGAACTCACACTTGGAGAATCGACATAGAGTTTCTCTTCTCCTAATAACTTTATTATCGCCTGTAGATGTTGTTTGTGCTCTTCTTTTGGTCGCGAATAGATGAGGATATCGTCTATACACATGATTTCAAATTATCTAAATACGACTTGCATGCTTAGTTCATCAAGTCCATGAATATTGCTGGAGCGTTTGCTAGGCCAAACAGTGTGGCTAAGACCTCGTAGTGCCTATAACGAGTCCTAAAAGTTTTAGTTTTTTTTGTTTTTGATATATCGCCTTCGGGAACCCTCAATTGATGATAAGATACATGTCCGTAACGACATTTGGGTCTTCTTGTCTACCTTACCACTACCTTGCTTGTTTGGCTCTCCAACTTATTTCTACTACTCACTAGACTTTTCCAATCCCTCTCAATCCTCTTTGGCTAGGTGCCACAAGGTATGACGCCAACTTTGCCAACTCATGGAGTCTGTCCGTATGAGGAGCATTACCTGACCCCATCATTCATTGGAAAGTAGGCTTCAGTCACCAAAGCTTTAAACTTATCTCAAGACGTGGCTATCGCAACCTTACTACCTCTGACTTGAGCTTGGGCATTCTATCATGTTAGTGCTTTACCCACTAATGAGTAAACAATATACTTCATCTTCTGGCTTTTAGCATAATTGTTGATACCCATTATAGTTTCATTTCTCTCAATCCAACAGGTCAGACGTACGGTTTCCCTCTTCCTGACATACTCTTTTGACTATCATGTCAAGAATCCCTTGTATGTACAACCATTCCTATTATCTTATCACTTCCACCATTTTAAACTTCAATTCATCAAGATCATCACATAGACAAGTTCAGGCACATTCTTAGTATACCGGTGATGCTTATATATAGGGTTCCCCGTAGCGTTCCCACCACATCCGCGATATACCGAGAACAATGCTTAAACTGATCATGTGACATCTGATTACTCCATCAAGGCATAATGCTAGAACATTCAAACTGCTAATGCTTCATAGTACATGTGAAGGGAGTATCATTACTCAGTTGCAACTCTTCAAAGACCATGTACGTTCCAAACAAACAGTCAATTGCATAATTTCTGAAATGCTACAAGAAGCAACGTCTTTTTGGGAATAGGATTAGTGTCACGATATGAATCCCCATGTAGACTCCAGTTAGATTAGAGCTCATATAAGAGCAAGCTTATAGATGTTTCCTTATTAACAAAATCTTATAAGAACTGGAACTCAAGTGTCCCGAGGAATAGAATGGAAGATTTGTACTAACTATGACTGTTACCTCATGGCAAGATTTGTCAGGCTTCACATGCACTGCAAATTGCAATTACGTGTGCACCCGTAATGGTAATTTGCTTTGCATGGTCACCCTAGCTCATCCTATTCGAGTTAACATATCTTATCAAGTACATAGTATTATCCATGATTAGAGTATCAAAGATATGGTTACTAACCAAAAGTTAATTAATCGAAGTTGTACAAAGGAGTCGATTGAGAAAGAATAACTTGATTAAGAAAGAATCGAAGGAATCCGTGTACAATAATCCAAAATCCAATGAAGTAGTCATCTGATCTGAGTACGTTACGTCTCTTGTCTATTGATGTTGTATTAGCCAGCGCATCTGTCTTCCAAGATTCAACCCAACAAGTTGTGAACAAGGGCGCCTATAGCAAATATGACATTGACGGACGCACAGAATAAAGGTTGGCTTAACAACCTAAGTCATTAGAAGAATTCTTACGGTAGCACTTATCAATCCAATCTGAATATAAGTTAAATACATAGCTAGAGGATACGCTTAGCTAAGGCTTTCTAAAGGTATAAATAGATGATACAATGCTCACATCTTTCCCAAATAAGTATATCACAGATAGCTTGTAAGCAAGGCTATGTAAGCATAGCCAATGATGTATTTAGAATGTTTACATGTATATTATTGCACACATAATCCTATTATGCATACTACATGTGGGTACTTAGGTTATAGTCTAGGTTGAATAATCCACCTAATTCTCTATAACCAATGGCTCTGATACCAATCTGTCACACCCCCGCTTATAGCGGAAACACGAGGATGTAACGGACGGGATCGTCATAACACATTGTTAATTAATAGAGATGCAATAAATGATGAAAGTCAACGTGTCATGACGTCACCCGACACAAATGGAGACTTGTGTCGCAGTTAGTCAATTCCACGACAAACATAGTCATACAAACCAAAAAGTATAAATCCCACAACCCGGGAGCAAGTGATCAAAATGTGAATAACAAATAAAAGTCAAAGCAATTGTCAAAGACATCCAAGTTTAACTAATGTAAGTCTAAGGTCATCGCTAAGGCAGTATCCCTAGCAATCCTCAATGATTGTTACCTGAAAAGATATGCTCAAAAGGTCAAAATATTGTTGGTGAGTTCGCAGGTTTAAATAATAATCAGAACTTGATGTTGTGTAATAGTTTGGTAGGACATGAGTGCATACAGTTATAAGCAAGTAATATCACATGAGCATCACAACTAAACCTATGACATACACAAAGAATTTGTCGGAACATATTCACCCTAGGGCCCGTTCCTGGCCACTGTCAGTCCCAACTAGTATACTAACAAACAAGGGTGGGGGTGTCAGCCCAATAGTACTATCAATATCTGTCCGTCGGCTCCAACACCGGAGTTAAATAGTTGTGAATACAGAACCACAAAGACAACTCATGCATGTACTAGATAAATACTTACAAAATAGTAAACACAATAGTCCCAAAAGAATTGAATAAGTTCACAGCATAAAAAGGGTGAGCATACTTTTCCCCCTAGTTTATAAATGTTTAAAATGAAAACGGGGCAGCGAAACTCACCTCGAAATGTGATGAAAAATAAGTGAATGATAGACTTCAAAGGATGAGAGCAACGAACAACTCAAACACCTATAATTAGTTATAATTTAGAACTTAAAACACGTTCAATGAGAGAGATACGTTCGGTCAGTTCCGAATTGGTTCGGGTCGGGTTGACGCGCGACACGCACACAAAATATAGGTATAATCTAATTACCCATTTAATAATAAAAATGTGTTTAAATTTTTGTATATAATTTATCCATACTCACTCGTTATTTTCCACTTTATATATATATACTCTTTAATTATTATTCGCCACATTATACGCATCCTATAATGCCACCACTATACCTTTGACATCACACACCTATATAAATTCATTTATGCACCCTAAGATGTTATATAAATTTAGTGATAATAGTAATAATAACGCTTACAATAGTGATCATGTTAATCGTATAGTCATGATAATAATTCTAACACATAACACACACCTCATGTTTATATATATACATAATAATATAATAACTTACATTTTTATAAAACACAAGAAAAGACACACACAACTACATAGTATCCTTGCTTTCTTTATCTGCACACACACACACAAACACCTTCTAAACACACAACACACACACACACAACTCACGTATACAATACAATCATATATACACACATACATATATCCGACACACACACCCCACTCATCGCACACACATAACATATATACGTAGGCATACATACACGGGTACACACACATCAACACACACATATCATACGCACACACACAACACACATATATATATACAAACGGTTCATACACACACATACACTCAAAGCCACGCACACACACACACACACACATATATATATATATATATATATATATATATATATATATATATATATATATATATATATATATATATATATATATATATATATATATATATATATATATATACACACATACAACTGCAACCACATATATATGTATATACACCTATCTGCATCGCACGCACACACATATACGTTCATATATATACACCATCACACACATATATACATAGGTACATATACATTATATACATACATAGCCATCGACATACACACGCAGCACACACATATATACGTACATACGAACGATCATACTCATATCCATACGAGCAAGCACACACACAAATATATTCACACGGATCCAACCGAACCGAACATCACGAAACGGAACGAAACGAAGTGTATTACGATCGATTACCTGCGGAGAGGCTAAACGACGAAACGGCAACGTTCGACGACAGTTAACGGCGGTGAATTGGCGGCTGTTTCGGTAGCGCAACGACAGCGAAAGGTGTTCGGAATGGACCTCACGGCGACGGAAATGGTGTTGCTTTGCTAGGGTTGACCGAACAAAAAATATATATATATATATATATATATATATATATTATAATTATTTTACACTTAGGACCCTAGACTTCCAATTAATTAATCCCTCAAGTTTGGTTCAATTACATTTTAAACCCTGAACTATAATTATAATAATAATAACAATATTAATAATTACAATAATTTTAATTGTAATACTAGTAATAATGGTAATAATATTAATAAAAAATATTATTATTAGTATTATATATTATTGGGGTTGACACGTAACGGAGATACGATGAGATTCGATTCGAAAACGAATTAATTATGCAAAAATAATAAAAGCATGAGGAAAAAAAATTTAACTAATTCGACTCAATTGACGGACCTGATAGTGACGGATGTCACATGCAGGCAGAAAGCTGTACAACAAATAGAATCTGCTCATATCTAACAAAAAAGTATCCTTTTCTCTTGGAGTTCTCAGTAATACCCATTCATTAGGAATAATGAAACTTGGTTTGATTTTTAAACATTTGGTTACAGTAAAATGTGTTGAATAGTTTTTATCACAAATTTGAGACATACTTAGTAAATTGTGTTTTAACACTTCAACAAAGCTTACATCTTCAAAACTCAAGACTCCATAAGTCATAGTACCTCTCTTGGTGATCTTACCTCCTTCATCTCCTGCAAAGATAACATATCCACCATTTTTTATATTGAACATTATGTAATAATGAGATGTTACCAGTCACATGTCTAGAACAACCGCTATCAACATGCCATAGGCTATCAATTGTTCACCTTGGTTGTTCTTACATATACTAAGAAATCATTTAGTTTTAGGAACCCAAGCCATTGTTGACTTGAGAACATTCTTTTCATCTAAGTACATCATTGATTTTAATATCATATCTCTTTTATCATTAAAAACATTTGTCTTAGTAGATTCTGAAACATTTGTTTTCGTCTTGACTTTCCATACTTGAACAGGCTTTAACAATTTTGTATAATTGTTTTTCATTTTGTTGTAACAAGGTTTGATCTTGCTTTCATCAACAACTTGAGATTGTTTGATCTTAATGGTTTTTCTTTTGTCTAAATTAGATTTGATCTATATTTTAGCAACAAAAAAATATTTTCTATTATATGAAATATAATTCTCACATTGTTGTCTGCTTGTTGATTTATGTTTATGAATTCAAAATATAATTCTCAAATCGTTATCTGCTTGTTGATTTATGTTTATGAATTTAATTTTGTACCCTATGATTTAGTTTCCCACAAACAAAGTAACACTACTTATATTTCTTATCCAAAGAATACAAATTACTTACACTCGTGCTTCTTTTAAACTGTTTATCATAACCCACAAAATTAGGGTAGATTCCGGCTTTAATATTTCTTTGGCCAAATGATTCTGTAACGGTCTCTATATTCTTCCTATCGACATTTACTTTTCTATCTTGATAAGAATTGAGGAATAATTCTTTTCTTTTAATTTGACTCTGTAATCAATATGATATGATTTGTGTCTTTGTCCCTTTTGGAAATAGTTGCTGGAATTGGACTAGTCTTAGTGACACCTGAGCTACACACATTTTGTTTCATAGAGTTAGCATCATGAGGAGATCTGTTTTTTAAGAATCGAGAATTCGTTCTTTAAAAAAATAATGTTAAGGATGAAGGATGAAACTATCAAAAACTTAGGATTTCAGCACTAGATGCCAACTACCAAATCAAGTCAAGTGCTAAATCCACTACCGAACAACATATGCTGAATGACTGCCGATCAGCATATGTTGAAGCAACTGCCGATCAACCATCTACCGCTAAGCTGCTAACCGACTGCTGCTCATTAGTACAGAACTCCATCTTCTGCTGAATAACTGTTATTTAAAACAATAATGTCTGTGCCGACGGCTGTCGTGTTTCACCTTTTGGAGACAACATAGTACTGAAGCTGCCAACTCTGATACATAGATTGTTCATTTTGCTATAAACTCTGAACATAGAATAGTTTATTCTGCTTGTTAGATTTCATAGTATAAAAGTCCTCACACTTGTATGGGAGAGGCAAGCTTTTAAGCCACTTCATTGTATATGTCGATTGTGTCATTTTGTACTCTAATGACTAATCAAGTGAATACTTTGAAAGAATTTATTGCGTATTGATCCTTCCTCAAAGTATTCATGTTGTGGTTGTAAGTAGTTAACTTAGATTCCGCATTCATTATCCACTGATCAAAGAAGAAGTTCTTGTTAGTTTAGACCAACCCAATCCAACCAGTGGTATCGGAGCTCATGCTCTTGATTTTCTTGAAGTAATCTTTCAACAAATCACTTATTTCTTCTTTTGATCACACTATCATACAACACACTATCTTCATACATCTCTACCCTCTCAAAATGACTGTTGTAGCCATTTCTAGAAACATGATTTGGAAAATGGAACCCAGACCAAACCTCCCATGTTCACACCAAATGACTATGATACCTGGAAAATCAGAATGGAGGATTTCATAAGGAATCAAGACATAAGGTTATGGCTTTCTATTCTTAATGGTCCATATGTCCCCATGGTCCATGCCACTGGTGAAGGAGGAGTAATGATTCCCAAATATCCTATAAAGTACTCAAATGAAGATCCAAAAAGAATGGATGTGGATTTAATGGCTCTTTGGCTAATCAGAATGAGCATATCTAACAACATCAAGCATGGCCTCAGAAAGTTCACAAATGCTCAAAAGTTGTGGGAAGCTCTGAAGGCTAGATTTGAAGGAACAGAAAATACCAAAGAAAACAAAAGTGATGTCTTGAAGCATAATTTCGAGAACTATGGTTTCACAAGAAAAGAAACCATGACTGCTACATAGCTTAGATATGTTGAACTTCTAGACTCTCTTAATAAACTGGAGTGAAGATGGAGAATAATGATGTTCTCAGAAGTTTTTTAAGATCATTACCAAAGACATGGACAGTTTACACTGTTTCCATCAGAAGAACTGAGAACCTAAAGACAATGACTTTTGAGAAGTTATATGGCATCCTAAGTGCTTATCAAATGGAGATGGATGTAGATGAAGAATCACTGGGCAGATCTTCAACTACCTTAAAGTCATCAACTCTCATGAACCTCATTCATGAGCCAATTTATTATCACTCTCACTCGTAAGTCTATCAAACTTCTATGGTGACTCATCAAGTATCAATGATCACCTACACTGAATTTCCAATTGCTGACTCAATCACCATCATTATTTAGCATATGGAACTAGCCAGCCTCACCGCTACTTTTATAATCATATTCCTTAAACTCTTCCTTTGTTAGTGTCTAAACAAACTTCTTATAACTCTTTGAAAAGATCTGGAGTGCCAAGCAGATAGCCATGATATTCTTCCTGGCCAAGCAGTTTCAACAGAAAAACCAAAAGAAAATTCCTGAAGCATAGAAGATTAGGATATGGGTTTGGCAAGAGCAAGGTAAAATGTTTCAACAAAACTAACTGGGACATATTTCCAAAGAATACAAAGAACCAAAGTCAAACCCATCTCCTCAAAGTTCATTAAATTGACAGTCACACTTAACTCATTAATGTCCTTCCACTTCATTCAACCAAAAATATACAACACAATAGCCTTAGGAGAAGAGGTTATTGACCAGAGCTTCCAAGTGGAATATGTCACACCCATCAACAACGCATTGATGGTTAAAAGCTCAACCTCTTTACCCTTGGTAACTTCTGAACCCTACTGTACACCTGAATGCATAGCTAAGGTCAACTTGTATAGAAATCATAATTTGGATCTCATAAAGGATGTTAATTTATTCAATTTTCTTAAAACTGAATTTAAAAAATGATCAAGCTCAAAAGTAAAAGATAACGGAGCTATAAAATATTGTTTCATAATTAAAACATGAGCAAACAAACCTTGAGACCCAAATTAATGACCTCCTAAGCAGATCGAAATCAGAACAATGTGATTTAGCTATAGCTAAAACATATGCTGACAAATATAATGTTCAAACTAAAAAGTTTGAATAATTGCTTGCTTTTACTAAAAACTCCTAAAGCTTGTATTAAATCAAGACAGGTTTAGGGTATAATTTTGTAGAACAAGCAATAACATACACTCCCACATATACTCCTTAGTGCAACCTTGAGATAAAGAAGCAGGTATCTACCGTGCCCCCCTATACAAGGGCATCTACTGAAGAGATTGAGACAACACAAAAGAAGGAGAAGGATGGAATAGTTGAGGAAGTAGATAAGGAGGAGGAAAATGAAGAAGAGGAAAAGGAGAGAAGGAGAAAAGAACACAAGTCAAGAAGCAACAAGGCTGTGATTCAGAAGATGGAGTTTGTAAAAGAAAAGTCATCTTTCGAATCAAATCAGTTGTCTGTCTAGTCAAAACTTTCCTGCAAGACAAAGCTTCATTCAAAGCATAGCTACAACAAGAAAAATCACAACAAAAATTGCTATGTTGGAACCTCAAACTCTTTAGAAGTAAGACATCAACCATATATTCAAAAGTCCATTTCTGATACTGTTAAAATCCACAACAAGAGGTTCACAAAGAAGAAGATAGAGCTGACCACCCATGCTGATCATAAGGTAAACAAGAAGATGGGTGGAATTGAGGATGGCAAGAATGAAAAGATGAAGAAGGAGCTACAAGAGATCAGGCAAAGGATGAAGTTACAAAAGAAGCAGTTGAAAATCACATGCCTAATATTTGGAAAAGATAGTCATTTTGCAAAAGACTGTGAACAAAATCCCAGCTGCAGATGAAAAGAAGAAACATCAGCACCTATGAAAGATCTGCCGAATAAGTCAGCAGCCACAAACGAAAAAAAGAAGAAGACTTTTAAGAAACCTTCACAATCTCTAAAAGCATCAAATGGTCACCATAAGAAGGATGATGTCACAAGATCATGCAAAGTCAAAAGTAAAGCCTTGAAACCAAACACATTTGCCAAATCCTTAGATGACCCAAAATGAACAATTACCCTTTAGCATTTACCATTGATACAAAACTGCTAAAAGCTGAAAGACCCAAGACTAAATTGGCTTGGGTGCCCATTCATCACTAACCAATTTGTTTATATGCAGGATCATCCATAGGCCAATAACTAACTTGTGGATGGTGGATAGTGCATGCTCCCGGCACATGACATGTCACAGATCATGCCTGTTGAATCTGGAACCATATGATGGTGTATCTGTTGCCTTTGGAAGTGATACAAAAGAAGGATACATTACTTGTAGGGGAACACTCAGCAATGGAAAAGTAAGCTTTGTTAAGGTAAATTATGTGAAATAGTTAAAATATAACCTACTGAGTGTGTCTCAGTTATATGGTAAAAAAGCATAACACTCTTTATAGAGCATGAATGTGTTGTTCTATCTCCTGGGTTTGAAATTCTACATGACAAAATACTCTTAAGAGCTTCCAGGAAAAACAATATGTACATGCTCAACATGCAGAATGCATCACCTTTAGGAAATATTTCTTGTTTTATTTCCAAAGTTTCTTTAAATGAGTCCTCACTTTGGCACAGAAAATTAGCACATGTAAATCTCAAAAACATGAACAAAAATGAAAGCAACACAAATCTTTCGGTCAACAGGTGTAAGCAACAAAAATCATTTCACAAGACTGCCAAACAAAGAGTTTGCATATTCTGACCACTTTGTTGCTTTTCAAAAGGGAAAGCAACACAAATCTTTTCATAAGTCCAACAAAATGATTCATTCACAACTCCTATACATCTGCTACACATGGACTTATTTGGGTGAACAGGTGTAAAGTGTTTGGGAAGAAAATCATATTGCTTGGTAATAATAAATGATTTTACTAGATTCATTTGGGTTTTCTTTTTACAAACTAAAGATGAAACTGATGAGATTGTAAAATCATTTATTATTAAAGTTGAGAATCATATTGATCAAAAGGTTACAATAATTAGACATGATCAGGGTTAGATTATGTTTGATTTAAAAAAAATTCTTGTTAATATTTTTGTCAATGTGCATAGTTTTTTGCATTCAATTTTTCTTGTTTAGTTGAATGTGTTGAACAATCATTCTGAAGAATATACAAATAAGCTTCTCATTAATAACCGAGATGAATTACAATCATGTAAATTTTTAATACAGTTTTATTATTCTGAAAATCTATTTCATCATCAATTTCCTATTCTTCAACCAATGGATCTTTCTTCACATTTCTTCATAGACATTAAAGTTAATGACTTTAGTTTCAGTTTTTTTGATTGAATCAAAAATAAAAAAATGTTGACTGATGGTTTTAAGTCATAAGATGGTTGAAATCCCAGACCATAGCTCATATTCATCTGTTGAGTTAACTAATGATGGCATACATGAGTAATCATAATTAGAGGGAGGAGCAATTTTGGTAAAACCAATACCAGTCTTTCTACCATTAATTTTTCGTGTCATTTGAAATTTTATAATTCCTTAAACCATATTTGATAAAAGTTTAAATTTCTTAACTGTAAGCTTAGCTGATAAGAGTTGATAAGTTAATTTGTTTAATTTCAAAGCCAATTCATCATTTCGTTTGGACAAATCACTATTTGTACATTCTTTATCATAAAGATTTAGATTTAACTAATAAATTATTTTGTTTAAACCTTCTAATTTTTCCTTGAAAACTTTTTCATTTGATTTGTGTTTACAGCTTGATTTGAAGCTTTTCAACTTCTAATATCAAGTTTTCATTATGAAGTCTATATTTTTGAACTTTCTCAAAACATTTGCTAGAACCTAGATCAGTATATACCTCAAATATAATATTAGATGATTCACCAATTCCTTGAACTCCTTTAACCATGAAAGCCTTTAATACGTCCATCCTGTCTACACTTTCTTCTTTTGTTAAAGGTGCTGGAGTAATCTTGACAGCTTTGAACAATTTTTCTTCAACCTTTGCTCGTGTAGTCTCAATAACAATAGAGATTAAAGGTTCCTTCTTAAGTTTTTCTGGAGTGATATCAACAGCAATGTTAGCATTAAAATTTTCATCAATATGTACTTTCTCAATTGTTGTTGGAGTAGTCTGAATAGTTTTATTTCAATTACAGTCTATTTTTCAACCAAATCCTCATTTTCATTCTCAGGTTAAATATGAAATACTATTTTAATTTCTTCATTTCCTTTTGCAAAAGTACCACAAGTAAGTCACTTGAAACAAACTCGGCAAAAAAATTCTCTTCTTTTTCTTTAGTTTTGACTTCAAAGCAATGGATATTTTTAGATCCATAATTTCCATTTGACCCAACCAATGGTATTCAGCGTTAGTTTATGATACGAGTTCTTTATTGCTTGAAGTTCCAACTTTATCATTCTTTGTTTCTACCTCGATAGTCACCATCCTCTTTCCACCTTCATTAGAATTAATATTTGGCTCTGTACATTCCCTATCAAAATGCTCGAGTTTGTCACAATTTTAACATCTTAGACTTGTGTTATCAAATCTAATCTTGCTAGCATTATTTACACCAAACATCTTCCTTCCGGTTCTTCTAGCAAAATTCTTAGCACGATAGACCACCATAGCCATATGATATTTTATGTCATTCTATTCTATATCATTAGGATTTACTTGTTACAGTCTTCAATAAGAATATTCGATGCACTTAGTCTTTCTAACATGAAAGATTCATAGTTGGACATGAATGTAACGAATAAAGCAAGATATTCTTCTGCAATCTGGACTGTCTTCTATTTGGGGTTGAGTTTGTATTGATGAATAATTGTGTGATTGAGGCTGAGATAGAGTATACTGAGAAGGTAATGAAGAATACTAATTGACAATCAGAACTTGGAATTGGGTTACTTTTTTTTCTTGAACTGATGGAGCAAACGAACTTCTAGATTGTTGTTGCTGACAGATCCGTGAATAGCTCATATAGTAATTAGGATTACTTGTTATTTTTGCATACATAGCTATAGCTTCAGCACCCATGGAATTCACATGGTTTGCAACTCTCTGTTTATCATCCATTTCATATGACTTGATGGTAGATATCAAGTCACCAAGAGACAGAGTAAAAAAAATCCATTGTCCTTTTGATTATTTTGAAGTTGGTGCTCCAACTATAAGGTGTTGAGTTCAAAAACTTCTTGTTTACTAAAATATTTTCCAAGACAATGCCAACACTCTTAATCTTTGTTACATGTATGACTAACCTTGAAATTTGGGTTTCCAGAGTTACGCCAAAAATCAGATTGAACATGTTAAACTATTGATTAAGCATGTCTTTCTTTCTTTCTCTCATGTCTTTGTTTCCCATGATTTGGGTTTCCATTACATCCTAAAGAACTTTGGCTCCTTTGAATTCTTCGAATTTCTATGCAATTTCAGTTGTCAAGGCCATGGTTATAGCTACATATGATCTATCATTTGATCGACCTTAGCATACACACTTCAATATAAATGGCATGGTTCTCAAAACGATAAACCCAGTTGGCATAATCATCTTCACTTAGTAGTCTAGGTGGCTTGGTACTTCTACCAATCTTAGTATCCAAACTCATTTGTAGCAGTAATATTCTTCAAATTTGGATTGATGTCGATTTTTAAAAATCAAATTTCCACATTCATAAAATTTAGTCAAATATGAACTTTTCATGCGACAACTTGGATACTTCTCCCACAAGATGCTTTGTAACAAACTTTTACGACAGACTGAAGTTTTCACGCGATGAGGAATCTTTTGTAACTGAAAAATGCGACCAGTTTAACTTCTCGCACCAAAAACTCAACTTTTTGCGTGCAACACTAAACTTTCGCAGATGCTTTTGGTCTAAATCAAATCTTTTCACCTAGAATCTATTCACCGATTTGTTCAAAAATGGTAATTAAGCTTTGATTTAGTGAATTAAGTATAAATTTAATCCTAATGGTCACTAATTGATTTAATTAAGGCCATTTTAGTCGTTGTATTGACTTAAAACTTTGAATGAAGCTTCTTCAACTGGTCTTTGATCTCAAACACTTCAAATCAAGCTCAAATTCAAGCAAAACATTCCAATCTACATCTCAAAACTGAATTTAAGGCTTGAAAAGTCTTCAAAACTCTTTAAGTTCAATCAAATCGATCTAGCTGTAAGGATTCTTATAAGTCTGATGCAACCAAAACATCCAAAATCTCTCTGCATGCATGCACTGAAGAACAGAAATAGAAATGCTTCGGAAGTTTTACACCAAGTACCAGAAATATTCTAAGTGTAAAATCTTCCGAAGTCAAGACCGACATCTTCCGAAGCCAAAAGTGAAGTCTTCCGAAGCTTCAAAGACAAAGTCTTCCGAAGCCAAAGAGTGAAGATAGATTTCTTCCGAAGACTTTTAGAGACATGCTTTTATCTGATGTATTTTATCATAAAGCTGGACCATCTTTCCGCTGCAACTCTGTAAAGTCACCAACTTACATGAGTTGGTGAAAAGGTCCATGCTTTTGGTAACTGTACATTGAGGTCTTGAGTCTGTGCTTTCTACTTTAGGTACTTTTATCCTTTTTGTAATATATTAGGATGTGAGCTATGGCATGTCATAGTCACTAGTCAAAAGGGAAATCTGCCTTTTGACTTTACATTTGATTTTGTAATTGTCAAGTCAATTGTATCCAGCTGGCTTTCAAAGTATGGCCGGCTGTAGGATGTAGTATAAAGTATCTCAAGTGCTTGTAACTTTCAATCGTATGCTTTATAACATTTGTAATAGAACTTGAGAAGCAATATACAGCATTCTTGAAAACCAATTACTTGTGTTGTTTGCCATCTTGTTCCGTCTCATATTTACTTGTGTTCTTAGCATCTTTCACTAAAAGTTAACCAGTTTCCTATTTGATCTGTTAAGTGTTCTAAGTAAATCTCCTCATTGTGTTGTTGTGTTGTAAGTGCATACCCTTCACCGGTCCTGCATTTGGTATCAGAGCATTTCTGGCTCTTGATATACGATCTCACCATCTTTAGATCCCTCACACATACAAAATACTTAACAACTCAAATTGCAGCTATTACCAAAGCTGATATGGAAACTGGAACTATGACAAAGTCTCCAATGATCACTTCTGAAGAATTTGATACTTGGTGTCAAACAACGGAAGGCTTCATCAAGCCTCAAGACTCCAGGATGTGGGACTCTGTTGTTGAAGGTCCTTACATACCAAGCACCACTTCTGCTACTGGTGGTGGTATGATTCCTAAGGCTGTGGCTGATTACTCTGAAGAAGACAGGAAGAAAATAGAGATTGATCAAAAAGCCATGATAGCCCTTCAAACTGCTCTTCCAAACTCTATCTACAGAGGCTTCAAGAAGTGCAAAACTGCCAAGCAACTATGGGAAGAACTGAAGCTGCTATGTTAGGGGTCTAGTGAAGCAAAGGAGAACAAGAAGGATCTCGTGAAGCAACAGTTTGAAAACTTCACCTTTAAGGTAGGTGAAACCATGACTCAACAATACTTCAGGTATGTTGAGATTGTGGATACTCTAATGGATGTTGGAGTAACTCTTGAGAACAGGGTCATTGTAAGGAAGTTTATGTCCTCTCTTCCTAGACAATGGACACATTACTATGTTGTTATCAAGAGGACTGAGAACCTTAAGACTCTTGCTCTTACAGAGTTGTATGGTATACTTAGTGGCTACCAGATGGAGATGAACATGCAAAACTTATCTGGTAACTCTAGCAATCAACTGAGTTTAGCCTTCCATGTGGTTGAAAGGGATAGCATTGAGCCATAACATCATCTTATATGCTACCCTAACAACTCACAAAAGGGCCCTTTCATCACCTTCCCAGAGACTTCAAGGGAAAGCGACACTCAAGGAAGTCCTTTCCAAGAGACAAGTTCCTCTCATGCTTTTGTCTCTGCTGATGAAACCTCAAGCAACTTTCTCTTCACCCTTGAAGATTTGGACTGTATCCATCTAGATGATCTGGAGTACATGGAGATAGTCCAGCAGATGCCTCTTCTCACTCACAGAGCCAAGAAGTTCTACAAGAGGACAGGGAGAAAGGTTCCAAGCAATGCAGCCAGTGGAAAGTTTGGGTTGGATAAAAGTAAAGTAAAGTGTTACAACTATAACTAGATGAGACACTTTACAAGAGAGTGTAAGGCACCAAGGACAAATGGTGGTCAAGCACAAACCAAACCAAACTACACTGAGAAAGTTTCCTAGACTAAGAAGCCAAAGCCGCAAGCTGCAGTTGCTGTTGAAGAAGGAGGCTTTGACTGGAGCTTTCAGGTAGAAGATGCATCTCCAAACCAAGCACTCATGGCAGACCACGATGAAGCCAAGGTGTTGGAACATCTTTGTACTCCTAAATGCATTGCTAAAGTGAATAGATACAGGTCTATAACTTAGAAATGAGATGTGATCTTAAGTCCTTAAATATCTTAAAATCTGATTTTAAAAGAGCTGAAAATGATTTTAAGTAAAGATAGAGGACTTAGAAAAAATCATTTCAACTCTTAAACATGAGCATACAAACTACAAGACTCAGATCAAAGACCTCATTACTAAGTTAACTGAATGCCAGGCTGAGCTTGTGATCAGCAAAGCCAAGGCAGAAAAATGTGTTCTTGAAGAAGAGACCTTCAAGAACATAATATCCTCATCCTTGCATGCAAAAGTTTGTTATCAAAATAAGCAGGGACTAGGATCTTGTGAGATAGCTCTTCCACACACAATCTTGTCTATAAGATCTCCTAGGTGTGGAACTTGTGAAGATGAGCTTCCTCTCATAGATCCTGTGACTGAAGAGGATGAAGAGGAGATGGTGGAGAATGGCACTGCGAAGAGTGAAGAAGAGCATTCTAAGAAGGGTCACCATCCCTCTGAGGAGAGCAAAGCTATTGGGATGACCATGTCAAGAAGAAAGAACTTGATCAGGAAGGCCAAAAGAAAGTCCCAAAAAGGCTCAAGAGATCAAGGCCAACTTCAATTCTGCACAGAAACAAGTTTTCATCTCTGTAGGATTTGAAATGATGAAGGCTGAAGACACCAACTTGAACTCCATCAACAAGAGTTCTGGTTCATGTCCAAATCATCCCATCATCAAGAAGAAGGCTGATCAGTTGTGCATCACTGCTGTACAACCTGAACCATCCAGCTCCAAAGGTAGTTCCATCCCTACAAGAACTACCACAACATCTGCAAAGATGAAGATGGAGAAGGAAAGTGATCAAGTTCAGTCTTGTTCACAAAGGAAAACTCCTAGAAGGAAGAAAATGGACTGTGTTATGTGTGGGAGTACTTCTCATCATGCCAAGGATTGTGTTTACAATCCAAAGAGTACTCTCCACATGACCAAGAAAGAAACTTCTAAGAGTTTAGAAAAGAAGAAGCAAGCTTCGAAAGGAAAATATGTTTCCTTCGGAAGCTCCAAAATGAAGAAGAAGACAAGTGGAAACTTGCCTTCGGAAGAAAATTTGGTCTCTGAAGAAAGGAATACTTCCGAAGCACTGAAGCCTGCTGCAGTGAAAGCAAGATCTTTCGAAGGTCCAGTCATCAAACTTCTGAAGTCATCAAAACGTCCAAAGTATTGAAGGTCAAGTCTAAGCTTCCAAAGGTGGTGTGAAAGTCAAAGAAAGACCAAGTGACTAAAAGTTCTTCATCAACATCAGCAAATGATCCTTCTAGCATGACTATAGGATCAATTACTGTTGCATTGTCTTCAACTTCTTTTGATGAGCCCAAGACCAATGAGGCTTGGGTTTCCAAATGTAACTAACCATCTTTTTTGTGCTGGAACAGCTCAAGACAAACAAAAATGTATGGATCATTGACAGTAGCTGTTCCAGGCACATGATAGGCAATAGGTCACTACTCCAAAAGTTTGAAAGAATTAATGGAGGACCAGTTGCTTTGGAGGAGATGCAGGAGGTTACATTACAGGAAGGGGCAAAGTCACAAATGGTAAGCTCAGCATTGAGAAGGTAAACTTTGTCAAGGAGCTTGGGTACAATCTTCTGAGTGTATCCCAATTTTGTGATCAGAGTCATAACATGCTCTTCACTGAGCATGAGTGCATTGTTCTCAGGCCCGGGGTGGTCATTCCTCATGAGCACATCCTGCTCAGAGCCCCCAGGAAAGGGAACATGTACAAGATGGACTTGCAAGAAACATCTCCCTCAGGAGAAGTTTCATGCTTTTTGTCTAAATCAAATAATAATGAATCTTTCCTCTGGCATAAAAGAATGTGCCATGTAAACTTTAAAAACATGAATAAATTAATTAAGAATGATTTGGTAACTGGAATACCAAAGAAAGAGTTTACAAGTGATGACCACTATGTTGCATGCCTGAAGGGGAAGCAACACAAGGTATCTCACAAGCCAAAAAAAAGAAATTCCATCATTAATCCCCTACACTTATTGCATATGGATCTCTTTGGCCCCACCAGTGTAATAAGTCTAGGAAGGACCTCTTACTGTTTGGTGATCACAGATGACTTTACAAGATTCACTTGGGTCTTCTTTCTTAGAACTAAGGATGAGACCCCTGAGATTCTAAAGAATTTCATCTTAAAGATTGAGAATCTATGTGATCCCAAGGTCAAAACCATAAGATGTGATCAAGGAACTGAATTCAAGAATCAAATCCTTGATACATTTTGTGATGAAAAAAGTATTACAAGACAATATAGTGCTCCCAGGACTCCTCACCAAAATGGTGTTGCTGAGAGGAGAAACATGACACTGATTGAAGATGCAAGAACTATGTTGTCTGACTCTAAACTGCCCATCACCTTTTGGGCAGAGGCAGTGAACACTGCTTGCTATGTGCAAAACAAAGTTTTAGTGGTTAAGACACATGGTAAGACTCCTTATGAACTTTGGCACAAGAGGAAACCTTTCATTGGTTTTCTCAAGTCATTTTGATGTCCTTGCATCATCTTGAATACCAAAGATCAAATTGCCAAGTTTGCTGAGAAATCAGATGATGGACACTTTATTGGATACTCTTCTTAAGCTAAAGCTTATAGAGTATACAATCTCAGAACTAGAGTAGTTGAGGAGTCAGCCAATGTGACTTTCAATGAGCACACTCCCAGTGTGAAAGGTTCTGGTCTGGATTGGCTATTTGATCTTGATTTAGTTACCAACTGTTTTAACAAATCTTGTGAGAATGTTTCAGGATCCACAGATATACTACCTACAGGTGATCCTGACCCAAGATTTGAGCTAAGAAGACCTTCAAGTTACACATCTTCAGCTCCAGTGGTAACTAATCCTGAAAATGAAGCTTCTTCCAGCATATCAATGACAAATCCTCCTGATACTTCCAGGGTGCCTTCAAATTCCAGCTTAGAGACACAAAACTCAGAGGAAGAGCTTCAAATGTTGGAGAAAATGGTGGTGGTGAAAGTGATCAGGAATTTCTTGATGCTGATAACCACTCCATTGAAGACAACATCAATAATGTCACACACTCATTGGAACAAGTCAATCTTGATAAGTGTGCTGATGTGGAGGGTGAATCTTCCTTGCCAGATCAGAATTTCTCAAATTTAGATCTGTCTAAGCAACTTGTTGTGATCCCTGAGCTAAGGATCCACAAGTCTCATCCTATCACAAACATCATTGGAGATGTTGATTCAGGGGTGAGAACAAGAGGACAAACCAATGAAGCAAATGTTTGTCTTCACTCTTGTTTCTTGTGCCAGATAGAGCCAGAGAAAATTAAGGAGGCTCTAAAGGATGGAAGTTGGGTTGAAGCTATGCAAGAGGAGGTGCTTCAATTCAAAAGGCAAAAGGTGTGAAACCTATATCCTCTTCCTCAAGGAAAGACTACCAAAGGAACCAAATGGGTTTTAGGAATAAGAAGGATGATAGAGGACTTGTCATCAAGAACAAGGCAAGACTAGTTGTTCAAGGGTATACTCAAGAATAAGAAATTGACTACACAGATGTTTTTGCTTCTGTAGCAAGACTTGAAGCTGTTAGGATATTCCTAGCTTTTGTTGCATCCAAGAACTTCAAGGTCTACCAACTTGATGTCAAGTGTGCTTTTCTTTATGGGGTGATTGATGAAGAGGTGTATATTAGACAACCACCTGGGTTTGCAGATCCTGATCATGCTGATTATGTCTGCAGGCTTGATAAAGCTCTTTATGGGCTACACCAAGCACCAAGGAAGTGGTATGAGACTCTATCTCAGTATCTCTGTCAACATGTCTACAAAAGGGGTACTATAGATGGAACACTCTTCATCAAAGGAACAGGAAATGACATAATGCTAGTTCAAGTATATGTAGATGACATTATCTTTGGGTCAACTAATCCAAAGCTCTTCAAAGACTTTGAGAAGCAGATGAAGGACAGGTTTGAAATCAGTGCCATGGGGGAACTCAATTTCTTTCAGGAATTCAAGTGAAGCAAGTTGACAATGGAATCTTTATAAGGCAGTCAAAGTATGTACAAGACATACTTAAAAGGTTTAACATGACTGATTGTAAGGTTGTTAAGACACCTATAGCCAGAAATCACTCCCTTGGACCTGATCTTGAGGGGGAGTGTGTTGATGAGCATCTCTACAGGGCAATGATTAGGTCTTTTATGTACCTCACAGCTAGCAGGCTAGATATCATGTTTGCTACATGCATTTGTGCAAGATATCAAGCCAACCCCAAGATGTCACACCTGGTCACTGTCAAAAGAATTTTAAGATATCTCAAAGGTGCTCCATCACTTGGCCTTTGGTATCCAAAGAATTCTGACTTTAATCTGTATGCTTATACAGATGGTGACTATGGTGGTTGCAACATGACTACAAAGTCTACATCAGGGGGATGTCAATTTCTTGGTGTAAGAGTAGTCTCTTGGCAATGTAAGAAACAATCCTGTGTGTCTGCATCAACTGTTGAGGCTGAATACATTGCTGCTGCAAGCTGCTGTGCTCAAGTGCTTTGGATTCAAAATCAGATGCTGGACTATGGATTCAACTTTAAAGAGACTCCCATCCACATAGACAAAAACAGTGTTATATCCATCACAGAAAATCTTGTGCAGCACTCAAGGACAAAGCATATCAATATCAGGTATCATTTGATTAGAGATAACTTTGAAAAAGGATTAATCAAACTAGTCAAAGTTAACACAAATGAACAAGATGTTGATCTGTTCACCAAAGCTTTTGATGAGCAGAGATTTAAATATCTTGTATCAGCTATTGGGATGATTAACTTTGAATAGATTTTCTTAAAACTTAATCATATTTATTTCTAAAACCTGTGTGTCCTAAGTTGTGTACTTTATCACCTTCATAAGCCCTTGTTTTATCTGGAAGAAAAATCTTTTCAAAAGACATTTCTTAGATTCTTGAAAATTTTAATCTCTTTTATTTTCGGAAGATTTAAAATTACCTTCGGAAGAAATTTATGTCTTAGTAAAAAAATAACTGCTTCAGTAGTTTTACCTTCAGAAGAAATTTCTGAAATATCTTTCGAAGCTTAAAATCAACTTAAGTACTATGTATGTTTTCAAAGAACAAGTTTCTTCCGAAAGCAATTTACCTTCGCAAGTTTTTTATTCTTCTTAGAATAAAAATCTCTGAGTGTTATTCTCTTCCGAAGTAAAATTCTCAAAAAACCTTTGAAATTTCTTCCGAATCCAATTTGCCTTCGGAAGCTTTTTCTTCAGAACTTCCGAAGCAAATAACCTTCGGAAGATTTCTCGACTTCCAAGAAAACTACTTTTTGGGCAAAAGTAAACTACTTTTCAGAGGTGGGACCGAAATCCGGATTTCAAAGTTTATCCTCTTTCATTAACTTTGTCTCAAATCCTTTTCACATAAATACCCAACGGTTCCCCCTCTTTCACTATCTTCTTCAATTACACTATTCCTTAAACCTAAATTCTCCCAAACCGCCTTTATTCTTCATCTTTTTTCATCCTTAAGCTTCTCAAATGGCCAACCAAAACCACAGAAACAACCCAGATTTCTCCATGCAACTTCACAGGCAACACAACCAGGTTGCTCTGTTAAGCTTTGAGAAAGATGAAAGTTTCTCAGAGATTTGCCGTTTCTTAGCTCTATCAAACTACTTCACCTCCCTAACCATTGATCCTAGTCTCTATGAGAATCATCTGCTTGAATTTTAGAAGACCTGCCAAGAGGTCATTATGGATGGGGAGAAGGCACTTTCTGCCACAGTGTAGGGGAGGACAATCTTCATCACTCCAGCCATCATCAATACTCACTTGCAGCTGGATGATGAAGAAGGTGAGTTTTCTTTCCCCAAGGAAGCTGTAAATCATTCCTTTGAGCAGATGGGCTATGAGGGAGATTTCTCTGTAAAGACCTTCAGCAAAAGGGAAGGTCTCATCCCAGTGGAAATACCTGCTTCATGTGGTCATCCATAGCTTGTCAAACAAGCATGGAGGGTGGGACCAGATTCCTGATGATCTCTCCTTCATAGTATATGGAATGGTTCAAGGGGTCAAGTTCAGGTACTCTTAGTTTGTTTATACCAATTCGCTTGCTAACTTGGACTCCTTAGAGTATTATATGTTTCCTAGATGTGTTCAACACATTCTCAATTGTGAACTGGGCTCACAGTTCAGGGAAACAGATAATATTCTTAAATTGGACAGATGAAGCCCGTCATCTTTAAAATTATGAAGAAGCCAACTGTAGGCTTCTCAGGCGTAGAAACAGCCTTTGTCCCATAAATGTTAGAGCTCATTGCTCAAGGTGACAACCTAGCAACACAAGCTAGTGTTGAACCCAAACCTTCTACCTCCCAACCACCAAAAAGACCACAAATCACCCTCACCTACCAAAGAAAATCCAAACGAACCCCTGCTCAAGCTATTGAGTCTGTGAATGCCCCCATACACTCACCCATACAGGAGGAACCGGACACTGGAGCTCCCACTTCCCCAGAGGAGCAAACCACTCCCATCTCTTCAAGAATTAGTGGTGAGGTTCCTCATGCTCACCCATATGAGCTCACAAGCCAACTGCCTTAAGCCTTCACTCTGAGTCTCAACACTCTAGTGAACAACCTTCAGGGGACAGTTACCATCCCCAGCCTTTAGACTTAAATCAACCCATTCCCAACCTATCATTCTATACTGATGAAGACTTAGGTTTCAGTGAGTACCATGAGTCTCTCTACTCTTCCCCTACTCAAAAAGAGATGAGTACTCCTGAGTCTCCTTTGTCTAGCCCACATCAGTCACTTATAACTGAGGTGGATCTTTCTGAACTTGTTCAGGAGGTCCATATGGAAGAGGCTCTCACTTCTGCAAGTGATTACATCATTAAGACCTCAACCATGGCAACTCAGCCCATTGACACTTCAACTGAGGTTGTCAATGTGCAGAGGAAATCCAGCAGCCAAGAACCTGAAGCTGGTGGTGAGAGAGAGGACCTTGGTCCAATCATCTCATCCCCTAATGATTCTTCTGATAAAGATGAAGGGAATCTGAGACTAAAGGTGCAAAAACTGTCAAAAACATGCTCCTATTTAGTCTCTAAGGTTAGTCACCTTGAATCTCAGGTGACTACCCTACAAAATAGGGTCAATGATAAGCAACTTGAGATATCTTATCTCAGGGAAAACCTAGCTGGGAGACCTTTAAGGTGAGCTCAATCAGGAACACAAGAACCTATGAATGTGATTGACCTAACTCCTAGCTCACCTATGCCAGAGGGTGATGCTACCAAAAAGGGGGAGAAAGTCATTACAGTCACAGAACCTGGGAGTTCTTCAGGGAGTATGGACATTGAGTACTCACCATCCTCACTTGCAATTGTGCATACTCAGCAACTTCCTCAAGTTCACATTGATGTGGACATTATAGACTCTATCATTAGGAGTCTCTTTGAGGAAAGCATTCCAAGGGCTATGTTATCCCTACCTCTTGGAACTTCAAACTACATTATTGGGTGGAGGTATAATGCTGATAGAAGAGCCCTCATTCTTCACAGAGTTCAAGGGCAGCAAGAAGTATTTAATTTTCAGACCTTTAACTACTATGAAGGTCTTGACTTGATCAACATGCCACTTGTCAACCCAAGTCAATCAAGACAAGCTGACAGGTTAGCACTCAAGATTCAAGACAGAATTACTGAAGAGTTCAGCCTTAGAAGGAGACAAAGGCAATCAGGTAATGTCATTGGTCAACTGGATGTTGAGGCAGACCATGAGATTAGCTTCAAAGGGAAAACCTTGGCTGAAGGCCCAGTGATAGAGCCTGAGAGCCCTGTCACACCAACAACTGCTTCAGAAATTCATTCACTCAGTGAAACACCTGCTAGTGAAGGTGTCTTACAACCTCTCTCTGGCCAGAGCTTGGATGCTATACCAAGCAATGAAGGCCAAAGCTCTCTCCACCCTGTGTCACAAGGGTCTGTAGGTGACAAAGGAAAAAGGATTCTAACTCATGAGGAGATTGAGGAGGAGGAGAGAGAGAGGAAGAGGAAGCTAAAGGGAGAAAGTTCCTCTGGGTCTTCAGGCTTTATGCAAGCTGCAATCAGGACTGCCCCCAGACCAAACACTCAAGATGATGAGTTGAGGGCATTCAGGATTACTTACCTGCAGACCAGGAACTATGACATAGATGAGATTATATCTTTCCCTTTAGGGCAATTAAATGAACTGGCTGACATGGAAGTGTCAAGAGAGATGAAGGAAGCAGAGGATGCAAGGCTACTTTTTCAATTCAAAGATGAGAAGAGACATAAAAGGTTATACAAGCATGTTCCTACTCTCTCCCCAGTTCAAGAAAGCCCTATGCAAGAGGCTGTGGCAACTACACAAGAACCTTAAGTAGACAAGGAAACAGATAGGCAAAATATGATCAACTACCTGAGTGCCACATGTCTCTACCAGGCATCTGCACTTCTTCCCTTGTCCTTTGAGTACATTGAGTTTGAGTATCTCAAACAGCTTGAACTTCAAGTGCTCAAAGAACAAAAGAAAACAAAGAGAAAGATGAGGGAAGATGCTGCAAAGTCAAGAGCCATCATCCAAAAGAGTATGAAGATCTGCTGACAGACAAAGGATGATGAGCTTCTTGAAGTTGTATGGATTCTCCGGAAGGAGACTTGGCCCTATGTCTCTATCCATAATGGATGAGCATATCAGGGTAATCAAGCAGAAGATCAAGAGTGGAGAGTTGATTGACTTACACTCCCCTCCAAGTCAAGCGCCACTTGAAGTGGAGGTTAAGGTTGAACAACCTAAGACAACACAACCTAGACCTCTTACTGAGCCTCAGCAAACATCATCTTCTGATCCACAGCAGGGTCAAACTCCCTCTCCTTCTGAACCTATGAGGGAGGAACACCTAACTGAGCAACACAAGACTGATCAACAAGGTGCTGCAGACCAGTCTTCTCAGTTAAAGTCATCTAAGAGGAAGAAGAGGATGGCTTCCAAACCAAAGTCAAAGAAAAAGAAGAAGCCTAAATCATCCACCTCTACACCTCAGGCTGAGTTAGATCAAGTTGAGGAAGTGCATGAAGAGGCAGCCCAATCAACTCCAATTCAAGTGGCTCCTCTTGCAGCTGAGAGACCTATCTTATCCTGGACCTTCACAACTAATCCAGAAAGATGGCATGTGATCAGAGATCAAGGTGTTAAGAATGTCTACACATGGCAAGACTTATTCAACCTACCTCTGCATGATCTCTTTGAAATGGGAAGATATTATGAGAGTCTGAGTGATCCTGACCATCTGATGAAGAAGGGCATGGTCATCATTATTATGAGGACTGTTAACAACAGAAGATCTTCAAATGTTTTGGTAGCATTAGCCTAAGGGGAGTTTGTAAGGATTGCTATAAGTCTGGTGCAGCCAAAACATCCAAAATCACTCTGCATGCATGCACTGAAGAACGGAAGTAGAAATGCTTCGGAAGTTTTACACCAAGCACCAGAAATATTCTAAGTGTAAAATCTTCCGAAGCCAAGACCAACATCTTCCGAAGTCAAAAATGAAGTCTTCCAAAGCTTCAAAGACAAAGTCTTCTGAAGCCAAAGAATGAAAACAGATTTCTTCCGAATACTTTTAGAGACATGCTTTTATCTGATGTACTTTACCACAAAGCTGGACCACCTTTCCGTTGCAACTCTGTAAGTCACCAACTTACATGTGTTGGTGAAAAGGTCCATGCTTTTGGTAACTGTACATTGAGATGTTGAGTCTGTGCTTTCTACTTTATGTACTTTTATCCTATTTGTAATATATTAGGATTTGAGCTATGGCATGTCATAGTCACTAGTCAAAAGGTAAATCTGCCTTTTGACTCTACATTTGATTTTGTAGTTGTCTAGTCAATTGTATTCAGTTGGCTTTCAAAGTATGGCCGGCTGTAGGATGTAGTATAAAGTATCTCAAGTACTTGTAATTTTCAATCGTATGCTTTGTAACATTTGTAATAGAACTTGAGAAGCAATATACAACATTCTTGAAAACCAATTACTTGTGTTGTTTGCCATCTTGTTCTGTCTCATATTTACTTGTGATCTTAGCATCTTTCACTAAAAGTTAACCAGTTCCCTATTTGATCTGTTAAGTGTTCTAAGCAACTCTCCTTATTGTGTTGTTGTGTTGTAAGTGCATACCTTTCACCGGTCCTACACTAGTGCACACCTTGTTTTGATACCAATTGTAAGATCGTAAAAATTCCAACAAGATCGATATCGTGAGTGAAACGCGGAATGAATCAAACACAAAACATAGATTCAACGAGAAGAAGATGAAATAAAGATAGAACACAAGCACAAGTAAATAAGTTCTTTTCACTTAGTAAACTTTAAATACAAAAGTATGATATCAAGTGTTTTCTTACAAATGAAGAAGAAAATAATATTTATACTAAAAACCAAAAGGTAATGCGCAAGTACTAGCTTCCCGACCCTTTAAATTTAATCCCTATGGTTGTACTTAAATAATTCAAATAAGTTTCACATAAGTTCCATGTCAGAAATCTATTTTCGAAAGTTTATACTTTTGTAAACTATGACTTCATTACATATGTGTAATCCATTTTCACAACTATATAGCATAACACAACATATAAATTTAAAACCATAGCATGTAAAAATAACCTTAGATATGATCATATGTAAAGCTTCATAATTTAAAACCGTAGAACAAAAATTTCACATTTTACATCATAATCACCCATGATGTTCCTATGATAATTCTAACATTATCTCAAATCAACATACCTCGTCATACATATACCACATACATAATACATAACATAATGTTACTAAAGTTTTCATAAATATCAGATATGACCATACGAGTTATTTTTTGTACAATTCAACAATTCCCAATCCATTCTTAAGTTATAAACACCACATATCAGTTATCAAACCTTATTAATTATACATAGAACACAATATAGAAACTAACCCAAAAACAAATTGAAATCAAAAGTTTAAAATATCAATTTTCATCCATTATCATTAACTAGCATCCTAGTATAAACAATTCAACTCAATTTCATCGAACTCATACAATTTCTATAAAAAAGCCCCAAAATAAAGTTTCTTGTGTAGGAAAGTGTCAGGTTTTAACCAAAATGCAATAATTTCACAAAACCAATCTGTACATTCGTCATAGTATTGCATGCTAACACTATATAAGTAGTCAATATGTGTGTTTGGATGTATAGGTTCCAAGTTTGTCATGAAGATTGAATAATGAAATTAAATCATAAAACATACTTTGTGACGCAAGGAATCACGTGCTAAACGTGTTTAGAAAATTCTCAAATTCCAACTCTAGGAGCAAGAATCAAAGTAAGGTGTGTATGTGTGTCTTTATGTTCTTGGTTTCTGAAAAGGGCGAGGGTTTGGTGAAGGGGGTGGGTGAAATGTGGAATGGGGAGCGGTTAGGGTTGGGCTTTATTTCTATTTTTTACAATAAGGCCCCCATCGTTTAATAAACTCGTTTTAATACTACGCGATTGAGTTTTTCGAAACAAAAATCATGGAATGATCACATATTATTATATAAACACTACCGACAAGAAAGAATATTTATTTTATTAATTTAATATCATTTTTATAACAATTACACTTTTAAGGCCGAAAATGCGCACAAACAAGTAAATGATTAGAAATTCACAAATTTCACAACAAGGATAAAAATTTAATCATATAATCTTATAGCATACAACTTTACACCAATTATATTTGTTTGAAACTGATTTTGATAAATCAGCAACATTTGGGGACTGATTCATGTGCGATCTATTAGTTCTTTGCATTAGAGTTACGTGAATGTTCGTGTAATAACTGATGCATTTAAGTAAAAATCATAAAATGCATGCATGTATGATTGGAAAATAAAGTTCGTGCTAGTCGAAGAATGACCTGAAAATATCGGGTGTCACATCGACGTTGTAGATGGTAGTCGCAGTAAGTTACTTTTCTTTTAGTGTGTGTTCTTTTCTATTTTCTTCTATGACTACTTTCCTTATAATTAATCGTTTTTACAAAATATAACGATGCGAATCATCATAATTTGAGGTGAGATAGGAGAGAGAATGCATATCTTTAATAGATTGTCAATTATCACACGTTTTATTAATTCAAACCAATTTTAGTATTCATGTAATACTCTTTAGAGATTTTATTTAAATTCTTTAAATATCATTTAGTTACAATTATACCGCTAATAATCATAATCATATATAAAAAATAAGGGCTATGAAGTAAGTTTTTTACTTTTCGATTATTATGACGCTTAACCCTCCCTTGTATAAACAATGTCTGTTTCACTCACATTGAATACTCTTTGAATTTACATGTTATTAGGCTTTAGATACAATAGTTTCATATTTGTGTTATATAAAGTTACTTTAGTTACCAGTGTCCACTTTAACTTACGATGACATTTGTTTTTTATATTGTTAATGTTATCCTTGATGTCCGATTTTCATTTTTATTATATCAAATGTTTTACGCCTTTTGTTTCAACATGTTTGTTCGTTACAACGTTTCGAAATTAGATTATTGAAGGTTTTACCTCAATTAGCTTATTTCAATGAATCAAAAATTTACATATAATTAATTAGTATAAGTTTATTTAAGATGCAGGCTTATTGAGAGTTTTTAGAGTCTTTTATCTGATCGACCGATAGAACTGATCTGATCAGAATTCAGGGGCCACCAGTTCAATCCACCCCAATTCGGTTTTCAACCAAAGAACCGACTTGTTTCAACCTATTCGTTGGTCGAACCGAGAACTAGAAATCAGACTGGATTGGATTTTTTAATATTTTTATTTTTTTACTTTTTGAATTTTAATGGTTTTAACAGGAGTTCGGACAATGAATTAGAATGTCGGAAATAAGATCATCTTAAGTTCTATATAAAAGTGTAAAATACTCATATAAAAAATTACAAAAAAAAATCACACGTGAAACTTTGATAACAAAAAATTGCCAAAAAGTGAATCCTTAAAGCAAATGAGAGAAATAAAGAATGCGTAAATTGTAATTTTATTGAAACTAATGGGTTGTCTTTTGAACAAACTTTACTGAAGTTTAAGAGGTTAAATGTAAATTCGATCTTACTCTATAGTTTAAGGGAAAGAAAAGTACAAAACGAGTACATAGTTAATTTTATTAAAAAGGGAGAAAGTTTTTATGCTTAGTTTTAAAAAATTCGTAGAGTTTTAAGTATAAAGTTATAGAAAATGAAATTTAGATTGTTTATTACTTTAGTAAAAAAGAAAACTATTGCAATAATATTAAAAAACCTACAACTTTACTATTCATCATTTTTTTTCTATTTGTAATTTATAAAGGGTTGACACATATGACGTGGTTGGTGACACATATGACGTGATTATATTATTATTATTATTATTATTATTATTATTATTATTATTATTATTGTAGTTGTTGTTTTTATTACTATAATAATAATAATAATAATAATAATAATAATAATTATTATTATTATTATTATTATTATTATTATTATTATTATATTATTATTATTATTGTTATTATTGTTATTATTTTAATATATATAATTCTATTTAGTTAAGTATTTAAATAAAATTAAAACTTGATAATATTTAGTTACAAAAATATAAATAGTAATGTAAATTTATTTATAAATTAAAATTTATGTTTATTTACTTATTTTAGTGAATTAAATAATTTTATGTTTATTAAATAATGTATTAACTAAGAGAAATTTATTAAATAGGCGCAAGTTAGAAACAATAGTATAAAACAATTGTATCCAGGTGTTAAAAAGTTGTATTAAGCTTCTTAAATTTTAATTTAATTTGCAATTGTGTAGTACATAAATGTTTTATCTAATCGTGTATATTATTAAGTCATTCACTTTATAAAACAGGTCCTATCAGTCGACCGATAAGATGACCGGTTTGTTGATCTAATTAGATTACTTATGGACATACATAATGGAATCATGTGGTGGATAATTGGTTGTCTGAAAGTGCGTTAGCCTCGTCCACAAATCAGTAACTTTTAGGAACAAAATGAAGATAAAGCCAAACGTATGCCTAACCAGTCTCTGATGTTGCAACCACTTAACAAATTTGTCTTTACCTTGCTCCTTATGAAACTTAGTACGTAGTATTGCTAAATGTTTTAATGGAAACTATTAAATAATAAAAATAAATTAACTTGTTAATGATAAACGTACTTAAATCTTCTTGGTAAGTAGTATTTCCCTGATCATTTGATGGTTTCATCTGAACTCAATTATATATACACATAACAATGTTTAAGTGAGAAGTAATTGCGAGAATCAATCAAAACTAACATAGTGATATTAAAAATAAAATCAAAGCTTTTATTACTAGATTAGCAGATTTTTAAATTTAATAAACTAGTTTTGAATTCCTATTAATTAAATTTCAAACGAGTCTCTCTTTTTGCTCCTCTCCACTCTCCTAAAAGATTTATCAATGTGCATTCTTATTCCTCTCACTTCCGAACCACCTTCGGAAGACGAGAAACACATGACACGTGACCCTAGTATTTTTTGTAGGGTTATACATATGTACTAGCTTAGTAAGTCATGTACTACACGAATTAAATAAAAATATTAAACTAAAAGTTATTTATTAAAATAATTATTTATTAATAAAATTATACATATAATTAACTACTTTAGGTAGTAAACAATAACAACGTTTTTCCAAACTTTCATCTTTAAAAAAATTTTGCTTTAAAAACTAGTTGTTTAAACACTCAAATTTTTTATAAAATACATTTTTTAAACAATGTCCTTTTTAAAAGTTCTTCGTATTAAAAAAGCTTCATATTTTATAAATTTATATTTGTAAAAAAATTATGTTTTTTTTAGTTTATCAAAAAGTCTATTTTACAAATTGGAAAGTATATATATAAATAATTATTAACCATCAATGTATCGTTTAATGGTTAACTTTCATTTTAGTAATGATATTTGCTCAAATCTTAAGTGAAGTATAGTTGGATAGTGTAGAAAAATGATATATGATTTATAAACAATTTGTTTTATTAGTATGGAAGATATATATGACATTCAAGCGTATGAAGGATTCCGTAAAATTCATGTGATTACATTTTAAGAAATTTCTTATGTTTTTGGAGAAGCTGATAATATTATTTATACGGTAGTTACTCAGTTACTCTTAGAATTTGCTTTGTTTGAGAGCACTAAATTTTTACTTTGTGACAAATATATTTGAGGATACCTTTTATTTTCTTTATACAATAGTATCTATGTTTCTGAATCGAGTCGGGCGAATATTTTGTGAATTGACCATTGTTACCAAATATTTAACCACCTGGCGTATTTTTTATTTTTTTATTTTAAATTAAGTCAATACTTTTATCACCAATGACAACTCTTATATTATAATTATCATAAATTTACATCTAGTTTACATTAATTTTGCAGTCAGTTTCGTTAATGTTTTTTTTTGTTCATAATCATTATTGTGAATGAAAATGAGTGCAAATCAAGTTTAAATATTTGATAATTATGTTACTTAGAGTGTTATATACTATTACTCAATACCGATTAATCGGTCAATGCGTAATAGTATGGACTATTAAAATCAAAATTTTCTTTTTTATAATATTAAAGTTCAAATACTAATAAAAAGTTAAACAGTTCAAATATAATAAAAGTATCGCTTTACTGTTCAAAGAAGTTTATCATTAATAGATTCTTATATATATGTGTGTGTCTATATGTGACTGGCTGCAGTTTGCAGTCTCAACTTTAAATATGATATTCGTGGTTGCTAGCTTGCCCTTAACTAATCACATGAACTTGCTAGCAAATATTCCGAACATGAGTGAAAGCAACATTCAACTACTATGCCTCCTTTACACTATAAATATAGCCCATTTTCATCATGCACACGCAAAAACCACAATCCATAAATTTTGCGTTCTATAATATTAAATCAGCCATCTCCACTGATTAAGATATATAAGATCATTGCTTGGAGCACAAGGAACTCATCATGCTTACACCTAAAAAGCTTGTGAAAATGGCACGGAAATGGCGTAGAATGGCAGCCAAAGGTGGTTCAACTGTGGCTAACAAAGGCCATTTCGTGGTCTACACTGTTGATCACAATCGTTTTGTGATTCCATTACATTATCTCAACAACAACATTTTTCGTGAGCTTTTGAAGATGTCTGAGGATGAGTTTGGCTTGCCATCAAACAGGCCTATCACATTGCCTTGTGACTCAAGCCTCATGAAGTATTTAGTGTATGTTTTGGAACGTACCTTGACGATAGAACTTGAGGCTTTACTCGTTTCAATAGCAGCAAATCGATGTTATGCATTAGATCAAGGTAGCGAGAGTGAGAAAAACTTGTTAGTATATGGTTTCTAATGAATCTCGGTCATGTGATGCCAGCTTATATGTTTGGATTGGTCATACTATGATTTGTACTTACATAGTACCATGATCGAGAACGTGTTTGGTTTATTCAATATTAACACGAAAAGAATCAGAAATTTAGGTCTAGATTGTAAAATTTTAGAATGAAGAAGTATCCATTTGAACTCTTTGTGAACCAATTCCGTCGATAGAATATATTATTGTTAACTTAGAAAGCGATAAAAATAATATCTAAGAAAATGAATAACTCCTTTGCAAAATAAGTTCTACATGTAAAGTAGTGCATATATTGCCAGCCAATTATTTGTGATCATCTACTGTTCCAACAGTAAAAAGCACAAAATCAAAGAATTGAAATACGTTGTCTTATATATGTCTTATCTTTGTTTCACATGTGTCATAAGTTGTATTATGTTGTAAGTTCTACTATATAATAAAAAACCACAAACTAGGTCCAACTATATACAACTAAAAAATATGGACAAGCTATACAAAATGACGTAATAGATTCAAATAAAAAAATATCACAGGTAGTGCATATAGTGGAATCTATATATAACGTGAACACATCGAATATGAAAAGTTTATATAGTTGAATCTATATTTAGCATAAACAAGTAATAGAAAATTTAACTACAAGAAATATGAGTAGTGTTACACGAAGTGTGTAATAAATGCGTCGAATATAATGGCAAATCTTTTTAAGTGATGCTATTATAATAGATCTACTCCAAATAGTACCAAGAATATATATTTTTGAATATTAATATTTAATTAAGTATTAAGGTAAAACTGTAATTTACAAGAAAACTAATATGCGATGAGATGATTAGCGGTTTGATTGTTTAGTGTTCAAAAAATAAGGGTTGTCGCGATAATATCAATCACAAAATGATGCATGTCGATAAGCTTTACATCTGCAATTATTTTATTTCCATAGTTGTTGATACAACAAAAAAAGGAAATGTGGAAATCAAGCCCATGCTTAACTTGGGAAACAGCTATTTGTTGGTTGTATCTATTTGGCATTATTCTAGAATTTTAAAATTAAAAATATCATGTTACAGTCAAAAACGCATTTAGAAGGAATTTGAAATCCCACAATCAAGGGAATTTAAGATGAAACATTTCCTTGACTTTTACATTTAATTACCTACTCAAACATAATTTTACTTGAAAATTATATTAGTTTCTTAATTGCATTTCTTTCCATTTCATTCATTCCAACCAAACACCCCCTAAGCAAACTAGGTGATTTAATATGATAATAAACTTATTTTACTGTATAATAGTTGTTTTGTAATAACAGATTGATGTAGGAAATGTGGAATGTATTAACTAGAAATTCAAGTAACAAATCAGGTGATAAATTGTAGTTAGGGATGTTGTAATTTATTGATGATCTAATCTTGAAAGAAGGAAATAGAGAAAAAGGGAAATACAGAGGGGATACGACTGGAACACAACTAATGATAATAAAATTTCTCTACCCTTCAACTGGGAAATACTTAAAAATTATGATTGTAAAACGATTCTTTAAAATAATACACAACAGAAATTGCGATAACCACTTACATAACGTAGTGGTAAACACATACTCCCTTTATTGATGAGGTGGTGGTTTAATGATTCACTTAAGATGTGTGAAGTAGATTTAGTTTGAAGTAACTACAGGAGTAGATTAGGGCAATTAATAAAACAATAATATAGAAAATTAAAAGAGATAGCTTTAACAATCTAAGACAAAAAAAAAAGAAAAGAAAAACACAAAAACAAAAACAAGAGTGAGTCTTATTAGAAAAATAAATAACAAAATATTAAAAAATAACTTAGAATAACAGGACTTGCTGTGATTAGAGATTTGATAACAAAATAGTTTTAATTTGTTAATTCCTTGCTCTTAAAAAGTAAGCATAAATACTCGTGCATATTATTAACTTATTTTCTAATACCATAAAAGAAACCATACTTACTATCATATATTCTTGTTAAATAAATAAAACATTATCTGTTAAATCAACTGGCGCTATTATTTAGCCACTATTACTAAATTTATAACATGTAAGAACGGTTTGTCAAGTATTATTAGATTATGGATGGAATTTGGCCCGTTCAGACTAAAGTTTATGCATATGTTTAAGCAATTTTGTGCAGACATGTAATATAGTTTATGTAGTCGCTTTTATTTAAGACATCCATATAGTAAGTGATTGTGCCTAGGGAATGGGTCAACCCGGCTCGTATAAATAAATTAAGTGTTAAAAACAAAAAGTGCAGGACTGGTGAAGGGTATGCACTTACAACACAACAACACAATGAGAAGAGTTGCTTAGAACACTTAACAGATCAAATGGGGAGTGGTTAAGTCGTTAATGAAAGATGCTAAGAACACAAGTAAATGTGAGCCAGAACAAGATTGCAAACAACACAATATTTGGTTTTCAAGAATGCTATATATTGCTTCTCAAGTTCTATTACAAGTTACAAAGATCGATAGAAAGTTACAGTACTTGAGATACTTTACTACATCCTACTGCCGGCCATACTTTGAAGGCCAGCTGGATACAATTGACTAGACAACTACAAAATAAAATATAGAGTCAAAAGGCATATCTGCCTTTTGACTTGTGACTATGACATGCCATAGCTCACATCCTAATATATTACAAAAAGCATAAAAGTACATAAAGTAGAAAGCATGACTCAAGACCTCAATGTACAGTTACCAAAAGCATGGACCTTTCACCAACTCATGTAAGTTGGTGACTTTTACAGAGTTGCAGCGGAAAGGTGGTCCAGCTTTATGGTAAAGTACATCAGATAAAGGCATATCTCTAAAAGTCTTCGGAAGAAATCTCTGTCTTCACTCTTTGGCTTCGGAAGACTTTGTCTTTGAAGTTTCGGAGACTTCACTTTTGGCTTCGGAAGATGTTGGTCTTGGCTTCGGAAGAGATTTACACTTAGAATATTTCTAGTGCATGGTGTAAAACTTCTAAAGCATTTTTCTTCTGTTCTTTAGTGCATGCTTGCAAAGAGACTTTGGACGTTTTGGCTGCATCAGACTTATAGGAATCCTTACAAACTCCCCCTAGGCTGATGCTACCAAACATTTAGAAGATCTTCAGATGTTTGTAGTCTTCAGCTAATGATTACCATACCCTTCTTCATCAGATGGTCATGATCATTCAGACTCTCATAAATCTTCTCATCTCAAAGAGATCATGGAGAGGTAAGTTGATTATTTCTTGCCATGTATAGACATTCTCAACACCTTGATCTCTGATCACATGCCATCTCTCTGGATTAGTAGTGAAGGTCCAGCATAAGATGGGTGTCTCAACTGCCAGAGGAACCACTTGAATTGGAGTTGATTGGGCTGCCTCTTCAGCACTTTCTCAGGTTGATCTGACTCAGCCTGAGGTGTAGAGGTGGATGATTCAGGCTTCTTCTTCTTAGACTTTGGTTTAGAAGCCATCCTCTTCTTCCTCTTAGAAGACTTTAACTGAGAAGACTGGTCTGCAACACCTTGTTGATCATCCTTGTCTTTCTCATTTGGGTGTTCCTCCCTCACAGGTTCAGAAGGAGAGGGAGTTTGACCCAGCTGTGGATCAGAGATGAAGCTTGCTGAGGCTCACCAGGAGGTCCGGTTGTGTTGTCTCAGGTTGTTCAACCTTAACCTCCACTTCAGGTGGAATTTGACTTGTTGGAGAGTATAAGTCAATCAGCTCTCCACTCTTGATCTTCTACTTGATTACCTTGATATGCTCATCCATTGTGGATAGAGACATAGGGCCAACTCTCCTTCCGGAGAATCCATACAGCTTCAAGAAGATCATCATCCTTTGTCTGTCAACAGACTTCTTCATACTCTTTTGGATGATATCTCTTGACTTTGCAGCATCTTCCCTCATATTTCTTTTGTTGCCTTTTGTTCTTTGAGAACTTGAAGTTCAAGCTGTTTGAGATACTCAAACTCAATGTACTCAAAGGACAAGGGAAGAAGTGCAGATGCCTGGTAGAGACCTGTGGCACTCAGGTAGTTGATCATGTTTTGCCTATCTATTTCCTTGTCTCCCTGAGTTTCTTGTATAGCAGCCATATCCTCTTGCATAGGACTTTCCTGAACTGGGGAGAGAGTTGGAGCATGCTTGTATAATCTTTTCTGTCTCTTCTCTTCTTTGAATTAGAGAAGTACTCTTGCATCCTTTGCTTCCTTCATCTGTCTTGACACTTGCATGTCAGCCAGTTCATTTAATTGCTCTAAGGGGAGAGATATAATCTTATCTATGTCATAGTTCCTGGTCTGCAGGTAAGTAATCCTGACTGCCCTCAACTCATCTTCTTGAGTGTTTGGTCTGAGGGCAGCCCTGATTGCAGCTTGCATAAAGCATGAAGACCCAGAGGAACTTTTTCCACTTAGCTTCCTCTTCCTCTCTCTCATCCTCCTCAATTTCCTCAGAAGTCAAAATCCTTTTCCCTTTGTCACCCACAGACCTTGTAACTCACAGTGGATAGAGGTTTGGCCTTCATTGCTTGTTAGCATCCAAGCTCTGGCCAGAGAGAGGTTGTGAGACACCTTCACCAGCAGTGTTTCGCTGAGGAATGAATTTCCGAAGCAGTTCTTGGTGTGACAGGGATCTCAGGCTCTATCACTAGGCTTTCAGCCAAGGTTTTCTCTTTGAAGCTAATCTCAAGGTCTGCCTCAGCATCCAGTTGACCAATGACATTACCTGATTGCCTTTGTCTCCTTCTAAGGCTGAACTCTTCAGTAATTCTGTCTTGAATCCCTGAGTGCTAACCTGCAGCATGTATTGATTTGCTTGGGTTGACAAGTGGCATGTTGATCAGTCAAGACCTTCATAGTAGTCCAAAGTCTGAAATTGAACACTTCTTGCTGCCCTTGAACTTTGTGAAGAATGAGGGCTCTTCTATCTATCAGCATCATACCTCCACCCAATAATGTAGTTTGAAGTTCCTTGAGGTGGAGATGACACAGCCCTTGGAATGCCTTCCTCAAAAAGACTCCTAATGACAGAGTCTATTATGTCCACATCAATGTGAACTTGAGGAAGTTGCTGAGTATGCACAGTTGTAAGTGAGGATGGTGATTCCTCAATGTCCATACTCCTTGAAGAACTCCCAGGTTCTGTGACTGTAATGACTTTCTCCCCCTTTTTGGTAGCATCACCCTCTTGCATAGGTGAGCTAGAGGTTAGGTCAATCACATTCACAGGTTCTTGTGTTCCTGGTTGAGCTCTTCTTAAAGGTCTTCCAGCTAGTTTTTCCCTGAGATAAGATATCTCAACTTGCTGATCATTGATCCTATTATGTAGGGTAGTCACCTGAGATTCAAGGTGACTAACCTTAAAGACTAAATAGGAGCATGTTTTTAATAGTTTTTGCACCTTTAGTCTCAGATTCCCCTCTTCTTCATCAGAAGAATTATTGGGGGATGAGACGATTGGACCAAAGTCCTTTCTCTCACCAGCAGCCTCAGGTTCTTGGCTGCTGGATTTCCTCTGCACATTGACATCCTCAGTTGAGGTGTCAATGGGCTGAGTTGCCATGGTTGAGGTCTTAATGATGTAATCACTTGTAGAAGTAAGAGCCTCTTCCATATGGATATCCTGAACAGGTTCAGAAGTATCCACCTCAGTTATGGGTGACTGATGTGGGCTAGACAAAGGAGACTCAGGAGTACTCATCTCTCTTTGAGTAGGGGAAGAGTAGAGAGACTCATGGTACCCACTGAAACCTAAGTCTTCATCAGTATAGAATGAGAGGATGGGAATGGGTTGATTTAAGTCTAATGGCTGGGGATGGTAACTGTCCATTGAAGGTTGTTCACTTGAGTGTTGAGACTCAGAGTGAAGGCTTAAGGCAGTTGGGCTTGTGAGCTCAACATGGTGAGCATGAGGAACCTCAGCCCTGATTGTTGAAGAGATGGGAGTGGTCTGCTCCTCAGGGGAAGTGGGAGCTCTAGTGTCCACTTCCTCCTGTATGGGTGAGTATATGGGGGCTTGCATAGACTCAATATCTTGAGCAGGGGTTCGTTTGTATTTTTTTTGGTAGGTAAGGGTGACTTTGGGCTTTTTGGGTGGTTGAGAGGTAGAAAGTGTGGGTTCAACACTAGCTTGTGTTGCTAGGTTGTCACCTTGAGCAATGAGCTCTAACATTTTGGGACTAGGGCTGTTACTACCCCTGAGAAGCCTACAGTTGGCTTCTTTATAATTTTAAAGATGCCGGGTTTCATCTGTCCCAATTTAATAATATTATCTGTTTCCCTCAACTGTGAGCCCAGTTCACAGTTGAGAATATGTTAAACATATCTAGGAAACATATAATACTTTAAGGAGTCCAAGTTAGCAAGCAAATTTGTATTAACAAATTGAGAGTACCTGAACTTGACCCCTTGAACCATTCCATGTACTATGAAGGAGAGATCCTCAGGAATCTGGTCCCACTCTCCATGCTTGTTTGACAAGCTATGGATAACCATGTGAATCCAAGGATCGCAATCAGGAAATTATCAGTGTCGGTTGATGGCAAGTCAACGTTTGCGGAATCAACGTTGGCTTGGTTTAATTGTTTTGTAGTAAATTTCAATATCAACAAAGATGCAAGAACACACTAAAAAGACACACAATTAATAATACGTATTTCATTAAACATGTTAATGATTACAAAAATAGGAATGATGATATTAAATTTTGGTGATGGATGATGCGACGACTGCTAGGGTTTGATTGTGAGATTTGATGTGATGTTTGCTATTTGTGGAATTGTCGTATTGCTATTGCTGTTGCTGTCATAGATTCGAAACCTAGGATCCATTTATATAGACAATGATGTTTCTGTTAAAGGAAACACCGGATCTCTTGGGATTTGAATTGTTTCTGTTAAGGAATCATCGGATTTCTTCGGATTCGCATAACTGCCTTGTTGACTTGTTGACTCGTAACACTTGTATTATACAAGTGTTTGGACTCCTCATGAATATTATCTTCCGTAGATGATTTGTTCTTCCATAGAAGTCTTGTTCTTCCGAAGCAATCTTCTTCTTTCGAAGCAATTTTGTTCATCCGTAACAATTCTCACTTGAACTCTGATTCACTTGAACTCCAGTTGATTTGTTCATCCGCAGATGATCTTCGGATGTTTTGTAACTTATAAGAAATATATCTACGGAAGAACAAAATATTCATCCGTAGATGTTTCTTACACTTGGTGAATTTCAGAATTTGATCAAGTATTATGTTTGTACCTGCAATTATCCATAATAACACATACATATATGGGTTAGCATATATAATTAATGCATGCATAATAACTGACAATTACAAATATTTATTACAAGAATTGATTAAAGTTCTAAGCCTATACAAATTGATCTAGACCTATAAGTCCTAAATCTAACAATACTCCCCCTTATGCTTAGATCCTTGTAATCAATCCTTCAAAACAGAAAGCTCCTTGACTCTGGCAATGATCTTGTTGTAGAAGTAAGACACAACAGTCTTCTGATGATCATACTTGTAGTTGATCTTCATCTTGCTGAGCTTCTTTAGAGTCTCAAAGCTTATCCCCAGAACATCTTCCTCTGTAGTGAGTGTGTCTAACACATTGTTGTTGTTCACCACTTCTAGCTCATCTTGCTCTGAAATTATGAGTTCTGTGAATTCATTAAAAGTTGTTCCCTTCAGTAGTCCAGCATTGAATCTTCTTCTTTTGTAGGCTTTGGCATGTAATTTGTCAATCACTTGTATCACATGGACATGCAGGAACTAATCATTTTGTGCTTTTTCATCAGCCAGCTTGGGAAAGAATTTGTCATTAAGGTACGAGGTGTAGCTGGGATGAAGTAATTTGATATCCACAGGATCAAAGATCCTGATCCGGTTAGCTTTCTTGTTTTCAGCATTTCTTAGCAGGACCAACTCCTTTGTTTTCTCAACACATCCCCATTCAGTTATAGGGTATGTGAATTGAGTCCCTTTAATGCATTTGATTGCTGTTATAGTTCTACTTTTGTAGCCAACCCTCTTCAAGAATTCATCATCTACAGATTCTGAGTCATTGGACTTGTATCTTTTAAGCCCTTTGATTCTCTTCTGATGCTCTGCATCTTCTCTTTTAGCTTCTCTGAGGACATCATCTTTTTAAATTTAGTCTTGAGCTTTCCCACTAGAGTTGAGAAGTCTCTTCCTCTAGGGTGAATTGGATAATTGCAGATGATCAGGCTTTGAAGATCTTTGATGTCATTCTCTGGCAGACTCACCACTGAAATACATCATGGAAGTATTCAACTCTTCCAGATGTTCTTTTAATAATAGCACAATCCCAGTCTGGATCATATTTTCAGGCCATGATCCTTTCTCTTCCACAAAATTTGAAGTTGTGAGGTGGTGTATTAGTTGTATCAGAGTGGACTTTTGTTCAGTTATCTCCTTCACTGTAGTGCCAAGTGACCATACTTTGCCTGGTATTACTTCTCTTGGCTCTCTGATCAATTTGTCCTTTCCTTTGTGCTGATCTTTAGATTCAACTGTTATAGGTTCAGCAGGAAGTTTGCTTTGTGCTCATAGGATGGATGTGGAGCTTTAGTTCTGAATTTTACACCAGTATCCAGCTTAACTTTCATCACATGCTCCATCATCCTTCTAAGTTCTCTTACTGACCTTCCCTTAAGCTCATGTGGTTTGTAGTTATGGACTTGTAACCAACAAGTCATGTTGTATTCTCAGCTTAGTTGTGTCACAATGTCCCAACTTCTTCTTTATCTTCTGGATGGATTGAAAGGTGCTGAAAGCTTCATAGTCACACATTTGGAATCATAAAGCATGCAAGCTCAAATTCTTTCAACAGATTCTTCATCTCAGTCATGTTTAGCCTCTCAACCATGTCATAAGGGAACCATGGTTAATGAGTGTCATGAACATGGTTAATTCAGGCCTCTCTTCTAATATGTCTTTTGTAGTCAGAAGATCATCAGCCTTGAGACTTCCTCATCTGTTGGAGAGTCTTCATTGATCAGCTCTTTCCACTCTTCATCACTGTCATCATCCTGGTGAAAGATAGACTTCACAGTAGATAAATCTACTAAAGGTGTGTGTTTAGGAGATGTGAGCTTTTGTTTCTTGGAAGAACTTTCATCAGTTGTCATCTTCTTCTCTGCAGTACCAGATACTTTCTCTTCCTTGAGTACAAAATTAGCTCTTTTGATGACTCAGCAGATTGTTTTGTTTGAACAGTTGAAACAACAGCATTTGACTCTAATGCACATATCTTCCTTTTGAGCTGCTCAATCTCTTCTTCTTTTCTTTTTATCACATTTGATTGAGCAGAAATAGAGTTATTTGCTTGTTCAAGCTCCATCATCATCCTTTCTTTTTCTTCCTTTTCAATTTCTTCTGACTCTTTAAGCTCAGACTTCTTATCAAGTAGAGCATCAATGACTTGATTGTTGCATTGAGCATCTTCTCTCAGCCTTTTTTATTCTAGCTTCTTGCTTCATCAGCTCTTCATCCTTTCTCTGATCACTCCCTTCAGCTCCTGTATTCTTTGCTTTTTTTTTTGATTTTAGCACTAGCTTGTTGTACTTAGCAACCAAATAACTCTTGCTGACAGGGATATCATTATCACTTAGATCATCTTCATTGTAGGCAATCATATCAACATAGTTTGCTTCTTCTTCTTCTTCCTGATGTTGAGCGTCAAGCTCATCATCATTTACTTCTTCCGGGTCTACACTTGCTGAGCTTGAACTGGGCTCAATGGCTTGATCTGCCAGTTCTTGATGTGGTTGTTGTTATTGCTGATGGTCAGTCACCAGAGAGATTGGTTTAGTTTCATTTGAGAGTACAGGGAATTCAGTTTTGGTTAAAGATAGTTGAACTGTACTTGCTTGTGAGGCTAACTCTGTATCCCCAGTGTAAATGCTCTCAGTGGATGAATTTTCTGGATTTGGAGGTTGTGGAAAAAGTTGCATTTGAAGCTGATTTGGTGATTGAGGGTGAATTGGAGAGATTGGTTCTGTGTTTTGGCTGGCAGGAGAATTTGGTTGGGGTGTTGGTTGTTGATTTTGTGATAGAGGGTGAATTGGAGAGATTGGTTCTGTGTTTTGGCTGGCAGGTGAATTGGATAGGGATGGTTGAGGTTGATGATGTATGGGTGATGTATCTGGTGAGTGAGTGTCTTGAACAGAGTTGGTTGATGAACCTCCTGTTGATCTTCCCACACAAGCTCTTGAGGAATGTTTGCATGAGCATCTACCACATGATCAAACATGGACATGTCTCCTCCTTCATATTTCCCAGATATTTTATTCAGTACAGATCTCCCAAGGTGTGATTGAACGAACACATCACCATCCACAGTAGTTCCAGGCAGATCAACATTGATGATTAGTTGCAGAAACCTTGGAAACATGTACATCTTGTCAGCCTTCGGTACTTTGATGTGATCACATAAGCAGTTGAAGATGTACTTTTAGTAGTTGTAGGTTTTTCCCTCAAAAACACCAATAATGCCTGAAGAGATATGCCTTGAAAATCTGTCAAGTCCAGATTTCCTGTTTGAGATGCACTTAAGATAAGTGTGACAGAGAAATCTGTACGGCTTGCAGAGTCTTCCTTTCTTTATTTCTCCTTCTCGAAGTCACCATCATACCCCATCAGTAGAAAGACTTTTTCTATGTATTCATTTTCAAACACATCAGGGTGACCAGCTTCTATATCTCCCAACTCAAGAACCCTTCTTATTGTTTGTTCATTCACTCTCAGTCTTTGATTCTTCACATCAGCCACAATAACTTGATCATCTTCCTCTATTTGGGCGGAGTTCCAGAAATCAGTGATGTGCGATTGGTGAATCACAGGCTCTGCTGATAAGGCATAGAACAGCCTGGATCTTCTTAGATATCGGATAATGTCTTGACACCCTACAGAAACAGGATCGTCAGGGTTTAAGAAGGCACACACATTGTGTTCTTTCGCAAATCGATTATCCATTTGTTCAGAAGAAGAAGATTTCGTTAGAATCACACTGAGAATACAAACAGTTGTGAGATTAAACGATATTCAAATGCTTCATTATTGAAACATTACGACATGTTTTACCTTGAACACAGCGATCTGAGAGCACAGATATATGTTTGTTTTGATGTTTTGATTTGGTAAAATTTGAATGTTATCGAAGGGGGAAAAGTTTGTTGAGAGTGTGTTTTTCTAGGTCTGAATAAAATGAACTGAAAAGGCAAATAATGAATTTTGAAGTCAAACACATCATTTATACTCTATGACATATTAATTTTTATCACTTTAATGAAGTGGGTGTTGGGTTTGTATACATAGTTGTTTAACCATTTAAACAAGAAAAAAAAAAACGCAGCGGATTAAAGGCTTAATTTCATGTTTTATAATCTGAAAAATAAAGCTCATAACTTTGTTTTAACAAACCCAAGAACATAGGATCAATTATATGTGTTTGAACAAGCTATCAACAATAAATAACAACCAAAAGAAACCGTGGAACTACCTTCCAAGGCTGCTGAAAACCGTTGATGAACTACCTTCCAAAAGGCTGCTGAAAAACGGGATTTGGATGAAGATGGGGCTGCTCTTGAATGACCAAAACATCAAAGTAGATGTCCTCAAGCTTCCATACCCACAAGCATGATTCAAAACACCTTTCTTGCTAGGATTTGTGCACTAAATCGCAAGAACATGGCTGCTGAAAACCGATTTTCAGCCTAGTTTTTCCTTTTTGGATGAGAAAAAAAAATGGATCTTGCAAGTATGAGAGAGAGAGCTGAATGGGAGAGTATGACTAGTGTTAATTGGAGTGTAGTTTCAAGACACAAAATGACCAATAATGCCTTCAAAGGGGGCGGCCAAAATCTTATGTTTAAAAAGGGTTCCCCCCATTTTTAAACACCCACTAATATGTAACTAGTTGTATTGTTAGTTATATAATTAACCTTTTAAATATATAACTTAAACACACACTCTTATTATTTGATGTTATTTAACAAACTTAAATAACTTTACAAATAATGTCCATAAACAAATATCCTTATAAGTTGTTCTTTCTCACATATAATTTATTTAGAAACCCATTTTCTAAATTGGTGCAATGATTTAATTGTATGATCATATCATCAATTAAATACATATTGGTGTTTGCTAAACTTGTTATTGGGTATGACCCGACTTGGATCATGACGTACTAACCACATCAATATTCTATGTGTCTTGGGCATAAAGAATCCAACAATCTCCCACTTGCACAAGATTCATAGAAGATTGATGCAAGCAGTAAATACCGCCTAACAACGGTTTACTACCCTTAATACGCATGACTTAGAAGCCATTCAATAACATTATCCCCTTCAAGTATCTAACTTGAAATGTTTTAGGTGAATCAATCATTTATCCTTTTGTTACAGATGTCATGTTAAATCCAAGGACACAGAATGATCATTCCTTATTGATTTAACTTAATCAGGCCTTAGACATCATGCTCTCAACGAATAAGAGGAACAAATTCCATCTTGACTACATACGTTTCTCACAATCACCTTATGTCGTACCTGAACATAGCCTTATGTACTGACCAATATTTCAGATCAGCAAAGAACTAGCCCAAGGTGTAACACTTGGTGAATATCAAAACCCAATATGTATCTCAGGTCGGAAGATACCAAATGATATTCGTCTTTACTCAAATTTACTTATGATCAATCAATGAGATTCCATGTAGTAAGATTTAAGACACGGGTCAGTCCAATATTCGTATCCCACGAATATCTATGAACCTTGGCAGCAACCAATTGCTCTATATTCATGCCTTATGAATATCGACCAATCCAAGTTCATAATAATCTTACGTTCATATTTGCTCCCACAATTATGACCGGCTACAGACATTTAGAATAATGATATTATTCATGGATGTAAACATGCTAAAAGGAACATAACTCAAATATCACAAATATATAGATGAGTTAAATATTGCAATTGTTCCATATTTTCAATATTAATACTAAACAGATCAATTCCAATCACTGGAACATCGAAGTCCTAAGGCACAAGTATGACTTTCATGCTTCGCCCTTTCAAGGAGCTTCGTGAGTGGATCCGCAATGTTTTGATCAGTGTGAACTTTGCGAATACATATCTTTCCCTTTTCAACTTCCTCCCTTATGTAGTTGAATCTCCGCTCATTTTGCCTAATCTTTTGATGTGCATGGGGTTCCTTGATTTGAGCAATCGCAACCTCGTTATCACAAAAGATTTTTAAGGGGTCTTGAATGGTAGAGACCACCCTTAGATCGACGATAAACCCCTTTTGTCGATGCAGCTTTCCAAGCTGCTAATGAGGCGGCTATGTATTCGTATTGTAGTGGACAATGCTACCCATTCATAATGGGGACATACCCCGATTGTGATCGAGGATCATCACGATCAGTTTGGAAACTCACATCCGTGTAACCCTTTACAACGAGTTCCTCTTTATCAGATCCGTATATTAGAAAAATATCCTTAGTCCTCCTAAGGTATTTCAATATACTTTTAGCAGCCATCCAATGGCTATTATTTGGATTCCGCTGATATCTGCTTGTCATGCTTAACGCGCATGACACGTTCGGTCTAGTGCATATAATCGCATACATGATGGATCCTATAGCAGACGCATATGGGATGTCCTTCATACAATCTTGCTCATCCTTTGAACTTGGACATTGAGATGTACTCAATACTGTTCCTCTTTGAACAGGTACCATACCTTTCTTAGAGTTTTCCATCTTGAACCTTTTCAAGACTTTATTAGTGTATGCACTATGGTTTAGACCCATCAACCCCTCGATCTATCCCTGCAGATATTTATTCCTAAAATATAGGCGGCTTCACCGAGATCTTTTATGAAAAAACAACTTCCAAGCCAGGTTTTAACACCTTCCATGGTTGGAATGTCATTTCCAAATAGTAGTATGTCATCAACATACAATACTAAGAATGTGATTACACTCCCACTAGCCTCTTTATACACACAAGCCTCGTCAGCGTTCTTGATGAAACCATTTCTTGATCCATCAAAACATTGATTCCAACTTCTCGATGCTTGTTTCAATCCATAGATTGATCTCTTTAACTTGCATGCTTTATTAGGATGCTTTGGATCGACAAAACCTTCAGGCTGAACCATATGGACAGTCTCTTCGAGATGTCCATTAAGAAAGGTGGTTTTGACATCCATTTGACAAATCTCATAATCATAATGAGAAGCAATGGCAAACAATATCCTAATAGACTTTAGCATTGCCACAGGCGAGAAGGTTTCATCATAATCAACCCCTTGAGTTTGAGTGAAACCTTTTGCTACAAGTCTTGCCTTGTAAGTTTCCAAGTTTCCATACATATCTGTTTTCTTCTTGAAAACCCACTTGCATCCAACCGGTTTGGAGTTAAGTGGAGGGTCAACCAATTCCTAAACTTGGTTGTCATACATGGATTGCATCTCTACGTTCATGACTTCCAGCCATTTGTCACAATCTGAATTGGACATTGCATCATGGCATGTAGTTGGCTCATCGGAGTCAACCACATAGCATCCATCCATGAAAAATCCATATCTTTCAGGTGGAGTGCTAATTCTACCAGATCTGCGAACGTTTTGTGTGTATTGATCAACCTCTTGATCATCATCAACAACCTCTTGTTGATAGCTAGTGACAACCAAACGTGTTTCGGCTTGTGGATCTTGATCCTCATCAAATTCCACTGTTCTATACGTCATTCCTTCCATAAGGAACTTGGCTTCCAAGAACTCTGCCTTTCGAGCAATAAATACCTTTTGCTCTGTTGGATCAAAGAAGCAGTATCCTATACAGTCTTTTGGATATCCAACAAGTATACACTTAGTGGATCGACTTTCCAGTTGGTTTTGGGTGTTAAGCTTTAACATAAGCTTCACAAGCCCATGCCTTTAAATATGATAGCGATGGAACTCTTCCATGCCACATTTCAAAAGGTGTCGAATCCACTTTCTTGGTTGGGCCATATTCAAAATACGAGCCGCGAAGAGTAGTGCGATACCCCAAAATGATAGAGGTAGTGAGCTTATAGCCATCATAGATCGAACCATATCCAATAGGGTTCGGTTTCTCCTTTCAGACACACCATTATGTTGTGGTGTTCCGGGAGGAGTAAGTTGTGAGACAATCTTACAACTTCTTAGATGATCCTGAAAAGCCTCACTTAGGTATTCACCTCCTCTATCTAAACGGAGAACTTTGATAGTTCTATCGAGTTGATTTTCTACTTCATTCTTGAAGATTTTGAACATTTCAAAAGCTTCATGTTTATGTGTCATCAAGTACACATAACCATAGCGACTGTAATCGTTGGTAAAGGTAATGAAGTATCTTTCACCATTCCTTGTCATTGTCTTAAAGGAACCACATACATCCGAATGTATGATTCCTAATAAGTCTTTTGCCCTCTCGTTAGTACCACTAAAGGGCGACTTGGTCATCTTACCTTGTAAACAAGATTCACACTTATCAAATGAACAATTTTCATTTGTTTTTAAAAGACCATTCTTTTGAAGTGTTTGAATCCAATTCTTGTTTATGTGACCAAGACGACAATGCCAAAGATAAGAATCACTTAAACCCATTTTAAGTTTCTTGGTGCTTGATAGGTATAATGTGTTATTATAGGATGATTCATCATGAACCAATTCATAAATACCATTAAAAGGCATAGCCTTGAAATAAAATACATCATCCATATAAACATAAATACCGTTGTTTACAAACTTTAAATCATAACCATATTTTTTTTAAATGGAAACTGAAATTATGTTCCTTGTCAAACTAGGAGCATACAAAATGTTTTTAATAACAACTTCCAAACCATTTGAAAGTTTCAAAACATTTTCCTTTCTAAAGTGTTAATTTCTTTTGAACCCCTGCAACAGATTGCAAATATGAGTTCCACACCCGGTATCCAATACCTATCGATTTGAAGAAATAACATTTAAGTCAATATGGATCATGCAAGTTGTACGTGAGGTCTACCCAGTATCCCTCTTGTTTCTCAACTCTTTGAGATAGGTTGGACAATTCCCTTTCCAATGTCCTATCTGACCACACTCAAAGCATGGATCGTTTTCCGTTACCTTAGGCTTCATAAGCTTAGGTTTTGGAGGTTCCGTTTTAACCTTCCCTTTCCCTTTGCCTTTCTTATTTATCTTAGAGAACAGGTAGAACCTTTCTACCCATCCCCGCCTCAACTGTTTTGAGCATTGCGTGAAGCTCACCAATGCTCTTGTCCCATCCGTTCATATTGTAATTCATTATGAACGTCTCAAACTTTTAGTTAGGCCATTAAGGATCAAATCCGTGGCCAACTCCTTTGAGACAGGATAGTTAAGCCTCTCGAGGCGATCAATTTGGCTTTTCATCTTAAGTACATAAGATGATACCGATTGGGTTTCTTCCATGTGACACGCATTGAACGCTCGAACCGTTTTGAATCGCTTTACCCTAGCTCGTTGAAGGAACATTTCCTTCAATTGGGTAATCATGTCATATGCCCCATAATGCTCCAAGTCCTTTTGGAGTTCGGGAAATATAGTTCCCAACATGAGGCAGGATACCAGCAAGGAATCCTTAGTGTACTAAAGCCAATCGTTATAGGCCTCTCAACATCATCGGGGTCGGGTTGGTCAGGAATAGGATTGTCAAGGACATAGGCCCTTTTTTTTCTTGCTTGAAAACAATTCAAAAGTTTCAAAACTAGTCCATAAAGTTGGTATGGTTCAGACGATCCCTCTCTAAAATAGTTCTCAGTGAGAGGGTGTAGACGGTCGGGGTGGTAGCATTATTGTTTGTGGCCATTCTACAAAATTTACAAAGTTCTTATTAGTATTTCTGAATAATCTCATTTTAATTATTAATACCCTTTTATGTCTCATAGACAATTAATAATTAAAATCTAGAATCTAACGTTACATTCAAATAATGGTTAGGTGACCTTTATCCCATTATTCGAATTAACAAGGTAGTCAACATTTGACAATTGCAACCTTTTGCAACTTCTAGCCTTTATGGGATCGGTTAAACATCTTATGTTTGGTTGGCATGTTAAATCCCATCAACACATTGTACGCCATGCTTCGGTGACCCTATGCACATGTGCAGGATCGGGTTTTGTCACTAAACACTTGGTTTTCTCTCAAACTCACTTATAATATTCACTCAAACAAGATGAAGCAATGTCTTTGACAAGAGTTGATAGTAATATAATAAGTAACAACAAGCAGAAATATTTTCAAGGCACTTGTATATATTATTTCTCAACTCAAGATTACAAGACACTTACAAGCATACAACAAGAGTTACAATGAGAAACTATATATACTAGATCCTACAGCCGGTTATACTTGATACCAGCTGGAAACCTAAGACTAAAGCATATACTACAATGCTATAGTTAAGGTATCTTAGATAAAGTATTATCTAAGATATGGTAGTCATGACATGTCCATGACTTACCTTTTGTCACCAACTAAAGATGGCAACTGTACTTAACATGAAAAGGTAAACAGTAGATTAAAGTATGGTCAACTACATGGCTTTTGAGAAAACGCCATGCAGTATCTCAGAGATTTGCAGCGGACTGTCAGACAGACCATACTTATGTCTACTGGATAATAGAAGTGTTCTTCCGAAGGTTAACTGGCTTCGGAAGAACAAGTTCTTCCGAAGCCATTTATACTTCGGAAGATGCTTCTATGCTTCCGAGGCTTTAAGGACTTCTTTATTCTTCGGAAGTTGACTTCAGAACTTTGTCTTCAAGTCTTGAACCTTCGGAAGTAGTTTCTTTACCTTCGGAAGTTGGAGTTCTCCTTCGGAAGTGTATTTTACAGTTAACCTTCGGAAGAACTCTTTCTTCCTTCGGAAGTCCCACACTTGGCTTCGGAAGACCTTTACATGTAGTACTCAAAATCTTCTAAGTGTTATTGTTTTGGTTGCAACAGCCTCTTATGATCTAACAAACTCCCCCTAGGCTGATGCTACCAAAACTTCACTTATCTCTACTTCTCAAAGTTTTCAGCACCAGGGATAGAAGATATTTGTCTGTCTCTCTGTTCTTCCCGGAAGTGGTGCTGAGAAGCTTGTACAGGTCATTCGTGGATAGGAGATCCAGTCTATCACTTTGAATGACGTGTACCCTTTGTTGTGACCCCCTGAAGAGAGTTAGTTGACGGGAGTTGTAGTCATACTCCCATCTAACTATGGACTCAAGTTCAGGACCTTCAACCATTTGAAGAAAGGCTTTGCCTTTGGTTGCTGATCCTTTCCTTTGCTCCTCCTCTCTCAGTTTTGACTCCTCTTCGACCTTGCTTCTTGCAGTGAGCTCGGCCATGTGAAGGCTGCCTAAATGATTTCTGATGTGAGCAGCTACTTCGGAGTTTGAGGGGTTGGAGAATGGTTTCTCTGCTAACTCAGCAATATCGAATCTGCTTAAGTGTAGCAGAGATGAGGCATTCAGCCTGTTAGTCTCACCATTCTCTCTCTCAACAACAAAGTTGTGAGAAGAGTCTTCGAACCTCCACTGGACTATCTTCTTTCTGGGTACAAGAGATTGTCTTGGTACCCTATCTCCTTTCTTTGTGTCCAGCAGAGTCACCAGCCTTCTCCTTAGCTTCTTTTCTTCCTCATTCAATGTATCTGAATTGAGGCCAAGGAGTCTTGCGGCTTGGTCCAAAGTTCCTCTTGGCAGATCAAGAAACTCATCTCTTGTGAGGGAACTTGAGGATCCATCAACATAAGTCAGGTTGACTGTATCCTCCTCACAAGAGATGTCGCTCAGAGTAGTGCAGTTGATGAGCTTGGTCTTGATCTCCTTGAATTCCTCCATTGAGAGATGTTTAGAAGAAGGAGGGATGGTTTGGTTGGTGTGTTGTTGGTTGTGAGGGTTGGGTTCTGGGTAGGGCTTTAGGTTGGATGATGGGTAGTTAGGTGGTGGGGTGGTGTGGTAGGTTGAGGTGGGAAGGTGTAGGTTCAGGGGTGAGGTGAGGTTCAGGTTCAGGTTTTTGTTGGGAGGGAAGGGAAGGTATGGTGTTCAGGTTGATGTTGGGTTTGGATATTTGGCTGAGAGGTGGCTTTGAAGGTCATCCCCTGTCCCCTTCTATACATCTCCTTTCTTCTCCCTGCACGAATGTCAGCCTTGATGTCACTGACATGTCGTTGCAGGGTCTTTTCAACATTGGACCCACTTGCCTGCCAGAGAAGCCGTGAGCTTTAAGATAGTTCTTCATCCAAGCTTTGTCACCTATCTTCTTGCGGCAGACAGTCCAGCCTCTTCTTCCTTCTTCTTCTTTACTACCAGCTTCTCCCTTGCAGCTCTCTTTCTCTCCTTCTCCATTTGATCTTGCTCTTTGTTGAAGAGCCACAATATCGTGTCATTGTTGTGTGGAGATAACTCATCTTGAGAGAATCCTCTGGAGAGTAGGAAAGTGATCCTTTCTCTCCTGAGCTGCAGATCAGCTTCTCTCTCTTTTCTCAGCCTTTCTTCTCTTCTTCCAGGCCAACCTTGCAGCTTCTTCTTTTTGCTGTTTTTGCAGCAAGGTTGCCTTTTCTAGCTCTATCAGCTCCTCTAAAGGTAGCAGGAGTACATCTTCCGAGGCAGCTCCTAGACTGACTAGTCTATCAATTACCTCCACCCTTCTTCTATTGTTGATTGCCTCTTGGTTGGCTGCAGCTGCTTTTGTACTTGCAGCTAACAGTTTCCCAGTTGGCAGTCTTCCTTTCCTTTTTTTGAGTTCTCCACCAGCCTTTCTTCTTCCAGAAGCTCTTCCGAAGTCATCTTCCTTTTACCTTTAATGTCTTCGGAAGTGCTAGACTTTGGTGGTTCTTGGATAGAAGACTCAGGTTGGGTGGTGGAGGTAGGAGCTGAGGTCAATGCAGATGTAATGGCTAGTGGTTGGCTGAGAAAATCCTCCCTATTAACCTCAGATGCAAGTTCCAGAATTGCATCTGTGACTATTAGATCATCGGAAGAGAGAACAGTCCTTCCGCAGCAGCAATTTCAGCTTCGGAAGTTTGAGTTGGTTCTTCCGAGGCTTCAAATTTTGCTTCGGAAGCCTGTGAAAACACACCTTCTGTCCCACTATTTCAGTTGCTGGGCCATCAGTCCTAGTTTCCCCTTCGAAATCAATCTCAGGTTCCACTTGGGCCTTAGGTTGACCAACTTCCTCAACAGTGGTAGGAGATGCATTCAACCTTTGAAGCTCTTGAGCTCCAAAGTATATCACAGACATATCTGGACTGGGTTGATCTATGAGGGACTCTAAAAGGAACTTGTTGAAGATCCTATTTAGATCCTGAAGCATCTTTTGATCCACTTGAATCACAAGTGGAGGAGGCTCAGGGAAGATGGTGGTTTGTTGCTTTGAGCTCAAAGAAATGAGAGCTTGACTGGTGGAATCCTGTCTTTGACTTAGTTCCTCAACATTCTCCCCCTTTTTGGTAGCATCATCTTGAGAGGTAGATGAGCTAGAGGAAGAGGTCAAGGAGACTTGAATGGGTACATGCCTAACAGATCTCTCAATCTGTTTCTCAGCTAGTTGTACCTTGAGATTTTCAATCTCAAGTTGCTGAGTGGCAGACCTATCCTCTAAAGTCTTAACCTTTGATTCAAGGTTTGAGACTTTAGAAAGTAGGTCTCTTATTATGAGTTGCAGTCTTCCCTCATCTTCTTGGAAGAATCACGGGGAGATGAGGTAACATACCTAGTATGTTCATCCTCACCACCAGATGTGGTTTCTTGGCACCCTGGTTTCCCTTGCACAATGATGTCTCTTTCAGAGGCATCATAGGGCATGGTTGCCGTAGATTCAGTCTGACTATTGTTACCACTGTCCTGAGGATCCAATGAGGCTCCTTCAGTAGTGGCAGCTGAATCTACATGAGTCCCCTCCACATCAGTGGGACTCACCCTCAGTTGGGTTTGCTGGTGTGGGCTAGAAACAAGAGGTTTCTCTAGGCTCTGTTGATCCTTAATGGGGTGTTGTGGATCAACTTCATTGCCTTGGAGAGACATAGTCTCTTCACCAGCTCCGGTCAATAGGTCAGTAAAGGAGAAGGAATGAAGACCTAAAGACCCGGGACTTTGATCAATGTCAAAAGGCATTGAACTGTCCCTTGGTGGCTGCTCAGGGGAGTGTAGAGACTCACCCTGAGGGCTGTCAGATGGGGTTATGGGCTCATGGGTCTGAGACTGAGGAGACTCAAGACCCATATTGAGGTCAATAGTGAAGGATTGTGGGACCTCTGGCTGAGTGGGAGCCCCTTGTTCCACTCTAGCCTTTTTGGTTTGAAGAGGAGGGGCTTGTTCAATCAGAGTAGATTGAACAAGGGTTCGTTTGGTTCGTCTCTGATAGGTGACTTTTATTGGTGGAGAAGGTAGATTTGGAATGGTGAGGGTTGTTGCTGGTGTGGGTTCATCACCTGTGGGGATAACAGGGATGTCACCAGGAGCCATTGGCTCAATCATACCTGGAAGAAGTGCGGTATCCCTTCCAGTGTAGTTGGTAGACACTCTCTTCAGTACTTTGAAGATAGTCGGCCTCATCTGAGGAGCAGATAGAGCAGCTGAACAGACAAGCTTACTCTGATCTAGCTCGCAGTTGATTATGTGCTGTAGAAATCTGGGATACATAAAGAATGTGTCCCTTTGCAGATTTCCTATGAGGTTAGTCAGCACAAACCTGGAGTAGTTGAAGCGTAAGCCTTGTACCAACCCATGAACTAGGCACCCAAGTTCATAGGGAATTTGATCCCATCCCCCTGATTTGTTAGATAAGCAGTGGAGAACCACATGTAGCAGGAACTTCCACTTGTAGGAGAAGTTGAATTTGTAGACTGTCGACCTGCTTACATCTCCACCGTATCCCATTTGGAGATAAGAGTTATCTAACTCAGTCTTGGGGAATTCCGTCGGTGCGCCTTCATCATGGAGCTCAAGATGCTCCCTGATGATTTGTTCAGTAACGACCAACTCTTGGCCACATACACTTGACCTAATAGCACGAACTCCATTTAGGGTTTCAACCCGACTATTTGCCCAGAATTCGGACATTTGGTTGGTGTAAATGGTCGGGTTTACAGTCAGTGCTGTGTAATATGAAGATTGGGCTAGAAAGAGATAATATCAGAGAAGTCGGCATCCCTTGAGGAGTCAAGGAGTGCGACTTTGGTTGTGCTGAGGGTTTAGAGCCATTTGGAAAGGTAGCAGAGGAAAAGTTCTTGAGAGAGAGAGGTAAATTGGCGAAGAAGAAAGCTTTTAGGGCAGTGAATTGGGTAAAAAGAGTGTAAGTGATTAGCCGAAAGTATTTAAATGGGTGAAATGGCGGTTTAAAGGGTGGTTTGGATAAGATGATGTGAGGGTTCAGAGGATGATGTGACAGGGGCGGTAAGGTTAAGCCATTTAAATAATCCGACATCATTACAAAATCTTTACTTTTTACAGAGTGGGGCCCAAAGATTTCCGTTACACAGTAAAATCCTTCTTCCGAGTATAAGGTATTTCCGAAGGTAAAGTTCTTCCGAAGGCAAATGTATTTCCGAAGGTAAGTAAATTGCTTCCGAAGATACATGTTGCTTTCAAGTGGAAAGTATTAAGTGCTTCGGAAGTAGATCTGAGATTTCCTCAATCGCTTCTTCCGAGACTTAGTATACTTCCGAGAAGAAAATTATCCTATGAGAAATTTGCTTCGGAAGTTATGCTAGATATCTTCCGAAGGCAAGTTTCTCTTCGGAAGAACTTATACTTAGTTAAATAAGAAAGGATCTTTTGTAACAGGGCTTAGATTGTATTGACATAAGACTTTACATATTGAAAAGGTTTTCAAATGAGATTGACTAGTCAATGTTTATCATCCCAATAGCTGTAATAAGATACTTAAATCTTTGTTCATCAAATGCTTTGGTGAACAGATCAGCATATTGTTCATTTGAATTGACTTTGACTAGTTTGATAAGATTTTTCTCATGAATATCTCTAATGAAATGATACCTGATGTCAATATGCTTTGTCTTTGAGTGCTTCACTGGATTTTCTGTGATGGATATAGCACTGTTGTTGTCAATGTGGATAGGAGTGCTCATGAAATTGAATCCATAGTCAATCATCTGGTTTTGAATCCACAGCAGCTGAGCACAGCAACTTGCAGCAGCAATGTATTCAGCTTCAGCAGTTGATGTAGAGACACAGGATTGCTTTTTGCATTGCCATGAGATGATCCTTCCACCAAGAAATTGACATCCTCCTGATGTTGATTTCTTGTTGATGTTGCAGCCACCATAATCACTGTCAGAGTATCCATAGAGATTAAAATCACTATTTCTTGGATACCAGAGACCTAACTTAGGTGCTCCTTTGAGGTATCTGAGGATTCTCTTGACAGCAATTAGGTGAGACACCTTTGGAGCAGCCTGATATCTTGCACAAATGCAAGTTGCAAACATGATTCAGGTCTACTTGCTGTAAGATACATCAGAGAACCAATGATTGCTCTATACTGATGTTGATCAGTATCCTCCCCCTCAGAGTCAGGGCATAAATCATGGTTTCTGGGTATGGGTGTCTTTGCTGCTTTACAATCCTTCATATCAAATCTCTCTAAGATGTCATTGACATACTTAGATTGATTGATGAAAAACCCTTCCTTCAGTTGCTTTACCTGAATTCCAAGGAAAAAGTCCATTTTTCCCATAGAACTCATTTCGAACTTCTTCTTCATAATGCTCTCAAAGTCTTTGCACATTTGGTCATTTGAAGACCCAAATATGATGTCATCAACATAGACTTGAACTAGCAAAATGTCTTTCCCAGACTTTCTGATAAAGAGAGTCTTGTCAATGGTTCCTCTAGTGTAGCCGTTCTTCAGAAGAAATTGAGACAATGTCTCATACCACAGTCTAGGTGCTTGGTGCAGCCCATATAGAGCTTTATCCAATTTGCACACATAGTTTGGATGCTGTGGGTCTTCAAATCCTGGAGGCTGGCATACATAGACTTCCCTATCTATATCCCCATATAGAAAGGCACACTTGACATCAAGCTGGTAGACAGTGAAATTCTTGGATGCAGCATAAGCAAGGAAGATCCTAACTGCCTCAAGTCTTGCAACAGGTGCAAAGACATCAGTATAATCAATTCCTTCCTCTTGAGTGTATCCTTGAACCACTAGTCTTGCCTTGTTCTTGATAATCAAGCCTCTGTCATCTCTTTTATTTCTGAAAACCCACTTGGTGCCTATAGGTACTTGACCAGATGGTAGCGGACATAGGTTCCAAACCTTCTGTCTTTTGAATTGAAGCAGCTCCTCTTGCATTGATTCAACCCAGCTACTATCCTTTAAGGCATCTTCCACCTTCTTGGGTTCCATTTGGGACAAGAAGCATGAGTACAGGCAGACATTCCCATTGTGAGTTTGTCCCCTTGTTCTCACACCCTCAGAGACTTTCCCCTATGATGTTTTCAGCTGGATGAGTATTGTGAATTCTAAGTCTTGGAATCACCTCCAGCTGCAAAGATAAGTCCAAGTTGGACATATTTTGCTCTGGAGCTTGAATACTTGTCCAGCTGCTGTTTCAATATCATTCAATGAGGACTGATTGAATGATAGAGAAACATCATCATTTCTTTGCTGTGAAGCATCATTAACAGTTGCCTGTTCCTTCAAAATGCTGCTTCCATCAGCTTGGTGTTGTGTAGGATCACCTGAGGAGACTTGAGTATCATCAGGTAAGTCCCTTGTTGAAGTTCCACTATTTCTTGAAATGGTTATACTGTCAGATCTTTCAATAGTGGGAACTTGATTTGTTGTTGTTCTTGGAGAACTTGGAGCAGGTCTGGGAAGCTCAAACAGTTGATCTTCATTAGGATTGCCTTGAGCACCTGTTCCAGCTGAAACATTCTCACAAGATGGTTTAGAATAGTTTGAAAACAATTCTAAATCAAAATATGATCAGGGCCATTCCCCCTAACACAAGGAGTGTGCTCATTAACTACAATGTTGGAGGATTCCTCAATTGTTGGTTTTTAATGTTATAAACCCTGTAAGCTTTAGAGTGGGAGGAATATCCAACAAAGATGGCATCATCTGACTTTTCAGCAAATTTTGCTAAATTGTCTTTTGTGTTAAGTATGGTACACCTGCTGCCAAAGGACCTTAGAAAGCCAATGAACGGTGGCCTCTTGTTCCATAGCTCATAAGGGGTTTTTCCATGTGGCTTTACTACAAGAACTCTGTTCTGCACAATAGCATGCAGTGCTGACTGCCTCTGCCAGAATGTTAGAGGCAGCTTTGAATCAGCTAACATAGTCCGAGCAGCCTCAATAAGTGTCCTATTTTCCCCTCTCAGCAACACCATTTTGTTGAGGAGTTTCTAGGAGCACTGTATTGTCTGGCAATCCCTTTTGAGTTACAGAATGAGTCCAGAACAAAGTTCTGTAACTCAGTCCCTTGATCACTTCTGATTATTTTAACCTTGTGATCAACTTGATTTTCTATCTTAAGACTAAAAGAATTTAAAGTTCATCCGTTTCATCTTTAGTTCTTAAAAAGAATACCCATGTAAATCTAGTAAAATCATCAACTATCACAAGGCAATATGATTTCCTTCCAATGCTCATTATACTTGTGGGACCAAATAGATCCATGTGCAATAAGTGTAATGGAGTAGTGATAGAGTTAACAACTTTGGATTTATGAGAAGATCTGTGTTGTTTCCCTTTCAGGCAAGCAACACAGTTATCTTTGCAGAAAAATTCCTTTTTAGGCAAACCATGTACCAAGTTATTTTTAGCCAATTTATTCATTGTCTTAAAATTGACATGACACATTCGTTTATGCCACAGTGTTGACTCATCACTATCAGCTTTGGAAAGAAAGCATGATACTTCTCCCATTGGGGAAGCATTGTTCATATCAAGCTTGTACATATCCCCTCTCCTGGGAGATCTAAGAAGCACCAATTCCTGAGGAATTGTCATCCCAGGTTTGAGGATGATGCACTCATGTTCTGTGAAAAGCATTTGATGCTTTTGATCACAAAACTGAGAAACACTTAACAGGTTGTGTTCAAGCTGTTTGACAAAATTAACTTTGTCAACTTTTAGTTTTCCATTGGATATACTTCCTCTGCCAGAAATATATCCTCCGGCCTCACCTCCAAACTGGACAGGACCTCCATCATAATGTTGAAATTGTTGAAGGAGAGATCTGTTTCCTGTCATGTGCCTGGAGCATCCACTATCTACTATCCAAATGTTGTTATTCTTGTCATATGGATGTCCCTGCACATAAGGTGAGAAAATTAGTTTTGATTGGAAACCCAAGCCTTTTTGGTCTTGGGTTCTTCCAATGAAAGTGACATGATTGAACCAAAGTTTATGCATGGGGGTTCAATGGATGTCTTTGAAGAAGAGGTTTGGGCTACAGCATCTTCCTTGATCTTCCATTCCATCCCTTGGTTGATCATAGAAGATGAGCTTGATGAAGCTTTTGCAGCTTGGCATTCTTCCGAAGCTTCTTTCTTTTCGGAAGAGACCTTCACCACCTTTTCTTCCGAAGCAGTCTTCTTCTGGGATGGTTTCAAGGGAACTCTTTTGTGAGTCTTTGCAGCTTTTACTTCCGAAGCCTTTTTCTTCTCGGAAGAAGAGTTTTCTTCCGAGACAAGCCTTGCTTCGGAAACAAGCTTTCCCTTTTTCAACACTTGAACCATCTGATATGGTCCAAATGTGAAACCTTCCCTGACTCCTTCTCTTTTAACATTATTTGCATAATGTGTGCTAGCAGGATTGTAATAACAATCTTTAGCCATGTGGTTTTGCAAACCACACATTATGCATGCAATGTTAATTTTCTGGGAATTGGAGGGTTGCTGTTTCTTGTTCTTTTTCTCTTCATCAGCAACCTTTCCCTTTAACTTCTGATCCTTTGGTAGGACAGGAGTACTGGTATTATACTCCTTTCCTGAATCAGAAGGTCCAACCACCTGGAATCCTGCTGATATGAATACACCCTTTTGCTTTGGGTCTATCTTCAGCTTGGATTCAGCCACTTTCTTGGCAGTTTTTCTGGCTGCTTTAGCCCTGCTTCTTCTGGCTTTGGTGGTCAGAGATTGATCATCATTGGTCTGGGAGGGCTCAATTACCTGTTCCTTCCCTGTGATGGTCATGGTCTCCACAGTTGCATCACTCTTTGACTCTTTACAAGGTGGGTCAACAGATGGAACCTCTTGCTCTTCAGTACCACATCTTGGTTGTCTTACAGACTCATAAGAGTGTGGTGGAGCAATTTCATTGGTTCCCAACCCACTTTTGTTTTGATAACAAAGTTTGGAGTGAGAGGATGATGCAAGTATGGCTTGGAAGTTTTGCTCAGCAATAGCATACTTCCTGGCTTGAGCCTCAGCTGTGACAAGCTGGGCTTGAGCCTCAGTCAATTTGGATATTAAATCCTTGATTTGAGTCTTGTAGTTGGTGTGTTCATGTTTTAAAAGAGATACAGTTTTCTCTAACTCCTCAATTTTCTTTTGGTAGTCAGATTCAGCTCTCTTAAAATCAGATTTTAGCACATTTAAAGACTCAATATCGGATTTAATTTCCATATTGTAGTCCTGGTACAACTTAACCTTAGCAATGCAGGCAGGGGTACAGAGATGTTCATATACCTTGTTTTCATCTGTTCCTGCCATGAGTGCTTGAGCAGGAGTCACATCTTGAACCATAAAGCTCCAGTCAACTCTTGAGCCATAGCTGCAGTTTCAGTTGACTTTCCATTGGGCTTTGGTGTAGAAGGATGTGTGGAGGCCTGTGAGGTTCCCGGGTTGGACTTGGGAGCCTTGCATTCCCTTGCAAAGTGGCCAAGCTGGTTACAGTTGTAACACTTAGCCTTGCTTTTGTCAAACCCAAACTTGCTAGTGATTGGGTTTTGAGGGAATTGCCTTCCAGTTCTCTTAAAGAACTTCTTCGCTCTGTAGGTAAGGAGAGCCATTTGCTGGACAATGTCCACATACTCTATGTCATCTGGACTAAAGCACTCAAGATCATCAAAGCAGAACTGATGATCATTGGAGTGTCCACTCCCTGAAACAAACGCACAGCCCTCCTGAAAGGAGCTCTGCTGAGCTTGATGAGACCTTGGAGTCTCAGGGAATGTGATGTAAGGCCCAGATGAGCAAGATGGCTGCTGGGTGTATGACAGGTACTGCTGAGACTGTAGGGTACCTGAGCCTTCAGCAACCATTAAAGCGTTGCTAGCAGGAAGGCTCAAGGGTCTGCTTGCTTGGTGACCCTTTTTGCTTGCCATTTCCAAACGGTATCCATCTAGGATCCCATAGAGTTCGGTCATGGTGAGAGTGTTTAAATTCTCTGTTCTCTTAATGGAGACACAGTAGAAAGTCCACTCATTGGGTAGAGCACTCATGAACTTCCTGGTAAGGTCTCTTAGTTCTTGAGTGATTCCCACAGATTGGAGGGAGGAGATAAGATCCATATACCTGAAGTATTGCTGGCTAAAGGTTTCTCCAGCAATATAGGTGAAGTTCTCGAACTGCTGCTTCAGTGAGTCCTTCTTTGAATCATTAGAGCTCGAGTACATCTGAGCAAGTGCATCAAAGAGTTCTTTGGCTGACTTGCAATGCTCAAACCCCACCATGATGGAGTTTGGGATTGCAGTCATGAGAACAGTCATAGCATTGCTGTCAATGTCGAGCCTCTTCCTATCTTCATCAGAATAGTCTTCGACATCCTTTTCGATCATGGCTCCGTTTCCACCAGCAACTTTTGGCTTGTACGGGCCATTCACGATGGACTGCCACATCTTGCTATCCTGGTATCTGATGAAGCCTTCCATTCTTCTGCTCCAAGACCTGAAGTTTTCAGGATCGATGATAGGAGCTTTGGTCATTGTTCCCATTTCGACTTCAGATTTGTTGAGGGCCATTTTTGAGTGAGGTATAAGGAGGAGTGAAAAACTTGGTTGATTGGGATGGTAAGATCTTACAATCAAGAGCCTAAAAAGCTCTGATACCAATTGCAGGATCGGGTTTTGTCACTTAACACTTGGTTTTCTCTCAAACTCACTTATAATAGTCACTCAAAACAAGATGAAGCAATGTCTTTGGCAAGAGTTGATAGTAATATAATAAGTAACAACAAGCAGAAGTATTTTCAAGGCACTTGTATATATTATTTCTCAACTCAAGATTACAAGACACTTACAAGCATACAACAAGAGTTACAATGAGAAACTATATATACTAGATCCTACAGCCGGTTATACTTGATACCAGCTGGAAACCTAAGACTAAAGCATATACTACAATGCTATAGTTAAGGTATCTTAGATAAAGTATTATCTAAGATATGGTAGTCATGACATGTCCATGACTTACCTTTTGTCACCAACTAAAGATGGCAACTGTACTTAACATGAAAAGGTAAACAGTAGATTAAAGTATGGTCAACTACATGGCTTTTGAGAAAACGCCATGCAGTATCTCAGAGATTTGCAGCGGACTGTCAGACAGACCATACTTATGTCTACTGGATAATAGAAGTGTTCTTCCGAAGGTTAACTGGCTTCGGAAGAACAAGTTCTTCCGAAGCCACTTATACTTCGGAAGATGCTTCTATGCTTCCGAGGCTTTAAGGACTTCTTTATTCTTCGGAAGTTGACTTCAGAACTTTGTCTTCAAGTCTTGAACCTTCGGAAGTAGTTTCTTTACCTTCGGAAGTTGGAGTTCTCCTTCGGAAGTGTATTTTACACTTAGACTTCGGAAGAACTCTTTCTTCCTTCGGAAGTCCCACACTTGGCTTCGGAAGACCTTTGCATGTAGTACTCAAAATCTTCTAAGTGTTATTGTTTTGGTTGCAACAGCCTCTTATGATCCAACATGAAGGCCGAGCACCAAAAGCCGTATGGGAAGATACAACCTTTGGATATACCGGAATGGAAGTGGGAGCACATCACCATGGATTTCATTACAAAGCTGCCGCGTACCCCGAAAGGGTATGATGCCATATGGGTGATAGTTGATCGTTTGACGAAGAGTGCTTACTTTCTACCGATCCGCGAGACATATTCATCTGAGAGGTTGGCTGATCTGTTCATCAAGGAGATCGTGACTCGTCATGGTGTGCCGGTGTCTATCGTGTCGGATCGCGACACCCGGTTTACATCTAAATTCTGGAAGAAGTTCCACGATGCTATGGGGACGAGGTTACATATCAGCACAGTTTATCATCCCCAGACTGATGGTCAGTCAGAAAGGACCATTCAGACGCTGGAATACATGCTTCGGGCATGTGTGATCGATTTTGGTGGAAGTTTGGACGACTACCTACCGTTAGCCGAGTTCTCATATAACAACATCTATCACGCCAGCATTGGCATGCCTCCATACGAGAGGCTATACGGTAGGAGATGCAGAACGCCCGTTTGTTGGGGTGACATTGGTCAGAAGGAATTGGGAAGCGTCGAGGCTACGACTGAGAAGCTTGAGAAGATCAAAGCCTTCATGAAGGCAGCCAAAGACAGACAGAAGTCGTATGCTGATAAACGACACAGGCCGATTGAGTTCCAAGTGGGTGACCGGGTTATGTTGAAGGTCTCACCTTGGAAGGGTATCATTCGCTTCCGAAAGCGGGGCAAGTTGCGCCCAAGGTATATAGGCCCTTTCCGAATCATTGCTCGAGTAGGAGAGGTGGCCTATAGACTGGAGTTGCCATATGAGTTAAGTGGAATTCACCCGACATTCCATGTATCTCAACTTGCCCAATCGTATATAGGCCCTTTCCGAATCTGAGAAGTGCTTAGCTGATGAAGATATGATTGTTCCACTGGAGGATATCGAGGTAGACGAACGGCTCAATTATGTGGAGCAACCAGTGGCAATCATCGACCGAAAGGAGAAAAGGCTAAGGAATAAAGTGGTTCCTCTGGTGCGTGTACAGTGGAAGCACCGGAAGGGATCCTAGTCAACGTGGGAGACTGAGGAAGAAATGAGACAGCATTATCCACGTTTGTTCGAGGAATAACAGGTTTCGGGGACAAAACCTATTTAAGGGGGGTGGACTTGTAACACCCGGAAATTTATTATTTTGAAGCCGGCGAAGAAAGAAAAGAAATAAAGTCCAAAGTCGAGGGACCAAACCCGCCAACGAAGAAAAAAATTGGGTAATGTGGTGATATGTGTAGGGAGAGGGCAGCCCACTCTCCCCACACTTCACATATTTTTAGATTTCAAAGGAAGAGAAGAGAGAAAGAGGAGAAAAGGGAGAAAAGTGGTGTTTCGGGTGATTCGGGTGTCCAAATCCGTCGAGTAGCAAACCAAATCGAAGCTCTTGTCTTTGTGCTCGATTGTGTGAGTTCTAGGACCCCACTTGTACTTGATTTCAACTGATTTTGGGGCTGGAAAATGTACAAAACCCGTTTTTGTGTGTGTATGTGTTTGACCCATTTGGGTGTGATGTGTATGATGTGTTTAGAGTATGATTTCGGGCTTGTGTGTGCTTGTATGGTGTTATGGTATGCATTTCTAAGGTCCAGGAGGGTTAATTTAGGCTTAGAATGGGTTTGGATGAGCTTGGAGGCCGAAAATGGCAGATTGGGTTCGGGATGAACTCCATTCTGCATCAGCTAGGGCTAGGCGACCGAATGAAGGCCATACGGCCGAATGAGGGCGATTGAGGGTCATTCGCACGATTGGGATTCATTCGCACGATTGAGGGTTCAATCGCACGACTAAGGTTTCAGTCGCACGACTGGGAGTCCAGTCGCATGGGGATTGCACGACTGAGGGTTAAGTCGCATAGATGCTTAGTCGCATGAGTCCATTCGCATGAGGTCAGTCGCATAGGTGCCCATTCGCAGTAATCCCATTCGCACAAGGTCCATACGCACGATTGGATGTTCATTCGCATAGATGATCATCCGCATGAGTCCAGTCGCATGATGTTCAGTCGCATGGAGGCCATGCGACTGAAGTGTGTCCATACGCCCGAATCGGGCTGTTGCACTCGAAGGAATGTGTAGTTTGACTTCTGGCCTTCGGGGAAAGGTGCAGATGTAAGTTTTGACGTAAAGTAACCCGTAAGTGCATGTAAGGGAATGGTTATGGCCTTAGAGAGCATGTAGGGCATGATGATGATGATGATGCATGTTTATGCTTATTATAAATGTATGATGTTGCCCTGTATGATGATGATGAATGTGTATGATATGTTCCTTATTATGATGTATGCTTATCTTTCTTGTGGCTTTACATGTCATGCTAATGAATGAATGAATGAATGAATGAAGTATTATGTAATGTAAAGCGAAAGATAATGAAAGAGGAACATGAAGTAAGAATGCATGCATTAATGAATGATGAATGAACGGAAGAAAGGCTTGCAAGCATATATATTGGGGTGAGCGACTTTGTGTTGCAAAAGACTCGGATGAAGTGCAATCATTTAGATTGCCTATGAGGTGAGCAACCTTGTCGTTGCAAAAGACTCGAGTAAGTGCTATCGTGATGTTGCCTTGGGGTGAGCAACCTTGTTGTTGCAAAAGACTCGGATAGCTTGCTATCGTGATGGGCAATTGGGGTGAGCAACCTTAGGAGTGCAAAAGACTCGGATAGCGTGCAATCATTGAGATTGCCATTGAGGTGAGCGACCATGTTGTCGCAAAAGACTCGGAAGACAGAATGAACGAAAAGAATGGAAGATAATGAATGAGATGAAAGATAATAATGACATTGTCTATGTATACGTATGTTGAATGATCGCATGATAAAAGGAATAGTTTTAATGAAAGTAAAGTATGTTTTATTATTAAAACTAGAACTCACTCAGCAACGCTGACTTTTATTACATTTTCCAGTTGGCAGGTAAATGATTGCTGAGGATGGCACGGCGAGGCTACTCGGCTCTTTTGGGATGGCATCCAATTATATAGCTTTTGTGATGTAATGCAAACATGAATTTTGTAACCGGATAATGACGTATTATTTGGCAAAAGTAATTATAGTGAAATGTGATGCCATTTTTGAATGTTTCCGCTGCAGTGTTTTCTTAATGCAAGGTAATTATATGTTTTATGTGCGATGAATGACCAACTGTAAGCGTCCCGGGAACGGGGCCTTACATTCCTGAAGCGCAAGCCTAAATCCCAGGGTGGATTAGTCTTTTTCATAATCATCTTCTAATCAATTTTATTACTTGCGATTTGTTTTCTTAGTTAATTTGTTAATCATTCGAAAATTCACTTTTCACAAACAAGAGACAATAGTTTAGTAATTCACTAGCTTAATTCATTTTCTTACAAATCAAAGTACGACACACAGACAACTAATTCCACAAGGATCGACAACTCTACCTACCCTAACTAGTTTAAGGTGAATAGGAACAGACATTTTACATCTTATTTTATTTGTACTTTGACATTGATCAATCGTACTTTCTACAAATGATAGTTGTGGTTTTCCGTAGCATATTTCCACCTTTTTTCCTTTTTACATCTTCTAGTTCTAAAGCAAAATTTTTTTCTTATCTTCTTGGGTCTTTCATTTGGTTTGTGATGGCTTGGTGGAGTGATTATTGTTGATCGGGTATACCTTAAAACTCCAAAAAAATTTATGTTTTCAACCTATTAGCAGGTAATATCTAGTTTATGATTTTCCAACTTGTTTCCACTGAATGCTTGTATGAAATCCTAGTATATCGGTCTCAAGATTTTATTGAATGTATTTTCCTAACATGTTGATTTGTTTTTAGATTACATATGCCAACTGAAGGTTTTTTCTTATTTACACATCTACATTCATGTGATAACCAAGTTATTAAACTTAACGATAAAAACCAACAACAGTTAGACTAAAGGATAAAATATTGAAACAAATCATATACATAAAAGTTGTCTAGTGTAATTAAGTAAATATAAAGGTTAAAAACTGAAAGTAGTTACAAAGACAAGTACCTTTTCCTATAACTTACCCTATTTAATATAAGACAATTACACCAAATTATGATACATAGAACCTTGGTTAAAATGAAAATAAGTAAACAAAAAGAAGAAACAAAATTAAAAGATAAAAAAAATTGGGAGGGCAAAACATGTGGAGGGTTGGAAAGCTATGCATTTTAATCAAGGGTTAGGATGGGTTAATGAAAATGTAGAAACACATTGGGTAAGTAAAACAATTATTTATATATCTATGATAACTGATAAAATGCGTTCGATTGACTTTGACACTTTTAAACTTTTAGTTGGATTTATTATAACTATTAATTAATGTTATTGTTACTGATGTAGGTATGATTGTTTCTATAGTATATGTTAATTGAAATTCGGGAATTATTCTTGTTTTTTATATAGTTAAACATGTTAGTTATTCATTATATAGTAGTTATGTCGTCAAATTTTGGTAAAATATTTAATGTATGTTTCTTTTATTGTTTAATGTAGGGACAAATTCAAGATGAGATGAATTGATCATTGTCGAGCTCGGCGGGAGATGAGACATCGGTTGATGAGGTTGAGGTTCTTGCACGTTCCTTGGGATCTAGGCGTTGTCATATATGTGGAGTTGGTCGAAAAGTGAAAAGTAATACCCCCGATGTAACTCCTAGTACGTATGCACCCCCATCACAATATAATGAAATGCAAGAACAACTTAGACAATCAAATGAAAGATGGCAACAACAACTTCAAATAAATGCAAGAATGCAAGAACAAATAATCAACTCCTTTCAATGTCACAAAACAAAAACAAATCATCTTGTCAACCGAATGAAGAAGGGGATGATGAAGATACAACAATTGATTAAGTTGGTTGTTTGTGTTTGATCAAATGATTAAGTTGTTTGTTAAATGTTTGGCATGTTTAAACAACTATTATATATTTTGATATCTAAGTACTTGACTTTATATTATAATGTTGTGAAATTTGAATAAGTTGAACAACTAGGACTGGATTAAATATATATTATAAACCTGAAAAACTTTTAAAAATAAAAAAAATTAAACAGACTCTATAGCGACGACATGTCGCCCCTAAAGTCGTCGCTATAGCTAAATATATTTTTTTATTTTTTATTTTTCTAAATTTCGTCTTCTTAGATTTTGACGACAACATTATAGGGGAGGACTTGTCGTCGCTATAAGTGTACACTATAGCGGCGACGTTTTTTGCGACAACAAGTATGTGATTTAGCGACGAGTATATAGCGGCGACCTTTTAGCGACTAAGTGTTGTCGCTATAGCTTATAGCGACAACTTTATAACCTATGGCGACGACTTTTGTCGCATCTATAGCTATTGTTTCTTGTAGTGACATTTTATCACTATTCACACCAAAATAAAATGTAATTAAAAATGAAAGATGTGCAGACAACTATGAAAGTAAGGCTCGAACTTGTGCTCGTTTAGACTCAATGCCTCAAAAGTCTTAGTAGACAAAAAAGTAAGCTTTGTGTGAGGCTAGACTGCTCAAACTCAGCTCTGAGTGTGTCAAAACGCGTCTCGTCGTTTTGAGTTTTGATCTCAAGTAGCTCGATTTAAACACTTAATCTTGGACACTATCAATTGCCTTTATCAGTCCCCGTGTTCTTGTTATTTCTTTGCATAGTTGGATACTTAAATATGGGTCATTAGAAGCAGCTTACTACATGAATTAAACTCACATGAAGAAAGAAAAGAAAGAAAGAAAAAAAAAAAAAGAACCTCAACCATGACTCGACCTGCAAAGCTGAAACATCCAAATTGAGCAGATCGCGCGATTCCCTTTTACATTAATATCATCAAATAGATTGTTTTAAAAGTTTCTCCTTTGACTAACGTCTAAATCTATTGTGTTGCTTATTCATGTATCAACAAAATGAATATCGATATTCAATTCATGAACAACAATTCAATGACTAATA
>CM046034.1:42941642-43072818 GCA_025215565.1 Flaveria ramosissima
ATGCTAGGACTCTGTATGCATATTATATCTCGTGTATGTGTTCCTCACTGCTTGATTTGCTCATCTATTTGTTATGTGATCTTTCCACCCTATGAGAGAGCCCCTGTGCTCACTCTTTTATGGGATGCCTCTATTGGATCTTCCGTTCCCTCTGCGCGCCGAGTTAGTTTATCAGATCCGGGTATTAACCCGAAGAGATCATCACAGATCATGTTATTGCGCCTGACCTTAGACATTGAGATAACTCTGAGGAGGTATATGTCTGAAACCTCGAAGAATGAGGAAATAGACAACCTCCGCTAGACTAAACGTGATTGTATACATGGACTTACAACTGTTATGATGGATTATTATGGATATGATGTAAAGGAAAGTCGGAGGTCATGTAACCGGATCAGGCATCATTCTCGGTACATCGTGGGTGTGGTGGGAACGCTGCGGGGAACCCTATATATAAACATCACCGGTATACCGAGAATATGCTTGAAATGGGCTGCATGGTGGTCTGGCTGACCGAAGCATGAACATTGGAATTTGATAAGTGGAATACATTTGTATCTTATGGTGACTAAAGCTGATATGTTACCTCTTTTATGATTAGAACATGCCGCCTCGAAGAGTCACCCGTAGCAGTAGTGGCGGGAGTGAAGCCCCAAGGGGCAGAGGCCGAGGCAGAGGCAGAGCACCAAGAGCAAACGATGCTCCTGCCAGTAACAGTCAAGGGACAGGGAACGCCGACATGGCAGCCCTGATCGCTCAACAATTGGCCGCACTGATTCCTACTATCGTGGCCCAAGTGAGCGACGCACTTCAACAACACCACCCTCACGGGGATGGTGGCAACGATGATGGAGCCCAAGGTGGGATTGAAACTGAAACGGGAAACGGGAACCCGACTGGAAACGAGAGCAACCAGGAAACCGGAATGGTGGTACTGCCGGTATCGAGACTGGAGTGGTCAATGCTCGTCGGGGATGCTCGTACAAGGAGTTTGTGGCTTGTAAGCCAAGGGAATTCGATGAGAAAGGTGGGGCGATAGCCCTAACCAGGTGGTTGGAAAAGATGGAGGCAGTAATCGACATCAGTGAGTGCCTCGACAGCCAGAGGATCAAGTATGCTACTTGTTCTCTACAGGGTAAAGCCCTAACCTGGTGGAATACCCAGATTCAAGCACGAGGAAGAGAGTGTGCGATGCAAATGTCGTGGGACGAGTTCAAGGCCTTGATCACCGAGGAATACTGCCCTCTCAACGAGATGCAGAAACTGGAGCATGATTTTGGAATCATGCTATGGTGGGGGCAGGACATGCAGCTTATACTGATCGTTTTCATGAGCTTGCAAGATTGGTTCCGCATCTAGTCACGCCGGAATCAAAGAGGATTGAAAGGTACATTTGGGGACTTGCGCCTCAAATTAGAGCTATGGTCACAGCAGCCGCTCCTCCTACTATTCAGAGCGCAATTCTGAAAGCTGGCGCTCTGACTGATGAGATGGTTAGAACAGGGGTATTGGGCCGAGGGGCCGAGAAGAGGAAGGATGTTGGGGAGCCGAGCCGGTCGAGTGCCGGAAGGTTTGAGAAGAGGTCTAAGCCGACCAGGAATTTTGTGGCCGTGTCTCAGGCCAGAAGAGAGTATGTGGGGCCGCACCCCAAATGTGACAGGTGCAATTATCATCATCCCCCAGGGACGCCGTGCCGGGTGTGCGCTAACTGTAAGCGCCCGGGTCATTTGGCAAGAGAATGCAGAACGGCACCGAATCTTGTAGCACCCGTCAACGCGGTTAACCCCGCCGGAATGCAAGGGCTTGCTTTGAGTGGGAGCCCTGATCACTACAGAATATGTGCCCCAGGCTGAATCGGGCACCGGGTCAACAGGGGAACAACCAGCAGCAGGTGTTGGCTATCGCTGGGAATCAAGGCCCGGCTACTCAGGGAAACGCAGGCTCGGGGACGTGCATTCGTCATTGGAGCCAATGATGCTCGTCAGGACCCGAATGTTGTCACGGGTACGCACTTACTCAATCATCACTTCGCATCTATATTATTTGATACTGGAGCAGACAATAGTTTTATTTCTCCGAGTTTGTGCAATTGCTTGATTTGAGTCCTAGTAGGCTAGAAACTAGCTACTCTGTAGAAATGGCCAATGGTAAGGTTGCTCAGGCCGATGAGATTATTAGGAAGTGTTCGTTGACGTTGGAGGATCATACATTCGACATAGATTTGATACCCTTCGAGTTAGGGAGCTTCGACGTGATTGTGGGTATGGATTGGTTGTCGCAGAATGGAGCAGAGATTGTCTGTCGGACAAGTAGTACGTATCCCTATGCCTAATGGGGAAGTACTCAAGGTTCAGGGAGAACGACCGGGTAAGAGCTTAAAGTTGATTTCCTGCATGAAAGCACGCCAGAGTCTACGAAAGCAGTGCTACGCTTTTCTGGCTCATGTAGTTGAGAAGAAAGACGAGGAAAGGAAACTGGTGGATATTCCAGTAGTACGGGATTACCCAGAAGTATTTCCGGATGACTTGTCTGGTTTACCTCCTCCACGACAGGTGGAATTCCGTATAGAGTTGGTTCCTGGAGCTACACCGGTAGCGAAAACGCCATATCGACTAGCACCATCCGAGATGCAAGAGTTGTCTAGTCAGTTACAGGAGCTACTGGAGAAAGGTTTCATTCGACCAAGTCATTCACCGTGGGGAGCACCGGTACTATTTGTCAAGAAGAAGGACGGATCGTTCCGTATGTGCATCGATTACCATGAACTGAACAAGTTGACGGTGAAGAACCGATATCCTCTCCCCAGGATCGACGATTTATTTGATCAGCTGCAAGGAGCTTCGTATTTTTCAAAGATCGATCTTCGTTCTGGTTATCATCAGCTAAGAGTTTTCGAGGACGACATACCGAAGACTGCGTTCAGAACTCGTTATGGGCACTATGAGTTCTTGGTCATGCCGTTCGGATTGACTAACGCACCAGCTGTGTTCATGGATCTAATGAATCGGGTGTGCAAACCGTACTTGGATAAGTTCGTGATCGTGTTCATAGACGACATACTTATCTATTCCCGATCAAAGAGGATCATGTAGAACATCTACGGGCTATTCTGGAGCTGCTACGCGAAGAGAAACTTTTCGCCAAATTCTCAAGGTGTATTTTCATGATGTTGTTGTTTTGGCTGCATGAGTGGTCATGTAATGAGGACGGGATTCACGTAGATCCCGGCAAGATCGAAGCGGTGAAGAAATGGGATACGCCCCAGACACCATCAGAGATACGGCAATTCTTAGGATTGGCCGGTTATTATCGTCGCTTCATAGCGAATTTCTCAAAGATCGCGCAACCGTTGACCCTGCTTACTCAGAAAGACAAAAAGTTTGACTGGGGATTTGCACAAGAACAAGCGTTCCAAACGTTGAAAGAGAAGTTGTGCAACGCGCCAATACTGACTCTCCCAGACGGAACAGACGATTTTGTGGTTTACTGCGATGCATCACATCAAGGATTGGGATGTGTATTGATGCAGAAGGACAAGGTGATTGCCTACGCTTCGCGACAACTTAAAGTGCACGAAAAGAACTACACCACTCATGATCTTGAGTTGGGCGCTGTAGTATTTGCACTCAAGATTTGGAGGCATTACTTGTATGGCACCAAATGCATCATCTTCACAGATCATAAGAGCCTTCAACATATCCTGGATCAGAAGGAACTCAACATGCGCCAACGACGTTGGGTAGAGCTTCTTAGCGACTACGATTGTGAAATCCGGTATCATCCGGGGAAAGCTAACGTGGTGGCTGATGCCTTAAGCCGTAAAGAACGTGTGAAACCACTACGTGCACGAGCGTTGGGATTGACTATTCAAACCAACTTAAAGCTCAGATTCAAATTGCACAGGTGAGGCATTGAAAGAAGAAAACCTTGCGGGAGAAGAGTTCCGGGGGTTAGATAAACAGATGATTCGCAAGGATGACGGTATTCAGTACTTCATGGATCGCATATGGGTACCCAAATGGGGAGGTGTTCGAACCTTAGTCATGGATGAAGCCCACAAGACGCGATATTCTATTCATCCTGGTGCAGACAAGATGTATCATGATCTTAAGGATCTATACTGGTGGCCAGGCATGAAGAAAGACATTGCCTTATACGTCAGCCGATGTCTGACGTGTTCGAAAGTCAAAGCTGAACATCAAAACCATCGGGATTATTACAGCAACCTGAAATTCCCGAGTGGAAATGGGAGAACATAGCTATGGATTTCATTACCAAACTCCCTAGAACGAACAGCGGTCATGACTCGATATGGGTCATTATTGATCGAATGACGAAGTCCGCACATTTCTTGCCTATCCGAGAAGATTACAAGATGGATAAGTTGGCGAGATTGTACATCAAAGAGGTCGTGACACGGCACGGGTGCCGGTGTCAATCATATCCGACCGAGACAGCAGATTCACTTCACGCTTTTGGCAGACGCTACAGAAAGCGATGGGTACTCGGTTAGACATGAGTACAGCCTATCACCCTCAAACAGATGGCCAAAGTGAACGCACTATACAGACGCTAGAAGACATGTTGAGAGCGTGTGTAATCGATTTTGGTGGTAGCTGGGATGCTCACTTACCGTTGATTGAGTTCTCCTACAACAACAGCTACCATACAAGCATTGGATGTGCTCCATTTGAAGCGTTGTATGGAAGGAAATGCAGATCTCCCGTATGTTGGGCCGAAATTGGTGAAAGTCAACTGACAGGCCCAGAGATCATCCAAGAAAACAGACAAGATTTTCCAAATCAAAGATCGACTTAAAGCCGCGCGAGATCGCCAAAAGAGCTACGCCGACAATCGTCGGAAGCCTCTAGAATTCAATGTTGGGGATCGTGTGTTACTCAAAGTTTCCCCTTGGAAAGGAGTCGTTCGATTCGGAAGAAAGGGAAGTTAGCCCCAAGATACGTTGGACCATTTGAGATCACTGAAAGGATCGGTCCGTGGCTTACCGGTTAAGGTTGCCACAAGAAGAGCTTAGCGTTGTGCATGATACTTTTCACGTGTCCAACCTCAAGAAATTTTGGCCGATGAATCCTTCACGTGCCAATCGAGGAAATCAAGATTGATGACAAGCTTCATTTTTTGAAGAACCCATTGAGATCATGGATCGAAAGGTCAAACAACTGAAGCGCAGTAGGATACCTATTGTTCGCGTAAGGTGGAATTCAAAACGAGGGCCAGAGTTTACATGGGAACGTGAAGATCAGATGAAACTCAAATATCCACATCTTTTCGAGGATGACACTCTTGGACCTAACTCCAGCTGAATTTCGGGACGAAATTCTCTCAACTGGGGGATACTCTGTGACATCCGTCACTTCAAGGTCCGTCAATTGACGTGTTTGACCGTCATCTATTCTATGTTTGGTCATCTCTCACCACTATTTGACTCTTTATGTGGATATCATGTGTGCAATATTATCGTTTGTGTGCATTCGTTAAAACTGTGTGTGAACCTTAAAAAGACAATTAAAACTTCCATTTTTGAAAACGTTAAATATATCATTTTATAAATATAATAAATGTTTTAATATAACCATTTCTTAAGTCATGACAACATTAAATATACTTTTACAATTAATATAAAACCCTAACGAAGTCGTTTTTTTCACCGAACAAAACTTTGGAAAACTCGGGGTTTAAGTGCAGGGACTAAACTTGTAATTTTGGAAACTTGGGCTGGGTATAAATACCCCCATTTCCAGCCCTAAACCCCCATTTCTATCATCTTCTTCTTCATCTTCATCTCTTTCACACACAAAAACTCCATTTTAGCACCAAATCCGACCCGAGAGGTCTCGTTTTCTCTTCGTCTTGACACCGTCTACAACATAGACTATACCCCTCCTTAGCAGGTAGTTGTCTTTGTTGTCCATTTTTGAGCCTTTTCACTTTTCACGGCTGTCCAAACTAGGGTTTCGGGTGTTCGGGTTCAACCCGAACACACAAGGTCGTATGGGTGCGTGTGAGGTCTCTTTGCTTGTGTTTCATGCTTGTATATGTTTGTTGAGTGTTTCTGGAGGTCCTTGTGGTGTAAAACCCGTGTTTAGAGTAGCTCGGGGGCTGCTCCTCCCGACCACAGTCGCGATTCTGCAGATTGGGCGACTGGGTCATCCATGCGATTGAGCCGTGCGACTGAGTAGGTCGTGCGACTGGATCATGCGTCTGAGTCAATCGCGCGACTGAGTTGTGCGACTAGGCATGTCGTGCGACTGAGTTGTGCGACTGAATGACTGTGTGCGATTGAGTCATGCGTGCGATTGAGTGTATGCGATTGAGTCATGCGATTGAATGATTGTGTGCGATTGAGTCAGGTGACCGACTGAATGTGTGCGAATGAATGTGATTCGCACGACTGGAGTCCAATCGCACGAATGAAGGTTCAGTCGTACGAAAGTAGCTAATTCGCACGATTGAAGGTTGATTCGTGCGCATGGAAGTTTAGTCGTGCGATTGGGTGTTGTGTGGTACGACTGAAGGCCAATCATACGAATGAAGGCTCAATCGTACGAATGAAGCTGATTCGCACGATTGAGGGTTGATTCGCACGAATGGAGGTTGAGTCGTGCGTCTGGCTTTGTATGCGGCTGAAATTGTTGTGTTTGACCCCTTGTGCGTGGCGTGAGTATGTCGTGTGGTGTCGAGGTAACACTAACACAATTATGCCATTGTTTGGCCACAAATATTAAAGTCAACGCGAGAAAGGGCACAGAAACTATTTTGAGCAAATTAAACTAACGTTTTTACAACGACCAAATCGACTTATAACTATTGACACTTATTCAATATTCTTTCGATTAACAACGATACTTTTACTTAAATATCATCATTAGTGGCAACAATGTCTTGTACTTGGATCTACATAAGATCTAGTACGTGCGTCAGTCTGTGTGTGTTGTACGCGACCCGTCCGATACGACCCGAACCGACCCATCATTATTGCGCGCTTATACATATATCATATCATTAATGCTATACAATAACTGTCAATAGGTGTTTGACTGTTTATTTGCATTCAACATTTGGGATACATCGCTCATACATACTTACCACTTAACAAGTGAGTTTCGTGGCCCCTTTTTACGCTTATACAATATTTCAATCATTTACAAATTGGGGGAAAAGTATGCTTACACAATTTTTATGCTGTACAACTTACATACATTTTACATACAAGGAATCAACGTGATACTGTGTTGCAAGTACTATTTGATACATGCTTGGGTCTGCTGTGTGGTTCTATCTTTGCAACTATTTAATTCCAGTGTGGGAACCGACGGTTAGGTATTGGTAGTACTACTACTGGGTTGACACCCCCACCCTCGTTCGATGGTATACTAGTTGGTACCATCAGTGGCCAGGAACGGGCCCTTGGGTGAATATATGCCGACAATTTCTTTGTGTACGTCGCTAGGTTTGGTTGCAAAGCTCATGTCATGTGATATTTACTTGTGTAATAACTGTATTCACGGTATTCCGACCGCGCTTACCTATTACAGCATCACTTACATTTTTAATACATAAACCTGCGAGCTCACCAACAATTTGTTGACCGTTTTAAGCATATCTTTTCAGGTGATCATGCAAGTCCAGGAATCTAGGTGTGCTGCCTTAGTGGAGACCCTAGGATGCATTTTTGGGACTTAGCTCATGTTTTTGTTGAACAATCTTTTGAAACAATGTTATCGCATGTAAACAATTATCAACATTTGAACTTGTTCCCGGGTTGTGGGAATTAACATTTACATTTTCATCTTATGTGTATATATGTTATCATCATCATGTTGCTCATGGCTATGTGTTGTGGACATTGACTAAACACGACACAAGTCCCCTTGTTGTCGGGTGTCGTCATGACACGCATGTCATCATTTATTTATATTGCTCTCTATCGCTTACCATGTGTTATGACGATCCCGGTCTCGTTACATCCCCGTGTTTCCGCTTTTAGCGGGGGTGTGACAACTTTGATGTTGCTACGCTGGACAACGTAATGGAACAAACACCATCTCTTTGCCTAAATCCAAGTACTTTTATGACCAAATTATATGCCCTATTCAAAATCTGACTACAACATCATATATAAAAAATCATAAATTTGATCATAATCAAGCACCAATTATCAATTATAAAGTCAAACATATTCAAAACGCATGAAGAACATAGGCTATTAGAGAGACAATGAAGACACACATCAACTTGAGGATTGGTGGATACATGTTCATAACGTCATTGAGAAGAGCTACAACCATGAATTGCAAAAAACAAACATCCATGTTTGTGTTGACATGAAAAGTGCATATTTGCCAAAAATGAAGAAATCATAACAAGTTTAGTGGTGGAATCCAAGAAAGCCATAACTCGTACCTTCAACAACGTCAAAAGACGCAAGTGAGAGGAATTGCGTTGCGAGTGAAGATGAAACAAAAGAAGATGAAGAGCCGAATCAAATATGACCTTAAACGGCAATCTGAAAGTCATAACAATACAAGAAATCCTGCGACTAAGAAGATGAAAACCCAAAGATCCTTGCTTCTTCGATTTGGATGTCTACAGATTTGGATTATTCTTTCATGATAGCCTGGGAACCTGAAACTTTGCTTTGAGATTTGAATTTTGAAATGGGATTTAGGGTTTCAATTTAAAGCTGCTTGTTTCAATTTCAAGAGTTGTAAAACTCTTAAAATTAAGAGTTTTATGTAAAATGACTTTCTTGCCCTCTCTATATGTGTATTAATATAGTAGAGATATTATATATACATATATATACATATACATATACATATACATATAATATATATATATATATATATATATATATATATATATGTATATATATATATGTATATATATATATATATATATATATATATATATATATATATATATATATATTGATTGAGTCAGTAATTATATAGCGGAAATATATAATCACAGATCATTGAATGCTAGAAATACTCATAAATGCTTTGTATTAATGATAGTTAAAAGTTACAATGAATGCTAGGGTTTAGCAAAATACAGTAACAAGACACTAATGAAACATGGCACTGATTGAAGATTCTAATATTCTAATTGTCTCAAAAGGTACCAAAATGTAGGGTTTTCTGTTCTATATATTGGCTAACAAAAAGGCCTTTACAAAATGACTAAACTACCCATGTACTATACATCAAGAAACAAGTCTAAGTACAAAGCCTAATCAGCATTTTCTTTTGTTCATCCGTATCAACTAATGCGGATGTCTTTTTCTTCATCTGCATTTCTTTGTGATCTTCAGCATTGGTGTTTGGTCATCAGCATTAACAAATGCGGATGAACAAACACTTATGCGCATTTGTTGCTGAACAATCGCATTAGTAAATGCGGATGTACAAATACTTGTCGGCATTTGTTCAGACTGTCCGCATTTGTAAATACGAAAGAACAAATACTTGTCAGCATTTGCTCAATGGTCATCCTCATGTACAAATGCGGACAACCGACACTTGTCTTCTTTTTGCAGATTCTTCATCCGCATATCTTTTTGGACTTAAGGGAGAATGCCAGCAGAACAACCATCAACCACACTTGAATTGGCATGTATGATCCTTTTTAAGGTCTAACAATACTCCCCCTAAGGATTATATAGCCTATGTACTTCATGGGTTTGATGGTGGATGAGGTTGTGAAGATTCTGCTGGGTCTTGAGCAGAAGATGGAGCTGCAATAGGTTCTGCCAAAGAAGGATCCAATATTGCTTTGATCATGTTAGAGAAATCCCATGCATCATTGATCTTTTATTTGTTAAGAACATGGATCTTCATCTGGCTCATTGTGTAAATAGCTTCAACAGGTAGTTGTTTCAAGGAAATGGGTTCCCAAATGGACACTGTGGATAACCCATCCCTGTGAATCAGCAGGGATCCTTCAACATCTACCTTAAGCTTAACAATATTCCCCAATTGCAAATACGTCTTTCTTTCTTTGTTTGTTCTCTTTTGGCAATGATCCGGTCATATGCCATCTTCAAAATCTTGATACATTTAAAGAAGAAGTACATATCAGCCTCTCGAAGCTTATTGCTTATCTCCCTAAAGTGTCTAGTTTAGATGTAGTAAATGTATGATTCATCAAGCAATCTAACTTTATACCCACTTCCTTTCTATCACCAACTCATAGGTCTTCTCATCATAAAATACATTTGAGATTGGTTTAGAAGTGTGAGTTCCTGCCACCATCTTCCTTTTCAATGATTTAGTATACTTAACCTTCAGTTCAGGGAACACTACCTCCTCAGCCTCTTTAATCTTCTTTTTCTTTTCTAATGGGTTTTGAAAGGATCTGTCTTTTCTCATACAGATTGCTTTCAAAGATTTAAAGTTGTTGGTCCTTTTAAACATTTTTAGAATGTCTTCAAATTCATACCCTCTGAACATAACATGATGATTGATCAGTTCTAAATCTGCCAGTTCTTTCAAATCATGAATCTATAGGGAGTTCACCAGAGCGGACTACTCTGTGAAGAATTGAATCATCCCTGAGATCCTCTTTACCATGAACATATTCGAGTCACTGTCATACTTCCAGGCTATGATTTTGACATCTACCTTGCCCTTTGGAGTAGACACACCCTTGATCATTTCTGAAGTGTTTAAACCTTCTTGAAGTTTTAGTTGAGAAGGTTAAGCAAATCACTCAGGATTTTTGTGTAATACGGGTGCAAGAGCATCATGATCTTTTATAGTGAGCTGGACATCTTGGGCTGATACCCTTGTTCTTGGCTTTCTGCTTATTACTTCTTCTTCTGGCTTCTTCAATCTCTCATTTTTCTCATTTATCAGTCGAAGAATTGCAGCCCTCAATGAGTTTGTTTTCATGTTTCCAAGCTTTCTCTTGGTGTAACCTTGTTCAGAAAAATAATCCTTCATTTCCCTATCAGTCATGCCATAAGGACCAGGATATAGAGATGTTGGAGCTTCAGTTTTGACAGTCTTGGTTGGCTTAAGTGAAGTAGGAGACTTGACTGTTTGTGCTTTCTCATACTAAGTCATATATGAAGGGTCAAGAAGCTTGTTTAACTTATCTTTTTCTTCTACCATTGCTTCATATGTCATCCAAAATATTTCATCAGCATCATATCCATGATTGATCAGATACATGGCCTTGATCATCAGATCATCAGTTTGAGCTTTGTCAACCATTTCTTATACTGAGATTTCACCCCTCACTAGGCTCCCTTTTGTTATTGGTTCATCAACCACATAACCTCCTTCTATCTCACCTTCCTCAAGGTCTATAAACTTAGTTCTTTTCTTCAATTGTTCCTCAGCCATTTGATGTTCTTCAAGAAACTCGGCTATCACAACTAGGCTTTTAGGATCAGCTTTTTGTTTCTTCTTTATTGGTTCTTATTCTACTATGGGCCTCTTCCGCTTTGCCTTTTCAAAAAGATGCTTTCTTTTTCTGGTGTAAGTGTGTAATATGGGATCAGATGAAGAGGACTATGGAATTTCAGTTTCTTTTTGTATTGTTTCAGTAGCTTTCTGCACAGTTTCAGCAGATTTCTGCTCTGTTTCAGCCTTTTCTTTTTCTTGATCTATTGCTGCTGGTTCTTCTCTTTCTTGCATTTCCTCACATAGTTTTCTTATTACTTCTTTTTGCTCATCAGATAGAGTAACAGCTAGTACAATCTGTAAGCTTAACTCCTTTTCTAATGGCACAGGAGAGTGTGGAATTACAACTATGGGTTCAATAGGTTGTCTTTGGTCTTTCACAAAATCCCAGAATTTATCATTAATGATGAATTCCTTTAATGAGAATCTGACAAGCTCTTTGATCATATCTTTGAGCTCAGATTCTTCATCTTGGGTTTCTTCAGATTTTTTACTTGAGTACACTACCATAGCATGTTTTGTTCTTCTTGTCTTGTTTCACTGGGTCCAATCTCTTCCACAGACTTAGTTGTTTTCATCTTCTTTGCAAGAGGAGAGTCATCATCATGCTTATCACTCTCTCCTAAAAACTATCACCTTCCATGTCTTTGTCACCATCCCCTTTCTTTTCCATTTTAGACTTATCATCATTTTCTTCTTTCTCTCTTTCTATCTCTTGCTTAATCATGATCAATAACTCCAACTCAGAAACTCTTTTAGTCAAAGTTTCTATCTGTTTTTGTAGATAAATGATTATATCTGTTTGTACTTCCAAAAGGCTTTTTTGTTCTTCCATGGTAACAATTTGGATGGTCAGAGTATCTACATGCCCACTGATCTCATCATTTGCATGTTGAAGAGCAACCTTGAGTTTATTAATCTTATTATCTTTCTCTTTCTTTTCGGCTTCATACTTTTCTTCGAGGTCCTTCAATTCTTTTTCTTTTCATTTAACTCTATAAGTCTGTATTTTATGATACCAGACCTTCTTTCAAGGAGTATTTTCATCCTAGCTACCTTCAGTAATAGCTCTGAATCATTTCGTCTCTTTCATCAGGCCGGTTTACCTCTGATTCAGCATAACTCATAAAGGGACATGCCTTAGATGTGGCTTGTCTTACACGCATCCTCATGGGGTGATCCTCCACATCAGAAGATGATTTGGAATCCTCTGAAGAGCTGGTAGATTCACCAGACTCAACAGGTTCTGCAGCAACAGGTGGTGAGGAAATAGGAGAAATATGATGATGATGAATTGGTGACATGTGTGGTGAGTGAATGGGTGATGGCATGAATGGTGATGCAATGTTAGCTTCTTGAACAAAAGACCCAGTGGGAAGATCACCACCTACATCCACATGTGGTAACACTGGCCTTTGTCCTTGTATAGCTTCCTCAACATGCTCATCAACATGGTGTCGATCATGAGCAGCTTGTGGTTCTTCCTCATGAAAATGCTTATCAACAGGAGCTTCTTCTTCTTGATTTATCTGTTGTAACATCCATGGCAACAAAGGAAAGAAAGTCCCACTGTAAAAGTTCTTTGGATTTCTCTTTTTTATGTACTTGTAGGACTTCAACCTTGGATACATAAGGAACATATGTCTTCTTCCCTCTTGAATGTTGGATACCAGACCATTGAATACATAAGCTAACATATTGAATGGTCTATTTGTGCATAAGACACATATAGCAGATGATGTGGTGACAGGAATGTCATTCCATCCAGTCTTCCTCTTTGATAGTCAGTGTTGGAAGATGTGAAAAAAACTCCATTGTAGATCCACCAATCCTTTTAAAATTTGTTTACCCTTATATCCACTTTCATAATCAATGTTGGCAAAGAAGGTCATAATGTCATCATTCCAAGTTCTAATGGAGAGTTTGCATCATTTCTGTTAGTCCCCTGTTCATGCGATGAATCTAGGCTTTAAAAAATCACTTGTTTGTTGTTATTTTCAGAACCATTAAGTTCATTGCACTTTCAAATGACTATCAATCCTTAGTTTGAGTTTAATTTTGTTGATTCTTTCTTGACCTAGGGTTCTAAGTTCATTAAGAGTCCAATGGTTTAGGTCATGAGCTTTTCTGATAATCACCTTATTTCAATACCACTGATGTTTAGAATCGAAATCGAGGAGAAATAATGGTGAATGAACTATAGAATCACAAGGTAAGTGATGAAGATGAATATGGTGGATGAAGAACAGTGATGAACGCTCGTCGCACTTTAAGTCTCTCAAATTTGAAAAGTATTAAATGACCTTTTGAAATCTATTTAAATAGTCAAATTAATTACTTTTACAAACTTTACAACTTTTAAAACAAATGCAGTGGAACACTGTAGCAAATGTGCAAGAGTAAAAACTCATCAGCATTTGTTTACTGTAACAAATGCGGAAGTGTAAAAACTTTGTTAGCATTTGTGCACTGTAGCAAATGCGGTTGACAAAACTTTAACAACATTTATGTACTGTAGCAAATGTGCAAGAACAAAGTCTGTCAGCATTTGTAAACTATAGCAAATGCTTATGTTTTAACTTGCAAAACATTTGTACTGTAACAAATGCGGAAGTGTAAAACATGTCAGCATTTGTATACTATAGCAAATGCGACAAAACAATTTTTTACTTTTACAGCATTTCCTTCAACAAATGCGAATGAATACTTGAGCAGTTCGCATTTCTTGATCTTCAAACCTCATGACTAAAGATTGTAAGCACACTTTATTTATTTTTGATACAAATACACAACAAAGTTTCAGCATTGATCATCAGCATTACAAGAAATGCGGTTGACCAAACTTGTCAGCATAAACAAATGCTGAAGAACAAAAGTTATCCGCATAAACAAATACGGAAGAACAAATTTGTTCGCATAAGTTTTAATGCTAAAAACTTGTTGTATGCAAATGAATTGAAAAAAATGCAATAGAACAAAGTTGTCCGCATTAATGGTTATATGCCTGGGTTACCTTCACCCGCATTAACCAATGCTCTTACCCGCATTAAATTTTGAACTATGTCAAAAATTAATGTTTCTGCAGTTGACAGATTTGACTAATTTTGAGTTGATTTTCTGGTCTCTTATGAAGATGAGTCTTCTGATTTTTTTGTTACGAAGATGTGTCAGATGATTTGGTATTTATGAAGATTTTGACTGTTTCATGGCTTGTTAATTCTTGCTTGGATTGAATTGAACACCAGATGTGATACAATTTTCCCAGTTTTGACTGATCTTGGACTTTTGTGTTTCCAAAAATCTGCATGCACTGAGATACTATGGTATAACTTCTACACCAACATAGTCAAATTTTTGATTTTGTAAGTTTAAGAAAATAGACACAACTATACATAATGATCATATCAAAATTTTAGTTACTCCCCTAAAGTTTTTATCCATTAAGGATAAAAACTTTTAAAGATTTTAAAATTTTGAGGATGAGATATTTTTGTATTTATCTTGTTTTATTGTCTGTAAATGAAGAGGAATTATACTTTTCTTTGGATCATATCAATCTTACATTACACAAGTGCAAGGTGTTGTTAGTAAAATAGACATGGTTATGAGCTTATTGATTGAAGATATGTTTGTCCTCTTAAACTCATGTTTGGTTAATATTGTGATACATGTGATATTTTTCATGTTTTGATTAATTTGAGTATTCAACATGTACCCCACACTCAAAAGCATAGCATGATCAACCACCCGCATGAAATGCATGGTAGAACTTTTTTAAAACTTACTTGACCAGGTAATTTAAATTATGAAATCTCATTTTCACTGATCCTCATTGGGATTCTTTTACTGTGATTCTTTTATTGATTTGATCCACATTTGCATTTTTTTCACTTTATTTTGAAAGGTGATCCGTGATGGGATTCTTTTTGTTCATTCACAAGGAATGTAATATTTTGTTAAATCATCCAAGGTGGATGTGTTGCACATTAGGAATCTTTTGGATCATGACATTAGAACTATGTGCTTGTTTCTCCATATCTTTGCCAAGCAAAACAGAGAAGAAACTATTGTGTATGAATGAGATTCATAAGCCATCATTACCTGGTGTGTTTAGGTTACTACACACATACACTTGGATAAGCCAATACGTAATTATATTATTTCCCAAAAGTATAAAACACAGTGAATGATATAACGACTGTAATTATATTATTTTCCAAAAATATAAAACACATACTTTAGCAAAATAATTTCTTTTTGTATTTTTGTTAATATTTGAATGTTTTTGAAATGTTGAATATTACTCAAGGTTAACTATGCCAATTGATTGAACTAAGAATTCAAACTAACTCGATTCAAATGGATGGGTGAATACATCAGCTAATTGATTGTCAGTGTGCACCTGAATCAATTTGATTAACCCCTTTTGAGCGCAATCTTTAAAAATGTGATATCTAATTTCAATATGTTTTGTTTTTGAGTGCTAAACTGGATTGTTTGTAATAAACATTGCTGCTGTGTTGTCAATGTGAATTTGAATGTGCAAGAAGTTAACCATAATCAAGCATCTGGTTTTGAATCCAGAGTACTTGAGAGCAACAACCTGATGCTACTATATACTCAGCTTCTGTTGTTGAAACAAACATATTTGTCTACTTCTTGCACTGCCAGAAGACCAGTCTGGGACCAAGAAATTGACAACTGCCAGAAGTTGACTTGCTATTGAAGTTGCATACCTTGTAGTCGCTGTTAGGTGGACATAGAGATTGAAATCTCCTACCTTTGGATACCATAATCCGAGAGCAGGCTTGGCTTTAAGATTTCTGAATATCCTTTTCACAACATTCACATGTGATTCCTTGGGATCTTCCTGATATTTGGCACATACACAAACACCAAACATAATATCAGGCCTACTGGTTGTTAGATACATAAGTGAACCTATCATAGATCGATACTGAGTCTGATCAACTGATTTGCCTTTAGGATCAGAACCAATCTTCAATTTTGTATCTACAGGAGTTCCGATGGACTAACAATCAGCATAGTGGAATTTCTTCAACATTGTTTCCATATATTTTGATTGGTTGATGAAGATTGCATTTGCTGTTCGTTCGACTTGCACCCCTAAGAAGAAAGTGAGTTCCCCCGTAGCACTTATTTGAAATTTTGAATGCATAGTCTTTAAAAATTTGCTTGTTTAATGAGCCAAAGATGATATCATCCACTTTTATCTACACTAGCAACATGTCTTTTCCTTTTCTTTTTCTGAAGAGAGTCCGATCAATCTTTCCTCTCTCATAACCATGTTCAAGAAGGAAAAGATGATAGTGTTTCATACCACTTCCATGCGGCTTAATGAAGACCATACAAGGCCTTGTCAAGCTTGTACACCCTGTGAGGGAAATCAGAGTCTTCAAATGCTGGTGGCTAATTCACGTAGACTTCTTCAACAATTTTTCCATAAAGAAATGCACATTTCACATCCATTTGATAAACACTAAATATCATGGAGGTAGAATATGCAAGAAAAAGTCTTATGGCTTCTAATCTGGAAACCAGAGCAAACACTTCGTCATAGTCAATTCCTTCTTTTTGTGTATACCCCTGAGCCACCAATCTGGCTTTATTTCTGATGACAGTTCCACGGTCATCAATTTTGTTCCTGTACAACCACCTGGTACCGATAGGGTATTGTCCTTCGGGAAGGTCTACCAATGGCCATACTTCTTGTTTCTTGAATTGTAGCAATTCTTCTTGCATTGCCTCAATCCAGCTATTGTCTTGAAGAGCCTGTTTGATATACTTGGGTACTGTTTGACATAAAAAGCAAGAAAACGAACATATGTTTGCAATAATTGACTTGCTTCTTGTCACTCGCTCATTATGTTATCCAATGATGCTTGACACTGGATGATTCTTGTGTATTCTGGTGGTTGGAATGGAGTCACCAGCAATGGATACATCAAGATTGGAGACATTCAGATCATCTTGATGAGAGTCACCTATTTGTTGTGATGTGGGAGAGTGATGAAAATAATCAAAGTCTTCATTTGGTTCTGCTTCAGTATCAACAACACTTTGTTGACTTTCATCATTTTGGTTTCTCACACTTTCAACTGGTGCGGTGGCTGGTTCTTGATTTCTTATTTCATTTGATGGTTCTTCAGAAGGAGATGGAATTATACTTGGACCAACTTAAGTTGAAACACTCACATTTGGAGGTTCTTGTCTGACAGGATCAGCTTGTAGTGGAACATCTTCATTCAGTTGCCTAGCAGAATTAGGAGGAATCATTGGGAAATCATTTCTTATGTCTATTGATACAGGAGATTCGGCTGATTGTAGGTTACCTGCAGCAGACAAGTGAAATTAATCAAATGATCTTGTAAATGAGTTAATATCAAACAACCAGTCGGGACCATTTATTGATTTAGGAAAGGAATGCACATTGAATTGAACATTTTTTGATTCATTAATGATGTTTAATTAAGGATTAAACACTCTAAAAGACTTGGAGACAGAGGAATAACCTACAAAGAACCCCTCATCATATTTAGGAGCAAATTTTTCCAAATATCTCGGGTGTTTAATGTTGATACCAAAGTACCAAGTGACTTAAACAATCCAATGAATGGTGTTTTGTGAAAAAAAAATTCATAAGAAGTTTTGTTGTAACACCCCAATCCGATTAGGGCTGACGTGTCACTATCATAGTAATCATAACATGAGACATAATTCCATGATTGAAACGTTATGAGTACAACATCAAAACATCGTTTGAGAGCCCTAAGGTAAAGTATTCGTTACATATTATTTAATCAGCCAAATCTAGATAACTAGCATGTACTACAAAAATGGCTACTTCTCTGTTCAAAAGTCCTAGAGCTCAATTTATCTCTCTTCACTTCCCGCCCGGAGTAACCTTTGAACCTAATGAAACAAATAATAACGGCATGAGCCGAATGCCCAGTATGGATAAAGGCACAAGTAGCAATAATAATAGTTGCAATAACAACAAGATATAACATAAAATGATACGACGTGAAGCAAGGCAAGTCAATAACATAATTCTTATCATATGGATGTACCCATTGAGCTGAATAACTTATATCAGAACAAATATGCACATAGAGATGTAGACCCTATGTACCGAACGTGAAATGGAGTGTGGGCATACACAACAACCATCCACCATAATCATATGCATATATCCTAGGACCAGTCCAAACGCCTCCTCAACATAATGTGGCCAATGTACCTCGCAAGTACCGAAGGAGACGCCGTGATCTCTGCTCAGCGTCACGGTTGGTGCCATGTCATCGATGCCGCAATGACATGCTTGTGGTCACCCCCACAAGTAGGAACATGCTCGGGTAACAAAATACAACAAATTAAAATAGTGCTTCAATGATATATCTCAAATATTTCTCGAATCATCAAACGAATACGTACTCATGTTATAACATAGAAACATGCGATAATGAATTAAATTCAATAATTTCCACCACATGTAAAGTAATACTAAATTCAATGTAAAACACCAAAAATAATATTGAATCATGATCTCAATAAACTTACAATGAATTGAAACAAATTGTAATGACAAGGAATCGGGAGTTCCAATGAAATGCAAAAGTCAAAGGGTTTCAACAATCAAGTCAATTACCATAACGATTTAGGGGTGGGGTAAGAATCCCGTACCTTAAGTGATGATTCCCGATGGTGTTAGTCTTGTTTCTTAATGGGGGAATAGTGATAACCTACAATTAATATATTTTGATGAGGTTATCATTTTAACTTTAGATGCTTTAAGATCACTAGCATATTAATAAGGTGACTTGTGTGCATAAATTGGAATATGGATATTTTATTATAGTTTACATAAATTGTTTATACGTTTGTAAGGATTTGATGTAATTGCAACCATATTAAAATAATTAATTGTTATGGTCTTATGTAAGGCTTTATCTGGTTGTACAATTATAAAGCATTCATCTAGTGCCTAAAAAAAAAATAATAATAAGTACGAAGAACGAAGAAGGCCAATTATTAGTTTACACATAATTTTATAAATTCCATACGTGTTTCAGGTTTTAAGAGAAAAGTTAACATTCATATATATATACACTATAAAGCCAAATATAAATGTATGTAACCAACAACAGAGAGAGAGAGAGAGAGAGAGAGAGAGAGAGAGAGATGAGAGAGAAGAGAGAGAGAGAGAGAGAGAGATAGTAGAGACAGAGAGAGAGAGAGAGAGAGATAGAGAGAGATAGAGAGAGATAGAGACAGAGGGGAGGGGAGAGAGTAGATAGGGGAGAGAGAGAGGGAGAGAGAGCGAGAGGGAGAGAGAGGAGGGAGAGAGATCGAGAGGGGAGAGGGAGAGAGACAGAGAGAGAGAGAGAGAGAGACAGAGATAGGAGAGACAGAGAGAGAGAAGAGACAGAGGGAGAGAGAGAGAGAGAGAGAGAGAGAGAGGGAGAGAGACAGAGAGACAGAGAGAGAGAGAGAGAGAGAGAGAGAGATAGATAGAGACGGAGAGAGAGAGAGATGGAGGAGAGACAGAGAGAGAGAGAGAGAAGAGAGAGAGAGAAGACAGAGAGAGAGAGAGAGAGACAGAGAGAGGGAGAGAGAGACAGAGAGATAGAGAGAGAGAGAGAGATAGAGATGGAGAGGACATAGAGAGAGAGAGACAGAGAGATAGAGGATATAAGAGAGAGAGGACAGAGAGAGATGGAGAGGAGGGAGAGGGAGAGAGACAGAGAGACATAGAGAGATAGACAGAGAGAGAGAGGGAGAGAGAGGGAGAGGGAGAGAACAGAGAGACAGAGAGAGACCGAGAGGGTAGAGAGAGAGAGAGAGACAGATGAGAGAGAGAGATAGAGGAGAGAGAGAGGAGACAGAGAGAGGGAAGAGATAGAGAGGAGAGGAGAGAGAGATAGAGAGAGAGAGAGAGAGAGAGATAGAGAGAGAGAGGAGAGAGCGAGAGAGAGAGAGAAGAGAGTAAGAGAGAGAGAGAGAGAGAGATAGAGAGAGATAGAGTATAGATAGAGAGATATAGCTAGAGATGAGAGAGACAGAGAGACAGATATAGATAGAGATATATGTAGATGTATATATACATATAGACATAGCTTAGATATACATATATATAGAGTAGTAGACAGAGAGTATAGATATATAGAGAGAGATAGATCTATATATATACAGATACAGATATATAAATTTACATGATATGTATAGATATATATAGAGATAGATATATATATATATATATATAGATGATATAATATATATATATTATATATATATACTATATATATATATATATATATTATATATATATATTATATATATATATATATATTTCAATTTTCAATAAACTAAATTATAAAATAAGCATATGGTTAACAAATGAACTTTTGGGCTATTTATTGTAACCTAAATAATTGGAATAAAAATAATAATAACAACCATAGTGTGGACTTGTGTTAAATAATGAATGAGAGGAATAATAATAATACTAATTGTAAGCTAATTCATGTATAATGCTATTGTAATAGTTCTTGAACAATTATAAGTTACGTGCAGCATCCTTCCATTCCAAACATGAACCAGTTGTAGGATGATTTCAACATACGCTTAACTTTCAAATCTTTAAAACATATAAACAAAGGTAACTGCATTTATCAGTTCTAAGGGTGTGGTTTTCGGTTACCTCGGTCTTCGGTTGGAACGGATCCGCTGAAAACGTGAACCGGAGAAGAAACTACTACACTCGCCGGAATAATCGTTCGTAGTTACAAAGGGGGTTTGCGATACGTCTGGTAATCGAAGAAGATAACAAGTGGAGATAGACAAAGGTGGGTTTCGCTTCGTGTTTGGTGGTCGAAGAAGGTTGGTCGGAATCGGTAAGAGGGTGGTCGGAAATTCCCCACCAGAGAGCAAAATAAAGGGTAACGTGACGGGGTTGTAAGACCAAGATGGAGCATATCTCGGTTTTATGAGCAAAGGATTCAAAATGGTCAGACAACCCGTGCATGAGAGGTCATTTTCCAATTCTGATTGAAGCTAACAAAGAGGGCGACGCGAATACTAGGCTGCTTCCATGGTTTTCGATTTGAGGTGGGTATGCAAGATAGTTTGGTCAAATGATGAAAAAGAGGTTTTATAAAGTCAAAGATAATGTTTATTTTATTTTTTTCTGATCAATCAAATAAATCTTTATATATACATATATTAAGTTACATCTTTTTTTTAATTGATCCATGGTTATAGTTTTGTCTTCTTCTTTATTTTTATTTTTTATAATATGTATTATGTACCCCCATTACGTACACACACACTTATATATATAATATAATTTTAAATTCTTTTATGATTTATTATTTATTTGATTATTTTTTTATATATGTTATATATACAAATACACACATACATTTATTTATTAAGTTTTCGGTTATTTCAACTATTACCCCCTAAAAGAAAATTTCGTCCCTAAAATTTATAATTAACACACAAATGATAGCAGAAATTAAGAAGATAGTTATGTCGGGAGCTTTCATAACATATGGAATAAAAATACCAGGTTCACAATTACTTGATGCATGAAAAACTATTCTACGAATAAACTAGGATACATTGAGCGAATTGATTCCTCGATTTCCCATGTTGCTTCACGCTCGGAGTCCATAAAACCTTGACGAATGGAATCACTTTTCTTCGCATGGTTATTTCTTGTCGATCCAATATAGCTTCCGGTTCTTCCTCATAGGATAAGTCTTCTTGGATCGTATGTAACGGATAACTTATGACATGGAGGGGATGATAATTATATCCTCTTAGCAAGGATACATGAAGAAAATTATGAACGTGAGAAAGTTGGGGTGGTAATGCTAGACGATAAGAAACTTCTCCAACTCTCTCGAGAATCTCAAATGGACTGATGAAACGAGGAATAAGCTTTCCTTTAATCCCAAATCTACGGATGCCATGACATGGTGAGACTTTCAAAAACACATGATCTCCAACTTTGAATTCTAGTGATCGGCGATGTTGATCTGCATAACTCTTTTGTCTACTTTGTGCTTCCTTTAATTTCTCTCGAGCGATGGCAACCTTTTCATTTGTAATTTGGACTAACTCAGGTCCCTCGATAAGCTTTTCCCCAACCTCTTCCCAACATATCGGTGCTTACATTTTTTATCATACTAGAGTTCAAAAGGATCCATGCCAATACTAGCTTGCCAACTATAATTGTAGGCAAACTCGACAAGGCATACATACTCATCCCAGTTTCCTGTCCACTCGAGTGCGCATGCACGGAGCATATTGTGACATCCGTCACTTCAAGGTCCGTCAATTGACGTGATTGTCCGTCATCTATGTTATATTTGGTCATTCCTCATTATTATTTGACTCATTATGTGGATATCATGTGTGCAATATTACCGTTGTGTGTGCATTCGCTATAATCGTGTGTGAACCTTAAAAAGACCTATAAAACTTTCATTTTTGAAAACGTTAAATATATCATTTTATAAATATAATAAATGTTTTAATATAACCATTTCTTCAGTCATAATAACATTAAATGAACTTTTACAATTAATATAAAACACCTAACGAAGTCGTTTTTCAACCGAACAAAACTTGGGAAAACTCGGGGGTTAAGTGCAGGGACTAAACTTGTAATTTTGGAAACTTGGGCTGGGTATAAATACCCCATTTCCAGCCCTAAACCCCCATTTCTATCATCTTCTTCATCTTCATCTCCTTCACACACTAAAACTCCATTTTTGCACCAAATCCGACCCGAGAGGTCTCGTTTTCTTCGTCTTGACACCGTCTACAGCCTAGATTACTTCTTTCTAGCAGGTAGTTGTCTTTGGTTGTCCATTTCTTAGCCTTTTCACGGCTGTCCAAACTAGGGTTTCGGGTGTTCGGGTTCAACCCGAACACACAAGGTCGTATGGGTGCGTGTGAGGTCCCTTTGCTTGTGTTTTATGCTTGGGTATGTTTGTTGAGTGTTTCTGGAGGTTTATGTGGTGTAAAACCCGTGTTTAGAGCAGCTCGGGGGCTGCTCACCCCGACCACAGTCGCGATTCTGCAGATTGGGCGACTGGGTCATCCATGCGATTGAGCCGTGCGACTGAGTGGGTCGTGCGACTGGATCATGCGTCTGAGTCAATCGCGCGACTGAGTTGTGCGACTAGGCATGTCGTGCGACTGAGTTGTGCGACTGAGTGTCTGTGTGCGATTGAGTCATGCGTGCGAATGAGTGTATGCGAATGAGTCATGCGACTGAGTGTTTGTGTGCGATTGAGTCAGGTGACCGACTGAATGTGTGCGAATGAATGTGATTCGCACGACTGGGGTCCAATCGCACGAATGAAGGTTCAGTCGTACGAAAGTAGCTAATTCGCACGATTGAAGGTTGATTCGTGCGCATGGAAGTTGAGTCGTGCGATTGGGTGTTGTGTGGTACGACTGAAGGCCAATCATACGAATGAAGGCTCAATCGTACGAATGAAGCTGATTCGCACGATTGAGGGTTGATTCGCACGAATGGAGGTTGAGTCGTGCGTCTGGCCTTGTATGCGACTGAAATTGTTGTGTTTGACCCTTGTGCGTGGCGTGAGTATGTCGTGTGGTGTCGAGGTAACACTAACACAATTATGCCATTGTTTGGCCACAAAGATTAAAGTCAACGTGAGAAAGGGCACAGAAACTATTTTGAGCAAATTTAACTAACGCTTTACGAACGACTAAATTGACTTATAACTATTGACACTTATTCAATATTCTTTCGATTAACAACGATACTTTTACTTAAATATCATCATTAGTGGCGACAATGTCTTGTACTTGGATCTACATAGGATCTAGTACGTGTGTCAGTCTGTGTGTGTTGTACGCGACCCATCCGATACGACCCGAACCGACCCATCATTATTGCGCGCTTATACATATATCATATCATTAATGCTATACAATAACTGTCAATAGGTGTTTGACTGTTTATTTGCATTCAACATTTGGGATTACATCGCTCATACATACTTACCACTTAACAAGTGAGTTTCGTGGCCCCTTTTTACATTTATACAATATTTCAATCATTTACAAATTGGGGGAAAAGTATGCTTACACAATTTTATGCTGTACACTTACATACATTTTACATACAAGGAATCAACGTGATACTGTGTTGCAAGTACTATTTGATACATGCTTGGGTCTGCTGTGTGGTTCTATCTTTGCAACTATTTAATTCCAGTGTGGGAACCGACGGTTAGGTATTGGTAGTACTACTGGGTTGACACCCCCACCCTCGTTCGATGGTATACTAGTTGGTACCATCAGTGGCCAGGAACGGGCCCTTGGGTGAATATATGCCGACAATTTCTTTGTGTACGTCGCTAGGTTTGGTTGCAAAGCTCATGTCATGTGATATTTACTTGTGTAATAACTGTATTCACGGTATTCCGACGCGCTATCTATACAGCATCGCTTACATTTTATTACATAAACCTGCGAGCTCACCAACAATTTTGTTGACCGTTTTAAGCATATCTTTTCAGGTGAACATCAAGTCCAGGAATCTAGGTGTGCTGCCTTAGTGGAGACCCTAGGATGCATTTTGGGACTTAGCTCTTTTGATAAACAATCTTTTGAACAATGTGAACGCATGTAAACAATTAACAACATTTGAACTTGTTCCCGGGTTGTGGGAATTAACATTTACATTATCATCTTATGTGTATACATGTTATTATCATTATGTTGCTTATGGCTATGTGTTGTGGACATTGACTAAACACGACACAAGTCCCCTTGTCGTCGGGTGTCGTCATGACACACATGTCATCATTTATATATATTGCTCTCTATCGCTTACCATGTGTTATGACGATCCCATTCTCGTTACATCCCCGTGTTTCCGCTTTTAGCGGGGGTGTGACAGATTGGTATCAGAGCCATTGGTTATAGAGAATTAGGCAATACGCTTGACCTAGACTATAACCTAGGAACCTTCATGTAGATTTGCATGCTAAGGCTTTGTATGCATATTATATCTCGTGTATGTGTTCCTCGCTGCTTGATTTGCTCATCTATTTGTTATGTGATCATTCTACCCTATGAGAGAGCCCTTGTGCTCACTCTTTTATGGGAATACTCTATTGGATCTTCCGTTCCCTCTGCGCGCCGAGTTAACTTATCAGATCCGGGTATTAACCCGAAGTAATCTACACAAATCATACTATGTGCTTGACCTTGGACATTGAGATAACTCCAAGGAGGAATATGTCTGAAACCTCGAAGAATGAGGAAATAGACAACCTCCGCTAGACTAAACGTGATTGTATACATGGACTTACAACTGTTGTGATGTGTGATGACAATAAGCATGATATTTACATGAAATACATGGACTTGATGGATTATTATGGATATGATGTAAAGGAAAGTCGGATGTCATGTAACCGGACCAGGCATCATTCTCGGTACGTCGTGGGTGTGGTGGGAACGCTGCGGGGAACCCTATATATAAACATCACCGGTATACCGAGAATATGCTTGAAATGGGCTGCATGGTGGTCTGGCCGACCTGAACATGAACATTGGAATTTGATAAGTGGAATACATTTGTATCATATGGTGACTAAAGTTTATGTGTTGCCTCTTTTATGATTAGAACATGCCGCCTCGAAGAGTCACCCGTAGCAGTAGTGGCGGGAGTGAAGCCCCAAGGGGCAGAGGCCGAGGCAGAGGCAGAGCACCAAGAGCAAACGATGCTCCTGCCAGTAACAGTCAAGGAACAGGGAACGCCGACATGGCAGCCCTGATCGCTCAGCAATTGGCCGCACTGATTCCTACTATCGTGGCCCAAGTGAGCGACGCGCTTCAACAACACCACCCTCACGGGGATGGTGGCAACGATGATGGAGCCCAAGGTGGGATTGAAACTGAAGCGGGAAACGGGAACCCGACCGGAAACGAGAGCAACCAGGAAACCGGAAATGGTGGTACTGCCGGTATCGAAACTGGAGTGGTTAATGCTCGTCGGGGATGCTCGTACAAGGAGTTCGTGGCTTGTAAGCCGAGGGAATTCGATGGGAAAGGTGGGGCGATAGCCCTAACCAGGTGGTTGGAAAAGATGGAGGCAGTAATTGACATCAGTGAGTGCCTTGACAGCCAGAGGATCAAGTATGCTACTTGTTCACTACAGGGTAAAGCCCTAACCTGGTGGAACACTCAGATTCAAGCTCGAGGAAGAGAGTCCGCGATGCAAATGTCGTGGGACGAGTTCAAAGCCTTGATTACCGAGGAATACTGCCCTCTCAACGAGATGCAGAAACTGGAGCATGAGTTTTGGAATCATGCTATGGTGGGGGCAGGGCATGCAGCTTATACTGATCGTTTTCATGAGCTTGCAAGATTGGTTCCGCATCTAGTCACGCCGAAATCAAAGAGGATTGAAAGGTATATTTGGGGACTTGCGCCTCAAATTAGAGCGATGGTTACAGCAGCCGCTCCTCCTACTATTCAGAGCGCAATTCTGAAAGCTGGCGCTCTGACTGACGAGATGGTTAGAACAGGGGTATTGGGCCGAGGGGCCGAGAAGAGGAAGGATGTTGGAGAGTCGAGCCGGTCGAGTGCCGGAAGGTTTGAGAAGAGGTCTAAGCCGACCAGGAATTTTGTGGCCGTGTCTCAGGCCAGAAGAGAGTATGTGGGGCCGCACCCCAAATGTGAAAGGTGCAACTATCATCATCCCCCAGGGACGCAGTGCCGGGTGTGCGCTAACTGTAAGCGCCCGGGTCATTTGGCCAGAGATTGCAGAACTGCACCGAATCTTGTAGCACCCGTCAACGCGGTTAACCCCGCCGGGAATGCAAGGGCTTGTTTGAGTGTGGGAACCCCGATCACTACAGGAATATGTGCCCCAGGCTGAATCGGGCACCGGGTCAACAGGGGAACAACCAGCAGCAGGTGTTGGCTATCGCTGGGAATCAAGGCCCGGCTACTCAGGGGAATGCAGCTCGGGGACGTGCATTCGTCATTGGAGCTAATGATGCTCGTCAGGACCCGAATGTTGTCACGGGTACGCACTTACTCAATCATCACTTCGCATCTATATTATTTGATACTGGAGCAGACAATAGTTTTATTTCTTCCGAGTTTGTGCAATTACTTGATTTGAGTCCTAGTAGGCTAGAAACTAGCTACTCTGTAGAAATGGCCAATGGTAAGGTTGCTCAGGCCGATGAGATTATTAGGAAGTGTTCGTTGACGCTGGAGGATCATACATTCGACATAGATTTGATACCCTTTGAGTTAGGAAGCTTCGATGTCATCGTGGGTATGGATTGGTTGTCGCAGAATGGAGCAGAGATTGTCTGTCGAGACAAGGTAGTACGTATCCCTATGCCTAATGGGGAAGTACTCAAGGTTCAGGGAGAACGACCGGGTAAGAGCTTAAAGTTGATTTCCTGCATGAAAGCACGCCAGAGCCTACGAAAGCAGTGCTACGCTTTTCTGGCTCATGTAGTTGAAAAGAAAGACGGGGAAAGGAAACTGGTGGATATTCCAGTAGTACGGGATTACCCAGAAGTATTTCCAGATGACTTGTCTGGTTTACCTCCTCCACGACAGGTGGAATTCCGTATTGAGTTGGTTCCTGGAGCTACGCCGGTAGCGAAAACGCCTTATCGACTAGCGCCATCCGAGATGCAAGAGTTGTCTAGTCAGTTACAGGAACTACTGGAGAAAGGTTTCATTCGACCAAGTCATTCACCGTGGGGAGCACCGGTACTGTTTGTCAAGAAGAAGGACGGATCGTTCCGTATGTGCATCGATTACCGTGAACTGAACAAGTTGACGGTGAAGAACCGATATCCTCTCCCCAGGATCGATGATTTATTTGACCAGCTGCAAGGAGCTTCGTATTTTTCAAAGATCGATCTTCGTTCTGGTTATCATCAGCTAAGGGTTTTCGAGGACGATGTACCGAAGACTGCGTTCAGAACTCGTTATGGGCATTATGAGTTCTTGGTCATGCCGTTCGGATTGACTAACGCACCAGCTGTGTTCATGGATCTAATGAATCGGGTGTGCAAACCTTATTTGGATAAATTCGTGATCGTGTTCATCGACGATATACTTATCTATTCCCGATCAAAGGAGGATCATGTAGAACATCTACGGGCTATTCTGGAGCTACTACGCGAAGAGAAACTTTTCGCCAAGTTCTCAAAGTGTGAGTTTTGGCTGTGGGAAGTAAAGTTTTTGGGTCATGTGGTTAATGAGGACGGGATTCACGTAGATCCCGGCAAAATCGAAGCGGTGAAGAAATGGGATACGCCCCAGACACCATCAGAGATACGACAATTCCTAGGATTGGCCGGTTATTATCGTCGCTTCATCGCGAATTTCTCAAAGATCGCGCAGCCGTTGACCCTGCTTACTCAGAAAGACAAGAAGTTTGACTGGGGATTTGCACAAGAACAAGCGTTCCAAACGTTGAAAGAGAAGTTGTGCAACGCGCCAATACTGTCTCTCCCAGACGGAACAGACGATTTTGTGGTTTACTGCGATGCGTCACATCAAGGATTGGGATGTGTATTGATGCAGAAGGACAAGGTGATTGCCTACGCTTCGCGACAACTTAAAGTGCACGAAAAGAACTACACCACTCATGATCTTGAGTTGGGCGCTGTAGTATTTGCACTCAAAATTTGGAGGCATTACTTGTATGGCACCAAATGCATCATTTTTACTGATCATAAGAGCCTTCAACATATTCTGGATCAGAAGGAACTCAACATGCGCCAACGACGTTGGGTAGAGCTTCTTAGCGACTACGATTGTGAAATCCGGTATCATCCGGGGAAAGCTAACGTGGTGGCTGATGCCTTAAGCCGTAAAGAACGTGTGAAACCACTACGTGCACGAGCGTTGGGATTGACTATCCAAACCAACTTGAAAGCTCAGATTCAGATTGCACAGAGTGAGGCATTGAAAGAAGAAAACCTTGCGGGAGAAGAATTCCGGGGGTTAGACAAACAGATGATACGCAAGGATGACGGCATTCAGTACTTCATGGATCGCATATGGGTACCTAAATGGGGAGGTGTTCGAACCTTAGTCATGGATGAAGCCCACAAGACGCGATATTCTATTCATCCTGGTGCAGACAAGATGTATCATGATCTTAAGGATCTATACTGGTGGCCAGGCATGAAGAAAGACATTGCCTTAAACGTCAGTCGATGCTTGACGTGTTCGAAAGTCAAAGCTGAACATCAAAAGCCATCGGGATTATTACAGCAACCTGAAATTCCCGAGTGGAAATGGGAGAACATAGCCATGGATTTCATTACCAAACTCCCTAGAACAAACAGCGGTCATGACTCGATATGGGTCATTGTGGATCGAATGACGAAGTCCGCACATTTCTTGCCTATCCGAGAAGACTACAAGATGGATAAGTTGGCGAGATTGTACATCAAGGAGGTCGTGACACGGCACGGGGTGCCGGTGTCAATCATATCCGACCGTGATAGCAGATTCACTTCACGTTTTTGGCAGACGCTACAGAAAGCGATGGGTACTCGGTTAGATATGAGTACAGCCTATCACCCTCAAACAGATGGCCAAAGTGAACGCACTATACAGACGCTAGAAGACATGTTGAGAGCGTGTGTAATCGATTTTGGTGGTAGTTGGGATGCTCATCTGCCATTGATTGAGTTCTCCTACAACAACAGCTATCATACAAGCATTGGATGCGCACCATTTGAAGCGTTGTATGGAAGGAAATGCAGATCTCCCGTTTGTTGGGCCGAAATTGGTGAAAGTCAACTGACAGGCCCAGAGATCATCCAAGAGACAACAGACAAGATCTTCCAAATCAAGGATCGACTCAAAGCCGCGCGAGATCGCCAAAAGAGTTATGCCGACAATCGTCGGAAGCCTCTAGAATTCAATGTTGGGGATCGTGTGTTACTCAAAGTTTCCCCTTGGAAAGGAGTCGTTCGATTCGGAAAGAAAGGGAAGTTAGCCCCAAGATACGTTGGACCATTTGAGATTACTGAAAGGATCGGTCCAGTGGCTTACCGATTAAGGTTGCCACAAGAGCTTAGCGGTGTACATGATACTTTTCACGTGTCAAACCTCAAGAAATGTTTGGCCGATGAATCCCTTCACGTGCCAATCGAGGAAATCAAGATTGATGACAAGCTTCATTTTGTTGAAGAACCCATTGAGATCATGGATCGAAAGGTCAAGCAACTGAAGCGCAGTAGGATACCTATTGTTCGCGTAAGGTGGAATTCAAAACGAGGGCCAGAGTTTACATGGGAACGTGAAGATCAGATGAAACTCAAATATCCACATCTTTTCGAGGATGACACTCTTGGACCTAACTCCAGCTGAATTTCGGGACGAAATTCTCTCAACTGGGGGATACTGTGACATCCGTCACTTCAAGGTCCGTCAATTGACGTGATTGTCCGTCATCTATGTTATATTTGGTCATTCCTCATTATTATTTGACTCATTATGTGGATATCATGTGTGCAATATTACCGTTGTGTGTGCATTCGCTATAATCGTGTGTGAACCTTAAAAAGACCTATAAAACTTTCATTTTTGAAAACGTTAAATATATCATTTTATAAATATAATAAATGTTTTAATATAACCATTTCTTCAGTCATAATAACATTAAATGAACTTTTACAATTAATATAAAACACCTAACGAAGTCGTTTTTCAACCGAACAAAACTTGGGAAAACTCGGGGGTTAAGTGCAGGGACTAAACTTGTAATTTTGGAAACTTGGGCTGGGTATAAATACCCCATTTCCAGCCCTAAACCCCCATTTCTATCATCTTCTTCATCTTCATCTCCTTCACACACTAAAACTCCATTTTTGCACCAAAACCGACCCGAGAGGTCTCGTTTTCTTCGTCTTGACACCGTCTACAGCCTAGATTACTTCTTTCTAGCAGGTAGTTGTCTTTGGTTGTCCATTTCTTAGCCTTTTCACGGCTGTCCAAACTAGGGTTTCGGGTGTTCGGGTTCAACCCGAACACACAAGGTCGTATGGGTGCGTGTGAGGTCCCTTTGCTTGTGTTTTATGCTTGGGTATGTTTGTTGAGTGTTTCTGGAGGTTTATGTGGTGTAAAACCCGTGTTTAGAGCAGCTCGGGGGCTGCTCACCCCGACCACAGTCGCGATTCTGCAGATTGGGCGACTGGGTCATCCATGCGATTGAGCCGTGCGACTGAGTGGGTCGTGCGACTGGATCATGCGTCTGAGTCAATCGCGCGACTGAGTTGTGCGACTAGGCATGTCGTGCGACTGAGTTGTGCGACTGAGTGTCTGTGTGCGATTGAGTCATGCGTGCGAATGAGTGTATGCGAATGAGTCATGCGACTGAGTGTTTGTGTGCGATTGAGTCAGGTGACCGACTGAATGTGTGTGAATGAATGTGATTCGCACGACTGGGGTCCAATCGCACGAATGAAGGTTCAGTCGTACGAAAGTAGCTAATTCGCACGATTGAAGGTTGATTCGTGCGCATGGAAGCTGAGTCGTGCGATTGGGTGTTGTGTGGTACGACTGAAGACCAATCATACGAATGAAGGCTCAATCGTACGAATGAAGCTGATTCGCACGATTGAGGGTTGATTCGCACGAATGGAGGTTGAGTCGTGCGTCTGGCCTTGTATGCGACTGAAATTGTTGTGTTTGACCCTTGTGCGTGGCGTGAGTATGTCGTGTGGTGTCGAGGTAACACTAACACAATTATGCCATTGTTTGGCCACAAAGATTAAAGTCAACGTGAGAAAGGGCACAGAAACTATTTTGAGCAAATTTAACTAACACTTTACGAACGACTAAATTGACTTATAACAATTGACACTTACTCAATATTCTTTCGATTAACAACGATACTTTTACTTAAATATCATCATTAGTGGCGACAATGTCTTGTACTTGGATCCACATAGGATCTAGTACGTGTGTCAGTCTGTGTGTGTTGTACGCGACCCATCCGATACGACCCGAACCGACCCATCATTATTGCGCGCTTATACATATATCATATCATTAATGCTATACAATAACTGTCAATAGGTGTTTGACTGTTTATTTGCATTCAACATTTGGGATTACATCGCTCATACATACTTACCACTTAACAAGTGAGTTTCGTGGCCCCTTTTTACATTTATACAATATTTCAATCATTTACAAATTGGGGGAAAAGTATGCTTACACAATTTTATGCTGTACACTTACATACATTTTACATACAAGGAATCAACGTGATACTGTGTTGCAAGTACTATTTGATACATGCTTGGGTCTGCTGTGTGGTTCTATCTTTGCAACTATTTAATTCCAGTGTGGGAACCGACGGTTAGGTATTGGTAGTACTACTGGGTTGACACCCCCACCCTCGTTCGATGGTATACTAGTTGGTACCATCAGTGGCCAGGAACGGGCCCTTGGGTGAATATATGCCGACAATTTCTTAGTGTACGTCGCTAGGTTTGGTTGCAAAGCTCATGTCATGTGATATTTACTTGTGTAATAACTGTATTCACGGTATTCCGACACGCTATCTATACAGCATCGCTTACATTTTTATTACATAAACCTGCGAGCTCACCAACAATTTTGTTGACCGTTTTAAGCATATCTTTTCAGGTGAACACACAAGTCCAGGAATCTAGGTGTGCTGCCTTAGTGGAGACCCTAGGATGCATTTTGGGACTTAGCTCTTTTGATAAACAATCTTTTGAACAATGTGAACGCATGTAAACAATTAACAACATTTGAACTTGTTCCCGGGTTGTGGGAATTAACATTTACATTATCATCTTATGTGTATACATGTTATTATCATTATGTTGCTTATGGCTATGTGTTGTGGACATTGACTAAACACGACACAAGTCCCCTTGTCGTCGGGTGTCGTCATGACACACATGTCATCATTTATATATATTGCTCTCTATCGCTTACCATGTGTTATGACGATCCCATTCTCGTTACATCCCCGTGTTTCCGCTTTTAGCGGGGGTGTGACACATATCTTCAAGAGTCTGAATCGTACGTTCTGATTGCTCGTCTGTTTGTGGATGAAAAGCAGTACTAAACTTCAATCGTGTACCCCAAGCTTCTTGAAAGCCTTTCCAAAATCAAGAAGTGAAACGCGGATCTCTGTATGAAACGATCGAGGAAGGAGTTCCATGGAGTCGAATAATCTCTTGAAGAAACACCTCTGATAACTTGCTAACTAAAAATCCTTGTTGAATCAGTAGAAAATAAGCTGACTTGGATAATCTATCAATAACAACCCATATAGCATCATTCTTCTTAAATGTCTTGGGCAAGCCTGTAACAAAATCCATTGATATTTCATCCCATTTCCACACGGGAGTTTCCAACGGTTGCAAGAGTCCGCAGCTCGTTGGTGCTCAATCTTTACTTGCTGGCATGTGAGGCATCAACTTACATATCTTGCAACATCTTCCTTCATGCCATTCCACCAAAGGTTTTGACGCAAATCACGATACATCTTTGTTGATCCTAGGTGGATAGAAAAAGGCGAGCTATGTGCCTCAGCTAGTAACGACTCACGAAGGATGGAATCATCAGGTACACATAATATTTCCCCACACCAAATTACTCCTTTTTCATCCACACGAAAATATAACTGCTTCCCCAACTGAATATTTTCTGTTATTTCCCACAACTCTCCATCATGTTATTGTGCTTCTTTAATCCTTGAGATGAGGTTAGGCTCAATTTTCATTCAAGCTAGGTAACCATCAGATTTATCAACTTGAATACCAACACCCATCTTTTCTAAGTCTAAAATAATACGCGAATGTATTTGAAGGCAAGATACCACTCCAAAATTCTTTCTACTCAAAGCGTCAGCCACCACATTCTCTTTCCCCAGGTGGTACTGAATATTAGCATCATAATCTTTCAGAAGTTCCAACCATCTTCTTTGCCTCATATTTAATTCCTTTTGTGTAAATATATACTTGAGGCTTTTATGATCGGTATAGATATCACAAGTCTCGCCATGCAAATAATGTCGCCAAATCTTTAATGCAAAGATTAATGCTGCCAACTCCAAATCATGTGTCGGATAATTAACTTCATAAGACTTTAGTTGACGAGAGGCATAGGCGATGACTTTTCCGTGTTGCATTTGAAGGATTCTGTGTGCCCAAGACACTTAGAATATTGATGTGGTTAGTACGTTATGATCCAAGTCGGGTTATACCCAATAACAAGCTTAGCAAACACCAATTAATGTTTAATTGATGATATGATCATGCAATTAAATATTTACACCAATTAGAAAATGGGTTTTCTAATCAAATTGCATAAGAGATGGAACAAATTATAAGGATAATTTGTTGATGAATTATTGTTATTCTTGTCATTTAAAAGGGGTTTAAATAACAGTAATAATATATGAGTGTACTTTAATTAAAGTGTTTAATTAAAGAATACATATGTCACATTTATAAATCAAGTCTAGAAGGTGACTTTTTATTGTGTGACATGTGACTAGTTAAATTTTGTATTGTGATCATTTTAAAGGAGGGAAAACTTTTTTATTTTGAATCTTTTGGCTGCCCCTTAAGGTCATTGGACCAACTTTGTGTCTTGAAAACATACACACTCTTAACTAGTCACACACTCAATTCATTCATCCATTCCAATACATGCAAAACTCAAAAGACTCTCCTCTCTCTCCCTCTCCATTTTCGGATCCAGCAGCAAAAGGGTGAGTTTTGAGCTTTCTTGGTGTTATCTCTCCCTAACAAGAAGGGTTTTTGCCATAAGCTTTGGGTATACAAGCTTGAGGGTCTCTACTTTGAGCATCTTGGCCGATTTCAAGCATCCAAAACCTCTCATTTGGTCGTTTTTTCTGCTGGAGAAAGGTATATTGGCAGCCCCATTTGTGGCTGTCATATTATGCTCGTTTCATTGTTCATAGCTTGTTTTATTCACATAAGTGATCCTTGTTATATGGGTTTGTTTTATACTCTAATATGGTTACCAAAACAACATATTTTCAGTTTATAAAAGGGTTTATAATGCTATATTTCCGCTGCGTTTTCAGAAAGTTTAAAAGGTTAAACTTCGTTTTAGTGTTCTAACAAACCCAACAATGGCATCAAGAGCCGGTTATGTGGATGACTTGCTTGTTTTGTCTTTAAAATTGGTTTTAAAGTATGATAATAAACTTAGTATAGGCTGATTTTGGGCTGCTAAGTTCATATGATATGAAACCCCAATCTTTCAAAGTCATATCACACATGCTTGTGATTAAACTTTGAAAGATATACATGTTTGTTATTTGTTTTGTTTGGACAAAATAAAACCCGAAATTTCAGTTTATGTTGGCTGAAATTTCGTGGTTTTAAGTGGGGTTTTCATTATATTTTGGATGATATGATAGATGCTTGTTTTAGTGCATAACCTAGCCATTGACCTTGTGATTGTTTGGATGTTTGTGATGGTTGTATTCATTCATTCAATTGGGTTGTATTATTTGTTGTTTGTGCTTTGTTTCAAATGTAATTTATTTATTATTGGGTTGTAATAAATAGATTAGGTGTATTTTCATTTTACTAGATATCTTGTATTAGGACTTTATATCTTGTAATATGAAGACATACACATTGGAAGCACAAAGGAAGGTCATGAAAGAAACATGGAGCATTTTGGATGCGGTTTCAAGTGGGAGGCTTTTGGAAGTTTTCTATATGCTTTGTTTGTGACCCTTAGGAATGTCCTATGGACCACACTTGTGATGGCAAACAAGTGTGGACCACTTTAGATGCTATGGTTATGCACATATGCACATATGCACATATGGTTGTTTATGTTTATGCTTGGTTGATTGTTTGTTGTTTGATTGTTTGGTTGATATTTGGATATTCATAACAAACTCATTAACAAACTTAACAAGCTGAAAAATTGATGGTTCTTAAAAGTTAATAAAAGGTTATTAAAATGATTTAATGATTTTAAAGATTAAAATAGGTTTTAATCAAAGAACCATAGGGTACCTTGTATTTGAAAGCATGCAAATACAAGTACATAGAGTTTTCTAAACTAGAATTTTGAAACCTCTAAACTTTTTTTACAAACAAGATCAACACCGTCCTTTTACACAACACTTGAGTCACTTGGCAACTCTTAGTGGGATAAAGGTCACCTAACCATTTTGAGGGAACTTGTGACTTGAGGTGAGAATGCCTTATTTGTGGGATAAAGGTCACCTAACCACTTATTTTGGCAAACTCACACGTATGTGTAAGTAGGGTATCTTGATTTGCAAACCATGTCAAATGGATCACCTACGGTGTGGTTTCCAAATGGTGTTGATGGGATTAACATGCCGACTTTACATATGATGTTTCAAGTCGATCCCATATTTCTAGAAATTGCAAATGGTTGCAATCGTCAAACGTTGACCACCTTATTAATTTAAATCGTGGGATAAAGGTCACCTAACCACAATTTAAATGTAATGTTGGGTTCTAGACTTTAATATAAAAATGACCTTAAAAGGCATTAATTATTAAAAAAGAACAATATCGAAAATACTAAAATAGATCTTTGTTAAATTTTGTAGATGGCCACCAACAATGAAAATCACGATAACTCATCCGCGTCCAACCAATCATTACGTGCGATCCTCCAAAAGGAACGTCTAAATCATAACAACTTTATTGATTGGTATTGAAACTTGAGAATCGTTCTCAAGCAAGAGAAACGATCATATGTTTTAGACGACCCTATCCCGGATCAACCTACTGAGGATGATGAGGAGGCCTTCAACGATTGGTTGAAGTACACTGAGGACTCCGTCCAAGTGTCTTGTCTCATGCTAGCGAGCATGACTCCGGATCTCCAAAAGGAGTATGAACATCACGGAGCTTATGACATGATAACCCAGCTGAAGGAAACGTTCCAACAGCAAGCAAGGGTTGAGCGCTTCGAAACGGTTCGAGCACTCCATGCATGTCGTATGGACGACAACCAATCTGTTTCATCTTATGTTCTTAAGATGAAAATTCATATTGACCGCCTCGAGAGGCTTAATTGTCCCGTCTCGAAGGAATTGGCCACGGATTTGATCCTTAATGGCCTTACCAAGAAGTTCGAGACGTTTGTGTTGAACTACAACATGAATGCTTGGGACAAGAGCATTGGTGAGCTTCACTCAATGCTTAAAACGGCCGAGGCGGCCATGGGTAAAAGGGTTTTACCCGTTCTCACCATCAATGAAGGTGGGAACAATAAAAGGCCTCGTCCCGCACCCAAGGCAAAGGTTGCTAAGGGTAAAGGACCCGCTTGGGGAAAAGGGAAAGGGGTGGTAAGGGTACCACCCAAACCACAAGAGAAGAAGCAAAAGGTTGCTACTAATGACCCATGCTTCAAGTGTGGGGAGATTGGACATTGGGCAAGGAATTGTCCCGTCCATCTCCAAGAGTTGAAAGCAAAGAGGGATGCCGGGCAGACCTCAGGTACAACATACATGATTCATATTGATCTTAATGTTACATCTTCAAACACATGGGTATTAGATACCGGATGTGGAACTCATATTTGCAATTTGTTGCAGGGGTTCAAAAGAAGTAGGGACTTCAATCAAGGGGATGTTAGCCTCTTCATGGGCAATGGAACCAAAGTCCAAGTTAAAGCTCGTGGGGACTACATCCTAAAACTTCCAAGTGGCTTGGATGTTATTTTGAAGAATGTTTTGTATGCTCCTAGTTTGACTAGGAACATTATTTCTGTATCCCAATTAAGACTTTATGATTATGTATTATCTTTTATTGAAAATGATATTCATGTTTCTTTAAATAATATGTTCTATTTTAAAGCTATACCCATTAATGGTATTTATGAATTGGTTCATGAAAATGCTTTAAATAGTTCATTGTACCATACTAACACCAAAAAACTCAAGCTGGATTTGAGTGATACCTATCTTTGGCATTGTCGTCTTGGTCATATAAACAAGAAACGTATACAAACTCTTCAAAAGAATGGTCTTTTAAAAACAAATGAATGTGATTCATTTGATATGTGTGAATCTTGTTTACAAGGTAAAATGACTAAGGCACCCTTTAGTGGGACTAACGAAAGGGCAAAAGATTTATTAGGAATCATACATTCGGATGTATGTGGTCCTTTTAAGCCAATGACTAGGAATGGTGAAAGATACTTCATTACCTTTACCGACGATTATAGTCGCTATGGGTATGTGTACTTATTAAGGCACAAAGATGAAGCTTTTGAAATGTTCAAAATCTTCAAGAATGAAGTAGAAAATCAACTCAACAAGTCAATTAAAGTTCTCCGTACTGATAGAGGAGGTGAATACCTAAGTGATGTTTTTCAAGATCATCTTAGGAGTTGTGGGATTGTCTCACAACTCACTCCACCTGGAACACCACAACATAATGGTGTGTCTGAGAGGAGGAATCGAACCTTATTGGATATGGTCCGATCTATGATGGCTAAAAGCACATTACCTCTATCATTTTGGGGTTTCGCTTTGCTCTCCGCGGCCCGTATTCTAAATATGGCCCCAACCAAAAAGGTGGAAAGGACACCTTTTGAGATATGGCATGGAAGAGTTCCATCCCTATCATACTTAAGAGTCTGGGGTTGTGAGGCTTATGTTAAGACTCCCACCCCAAACAAATTGGAAGTCCGATCCACCAAGTGTATCTTTATTGGATATCCTAGAGATTCTATGGGATATTATTTCTATGATCCACTGGAACAAAAGGTGTTTGTTGCCAGAAAGGGTGAGTTCTTAGAAGCAAAGTTCCTTATGGAAGGAACTAGCAGTAGAACAGTGGATCTTGAGGAGGATCAAGAACCACAACCCGATGCACATTTGGTTGAAACTAGCACTCAACATGAGGATGTTGAGGATGATCAAATGGTTGATCACTACACGCAAAACGTTCGCATAAGTGGTAGAACTAGTAATCCACCTGAAAGATACGGATTTTTCATGGATGGATGCTATGTGGTAGATTCAGATGAACCAACCACATACCATGATGCAGTGTCCAATTTGGATTGTGACAAATGGCTTGAGGCCATGAACGTTGAGATGCAATCCATGTATGACAATCAAGTTTGGGAACTTGTTGTACCACCTCTTAATTCCAAGGTAGTTGGAAGTAAGTGGGTTTTCAAGAAGAAAACCGATATGCATGGAAACTTGGATACTTATAAAGCTAGACTTGTAGCAAAGGGTTTCACTCAAACTCAAGGGGTTGATTATGATGAAACCTTCTCACCTGTTGCGATGGTAAAGTCTATAAGGATATTGTTTGCCATAGCTGCTCATTATGATTATGAGATTTGGCAAATGGATGTCAAAACCGCCTTCCTAAATGGATATCTTGAGGAAGATGTTTATATGGTTCAGCCTGAAGGTTTTGTCGATCCAAAACATCCTAATAAAGTATGCAAGTTAAAGAAATCAATCTATGGATTGAAACAAGCATCGAGAAGCTGGAATCATCGTTTTGATGAGGAGGTAAAGAAATTTGGCTTCATCAAAAACACTGATGAGGCTTGTGTGTATAAGAAGGCTAGTGGGAGCACAGTAACTTTCCTAGTATTGTATGTTGATGACATACTACTATTTGGAAATGACATTCCAACCTTGGAAGGTGTAAAAACCTGGCTTGGAAGTTGTTTTTCCATCAAGGATCTTGGTGAAGCCGCCTATATTCTAGGAATAAAGATCTATAGGGATAGATCAAGGCGGTTGATTGGTTTGAATCAAAGTGCATACATTGATAAGATCTTGAAAAGGTTCAAGATGGAGAACTCTAAGAAAGGTACCGTACCTATTCAAAGAGGAACGATATTAAGTACAACTCAGTGTCCTAGCTCAAAGGATTAGCAAGATAAAATGAAGGCAATCCCATATGCATCTGCTATTGGATCCATCATGTATGCAATGATATGCACTCGACCGGACGTGTCATGCGCCTTAAGCATGACAAGCCGTTACCAGCAAAATCCTGGAAATAGTCATTGGATGGCTGTTAAGAACATACTTAAGTACCTAAGGAGGACAAGGGATATGTTCCTAATCTATGGATCTGGTGATGAGGAACTCGTTGTAAAAGGTTACACGGATGCGAGTTTCTAAACCGATCGTGATGATTCTCGGTCACAATCGGGATATATTTTCATTCTGAATGGAGGAGCGGTCTCTTGGAAGAGCTCCAAGCAGGATGTGGTGGCTCTATCAACTACAGAATCAGAATACGTCGCCGCCTCATTGGCAGCTCAAGAAGCTGCATGGTTGAAGAAATTCATTGCCGATCTAGGGGTTGTCCCTTCCATTTAGGAACCCCTAGAGATCTTTTGTGACAACGAGGGTGCGATTGCTCAAATCAAGGAACCCCGTGCTCATCAAAAGACTAGGCACATTGAGCGGAGATTCAACTACATACGAGATGAAGTTGAAAAGGGAAAGATATGTATTCGCAAAGTTCACACGGATCAAAATATTGCGGATCCTCTCACGAAGCTCCTTGAAAAAGCAAAGCATGAAGGTCATACTTGTGCCATGGGACTTCGATATTCTAGTGATTGGATTTGATTTGTAAACTTTGTATTTGGATATGTGGAACTCTTTATTATTTGAATAAAATTATTTGGTTATAATGTTTCAATTAATGTTCCAATTTAGCATGTTTAATCCATGAGTAAATTGTTTACTCTAAATGTCCGTAGTCGTTCATACTTGTGGGAACAAGTGTGAGGTAAGATTATTATGAACTTGGATTGGTTGATATTCATAAGGATGAATATAGAGCAATGGGTTGCTACCAAGGTTCATAGATATTTGTGGGATACAAATATTGGACTAACCCGCATCTCAAATTTTACTACATGGAATCTTATTGATTGATCATAAGTAAATTTGAGTAAAGGCGAATATCATTTGGTATCCTCCGACCTGAGATACATATTGGGTTTTGATATTCACCAAGTATTATACCTTGAGCTTTTTCTTCACTGTCCTGAAATAGTGGACAACACATAAGGGTATGTTCAGGTATGACACGAGGTGTTTGTGAGAAACGTATGTAGTCAAGATGGAATTTGTTCCTCTTATTCGTTGAGAGTTAGATGTCTAAGGCCTGATTAAGTTAAATCAACAAGGAATGATCATTCTATGTCCTCGGATTTAACATGACATCTGAAACAAAAAGGATAGATGATTGATTCACCTAAATCATTTCAAGTAGGGTACTTGAAAGGGATGATGTTATTGAATGGCTATAAGTCATGCGTATTAAGGGTAGTAAACCATTGTTAGGCGGTATTTACTGCTTGCATCAATCTTCTATGAATCTTGGGCAAGTGGGAGATTGAAGGATTCTGTGTGCCCAAGACACTTAGAATATTGATGTGGTTAGTACGTTATGATCCAAGTCGGGTTATACCCAATAACAAGCTTAGCAAACACCAATTAATGTTTAATTGATGATATGATCATGCAATTAAATATTTACACCAATTAGAAAATGGGTTTTCTAATCAAATTGCATAAGAGATGGAACAAATTATAAGGATAATTTGTTGATGAATTATTGTTATTCTTGTCATTTAAAAGGGGTTTAAATAACACTAATAATATATGAGTGTACTTTAATTAAAGTGTTTAATTAAAGAATACATATGTCACATTTATAAATCAAGTCTAGAAGGTGACTTTTTATTGTGTGACATGTGACTAGTTAAATTTTGTATTGTGATCATTTTAAAGGAGGAAAACTTTTTTATTTTGAATCTTTTGGCTGCCCCTTAAGGTCATTGGACCAACTTTGTGTCTTGAAAACATACACACTCTTAACTAGTCACACACTCAATTCATTCATCCATTCCAATACATGCAAAACTCAAAAGACTCTCCTCTCTCTCCCTCTCCATTTTCGGATCCAGCAGCAAAAGGGTGAGTTTTGAGCTTTCTTGGTGTTATCTCTCCCTAACAAGAAGGGTTTTTGCCATAAGCTTTGGGTATACAAGCTTGAGGGTCTCTACTTTGAGCATCTTGGCCGATTTCAAGCATCCAAAACCTCTCATTTGGTCGTTTTTTCTGCTGGAGAAAGGTATATTGGCAGCCCCATTTGTGGCTGTCATATTATGCTCGTTTCATTGTTCATAGCTTGTTTTATTCACATAAGTGATCCTTGTTATATGGGTTTGTTTTATACTCTAATATGGTTACCAAAACAACATATTTTCAGTTTATAAAAGGGTTTATAATGCTATATTTCCGCTGCGTTTTCAGAAAGTTTAAAAGGTTAAACTTCGTTTTAGTGTTCTAACAAACCCAACAGCATTAGTACACAACCTAGCCCTTTCTTCGAGGAATCACTATAAATCTGAAAACCGCCTGAACCAGATGGGAGAGTGAGTATCGGGGCAGATACAAGTCTTTTCTTTAGCTCTTCAAAACTCTTTTCTCGCTCTTCATTCCAAGAATACTTCACCCCTTTTCTCAATAGTTATGTGAGGGGTAAAGCAATAACTGAAAAACCTTCCACAAATCTTCGATAATAGCCTGCCAAACCCAAGAAACTTCGGACCTCTGTGGCTGAGGTAGGTCTAGGCCACTTAGTAATGGCCTCAATTTCAGCTGGATCCATTTTAATCCCTTCTGCTGATACAATGTGACCCAAGAATGCTACTTGATTGAGGCAAAATGCACATTTCGAAAATTTGGCATACAACTTTTTTTGCCTTAATGTCTCAAGCACCTTACGTAGGTGTTCCTCATGTTCTTCCTTGCTTCTAGAATACACTAAAATATCATCGATAAAAACAATCACAAATTTATCCAAGAATTCATGAAATACTCGGTTCATCAAGTCCATAAATACAGCTGGTGCATTAGTGAAGCCAAAAAGCATGACCAAGAACTCATAATGACCGTAACGAGTGCGAAAGAGAGACTTAGGCACATCTGTCTCTCTAATCTTCAACTGATGATAACCAGACCTCAAATCTATTTTTGAAAACAATTTGGCACCCTGAAGCTGGTCAAAAAGATCATCGATGCGGGGTAGAGGATAACGGTTTCAAAAGGTAATCTTATTTAACTCTCGGTAGTCAATACACAACCGCATACTACCATCCTTCTTCTTTACAAATAAGACCGGTGCTCCCCAAGGTGAGACGCTTGGCCTAATAAATCCAAGCTCCAATAACTCCTGTAGTTATTCCTTCAATTCTTTTAGTTCCAACGTTGCCATATGATACAGTGCCTTAAAGATTGGCTCGGCGCGAGGAATTAGATCGATGGAGAACTCTACTTCACGATCTGGCGGTAGTCCCGGTAATTCGTCGGGAAATACATCAGGATACTCACGAACAATAGGATGGTCATCGATGCTATCTTCACTAATTGAGGTATCCAAGATAGATGCTAAGAATCCAACACAACCATGCGATATCAAATTTTGAGCTTTGAGTGCTGAAATAATCTTAAGAGATTTGTAAGGATTCCAATATGTCTGATGCAGCCAAAACATCTAAAGTCTCTCTGCAAGCATGCACTAAAGAACAAAAGTAGAAATGCTTTGGAAGTTTTACACCATGAACTAGATATATTCTAAGTGTAAAATCTTTCGAAGCCAAGACCAACATCTTCCGAAGCCAAAAGTGAAGTCTTCCGAAGCTTCAAAGACAAAGTCTTCCGAAGCCAAAGACTGAAGACAGATTTCTTCTGAAGACTTTTAGAGATATGCCTTTATCTAATGTACTTTACATAAAGCTGGACCATCTTTCCGCTGCTACTCTGTAAAGTCACCAACTTACATGAGTTGGTGAAAGGTCCATGATTTTGGTAACTATACATTGAGGTCTTGAGTCCATGCTTTCTACTTTATGTACTTTTATCCTTTTTGTAATATATTAGGATGTGAGCTATGGCATGTCACAGTCACAAGTCAAAAGACAGATCTGCCTTTTGACTCTACATTTGATTTTGTAGTTGTCTAGTCAATTGTATCCAGCTGGCCTTCAAAGTATGGCCGCCTATAGGATGTAGTATAAAGTATCTCAAGTACTTGTAACTTTCTATTGATGCTTTGTAACTTGTAATAGAACATGAGAAACAATAAACAACATTCTTGAAAACTAAATACTTGTGTTGTTTGTAATCTAGTCCTGTCTCATATTTACTTGTGCTCTTAGCATCTTTCATTAACAAGTTAATCTGTTTCCTATTTGATATGTTAAGTGTTCTAAGCAACTCTTCTCATTTTGTTGTTGTGTTGTAAGTGCATACCCTTTACCGGTCCTGTATTTGGCATCAGAGCATTTCAGGCTCTTGATATAAGATCTCACCATCTTAAGATCCCTCACACACACAAAATACTTAACAACTCAAATGGCAGCTATAACTAAAGCTGATATGGAAACTAGAACTATGACAAAGTCTCCATTGATCACTCCTGAAGACTTTGATACTTGGTGTCAAAGAATGGAAGGCTTCATCAAGTCTCAAGTCTGCAGGATGTGGGACTCTGTTGTTGAAGGACCTTACATACCAAGCACCACTTCTGCTACTGGTGGTGGTATGATTCCTAAGGCTGTGGCTGATTACACTGAAGCAGATAGAAAAAGTATAAAGATTGATCAGAAAGCCATGACAGCCCTTGAAACCGCTCTTCCAAACTCCATCTACAGAGGCTTTAAGAAGTGCAAAACTGCCAAGCAACTATGGGAAGCACTGAAGCTGATGTATGAGGGGTCCTCTGAACTAAAGGAGAACAAGAAGGATCTCCTGAAGCAGCAGTTTGGAAACTTCACCTTCAAGGCAGGTGAATCCATGACTCAACAATACTTCAGGTATGTTGAGATTGTGGATACTCTAATGGATGTTGGAGTAACTCTTGAGAACAGGGACATTGTAAGGAAGTTTATGTCCTCTCTTCCTAGACAATGTACACATTATTGTGTTGTTATCAAGAGAACTGAGAACCTTAAGACTCTTACTCCTGCAGAGTTGTATGGTATTCTTAATGGCTACCAGATGGAGATGAACATGCAAAACTCATCTGGTAACTCCAGCAATCAACTGAGTTCAGCCCTCCATATGGTTGAAAAGGAAAGCATTGAACCACAACATCATCTTATATGCTTCCCTAACAGCTCACAAAAGGGCCCTTTCATCACCTTCCTAGAGATTCCAAGGGAAAGCTACACTCAAGGAAGTCTGTCACACCCCCGCTAAAAGCGGAAACACGGGGATGTAACGAGACCGGGATCGTCATAACACATGGTAAGCGATAGAGATGCAATATAAATAAATGATGACATGCGTGTCATGACGACACCCGACAACAAGGGGACTTGTGTCGTGTTTAGTCAATGTTCACGACAACATAGCCATAAGAATAACATGATAATGATACACATAATCACATAATGATGAAATTGTAAATGTAAATTCCCACAACCCGGGAACAAGTTTCAAAAGATTGTAATTGTTTACACATATCAACATTGTTCAAAAAGATTGTTTATCAAAACATGTTAAGTCCCAAAAATGCATCCTAGGGTCTCCACTAAGGCAGCACACCTAGATTCCTGGACTTGCCTGATCACCTGAAAAGATATGCTTAAAACGGTCAACATAATTGTTGGTGAGCTCGCAGGTTTAAGTAATAAAATGTAAGTGATGTTGTATAAATAAGCGTAATGGAATACCGTGAATACAGTTATATACACAAGTAAAATCACATGACATGAGCTTTGCAACCAAACCTAGCGACGTACACAAAGAAATTGTCGGCATATATTCACCCAAGGGCCCGTTCCTGGGGCCACTGATGGTACCAACTAGTATACCATCGAACGAGGGTGGGGGTGTCAACCCAGTAGTACTACCAATACCTAACCGTCGGTTCCCACACTGGAATTAAATAGTTGCAAAGATAGAACCACACAACAGACCCAAGCATGTATCAAATAGTACTTGCAACACAGTATCATGTTGATTCCTTGTATGTAAAATGTATGTAAGTTGTACAGCATTGAAAATGAGTAAGCATACTTTTCCCCCAAGTTGTAAATGATTGAAATATTGTATAAGCGTAAAAAGGGGCCACGAAACTCACTTGTTAAGTGGTAAGTATGTATGATCGATGTTATCCCAAATGTTGAATGCAAATGAACAGTCAAACACCTATTGACAGTTATTGATAAGCATTAACGATATGATATAAGCGCGCAATAATGATCTCTCGGTTTGGGTCGTATCGCCTGGGTCGCGTGTAACTCACACAAACAGACACACGTACTAGACCTTATGTAGATCCAAGTACAAGACATTGTCGCCATTGATGATGATGTTTGAGTAAAAGTCTTGTTGTTATTGAAGAAGTATTGAATATGTGTCAATAGTTATAAGTCGGTTGATCGTTGTAAAACGTTAGTTTAATTTGCTTAAAATAGTATTTGTGCCCTTTTTAGCGTTGACTTTAATATTTGTGGTCGAACAATGGCTATTGTGTTAATGTTACCTCAACATCACACGTCATACTCACACCACGCACAAAGGAAATCAAACACAACAATTTCAGTCGCACGACAAGACCAGACGCACGACTCAACCTCCATACGCACGAATCAACCCTCAATCGTGCGAATCAGCTTCATTCGTACGATTGAGCCTTCATTCGTATGTCTGGCATTCAGTCGTACCACACAACACCCAATCGCACGACTCAACCTCCATACGCACGAATCAACCTTCAATCGTGCGAATTAGCTACTTTCGTACGATTGAACCTTCATTCGTGCAATTGGACTCCAGTCGTGCGAATCACGCACATTCGCATACACTCAGTTGGTCACCTGACTCAATCGCACACAATCATTCATAGGCATGACTCAATCGCATACATTCATTCGCACGCATGACTCAATCGCATACCAACACACAGTCGCACGACATGCCTAGTCGCACAACTCAGTCGCACGATTGACTCAGACGCATGATTCAGTCGCACGACGAAAACGAGACCACACGGGTTGGATTTGGTGCCAGAATGAAGAAGTTGTGTGTGTAGAGAGGATGAAGATGAAGAAGATGGTGAAAATGGTGAATTAGGGCTGGTATGGGGTATATATACCCAGCCCAAGTTTGCAAAATTACAAGTTTAGTCCCTGCACTTAACCCCCTAGTTTTCCCAAATTTGGTTCGGTTGAAAAACGACTTTATTAGATGTTTTATATTAATTGCAAAAGTGCATTTAATGATATTATGACTTAGAAATGGTTATGTTAATAACATTTAATATATATAAAAATGATATATTTGACGGTTTCGAAAATGAAAGTTTTAAAAGTCTTTAAGGTAACATATGATTATAATGAACACATACACACACAACGATGATAATGCACACATGATATCCACATGAAGAGTCAAATAAGGATGAGGAATGATCGACCAAAGAATAGTTAATGGACAAACACGTTAATTGATGGACCTTAAGGTGACGGATGTCACAGTATCCCCCAGTTGAGAGAATTTCGTCCCGAAATTCAGCTGGAGTTAGGTCCAAGAGTGTCATCCTCGAAAAGATGTGGATATTTGAGTTTCATCTGATCTTCTCGTTCCCATGTAAACTCTAGCCCTCGTTTTGAATTCCACCTTACGCGAACAATAGGTATCCTACTGCGCTTCAATTGCTTGACCTTTCGATCCATGATCTCAATGGGTTCCTCAACAAAATGAAGCTTTTCATCAATCTTGATTTCCTCGATTGGCACGTGAAGGGATTCATCGGCCAAACACTTCTTGAGGTTTGACACGTGAAAAGTATCATGCATGTTAGGACCTGGTATTTGAACGAAATACCTAGTGATTAGCGTGTTAAACCAACTCAAATAGTGCGGAATCCTATTTGATTGACGATCCAATCAGTGAGAACACACGAAGAATCAATCAAGAATTGAATCTAACGTTAGAAGTCGATTAGAAATCGATCTAATGTGTTCTGTGAACTTGGAGAACGATTTGGGAGGCTTCTGGACGGCTAGGGTACGTCTGGAATCGTAATGGTATGAATGCTTACGTTTTTCCACGAATTGGGTCTATTTATAGGTTAGTATTGTTCAATCGTGCGACTGGGCCATAAGTATGGTTCAGTCGTGCGATTGAACCATGCGGTTGATTCATCCGCACGACTGAGTGTTCAGTCGTGCGACTGAGCCAATCTTATGTGTCAATCATACGACTGAACCAGTCTCCTGGTTCAGTCATGCGATTTAGTCAATCGTATGAAGTTATTCATGCGTGTGGTCCATTCGCATGGGCCATTCGCATGAGAACTTCATTAAGTTAAGTTTGAATGTTTTAATTAATATAACATTATATGTAACCATTCAAACAATCATAAACCCAATCAATTCAATCACGACTCATTAATGAAATATTAAACATTACCAATAACAAACAATCCATGTCATTTCATTAATCAATACAAATTACATCATAATCAGACAGACAAGATCTATTACATTACAAATCATGATCTAGGGACATACATGCATCAACAAACTCCCCCTTGGACCTAGATCTATCTAAACTCTTGTCTTTTGCATAACCTCCTTGTACTTCTTGTACTTCTCCTCTTTGGTGACTCCCGCGTGAATCTCAAACGTGAAGCAGAGTCGTATTACATTTTGGAACTGGAGGGCTTGTACAATATCTTGTTTGTCATAGAACAGTGGCCACTTGTATAATGTATAGACATCACTAGCAGACAAGTTAGTTAGCCACATCGGGTCGAATACCCTGATTGTATCCATTTGGCCCTCTCTGTTTTGAACTATGACAGCTTCAGCTGTTCTCCAATCATAGTACCACCATTTGAAGTGTGGAGTGAAGTCCTGTGGCATTTCCCTGAGAGGGATTCTCGACATAGTGCGCGGAGGACTCCACTTCAACACAATCTTGGGCTTGCCAGTAATGGCATCAACCTCAGACCTTCTTATGTACCTAGTAGGCTGTTAGGGTCTGAAGTTAACCCATCTGGTGTGGTACTCCTTCTTAAGGGCAGCCTCGAACCAACCTGACATTTTCCTTTGGTCAGCATACAAAAGCTTTAGCTTAGCCAGCTGGTTGAGCTCAAAACCAGGTAGAGTCTTCAGATCATGTGGAAATCTGAAGTACTCTATGCCCTGTTCCCTCTTAACTGCATACGCGTTAAGATCATCAAAATAAGCCCATGCTATAATCCTGCCTGACACCTTGTGGTGTTTATTGACTCTGTAGAGCTTGGTGTAGGCATCTTTCTTTGGTGCAGCATGTTGGGCTTTCACTTCTTCAAAACAAGCAGCCCACTCAGCCTTTCAAATGTCAACTTCTTCATTTGAGGCTTGGGTTGTTCCTTTTGCCTTCTCCATTTCCTGCTCCATCTTGTTCAGTACCTCAAAAGTATCACTGACTAGGGACTCACCCAGATTGGGGACCACATTAACCTCGTTGTCAGCATACTGAGGATACTCTTCTGCAGTGATATCTTCGACCTCGACTTCATCAACATCATTTAGCTCTTCATCACTGGTCGAATCAACTGTTTGAGCATCTTTCACGATTTCATCCGGATTGAGTCTGAACATCTCTGCCAGTTGCTCGTTAGATAGGTCATGAATTATTTCCCCTTCTTCAGGGGTATAACTCACAGACCTTCTTACAATCCCTTGCAGATCAAGAATCATGGTTAGTTGAGTCTTGACCTGTTGAAGGGGAGCAATATCAAACTCATCTCTTTGAAAATTTGGATCTGTTTGATTTAAACATTCAACACATAAATCATTAGTAAGTAATCAAACAGAATTACATTAACTTAATATATAAACATTCAAAACATTTGTTTTCATTACATGATTCAAACACAAAAATAATTAAAATACATAAAACATCTAATCTATACTTTTGTCTTGAATCATGGTCTCATCGCTCGGAGGAGCAGAGGTGGTAGATGACTGGTCCTGTCGATTCTTCGATCTTCGTTCTTGACCAGAAGCAGAGGCCGATGCAGCCGCATCCCCTCCTTCTGCTTCGTCATCATCATCTTTTCCCTCTGTCCTTTCTTCATCTGTCTCTTCCTCATCCTCATCATCTTCCTCATCCTCATCATCATCTTCATCCTCATCATCACCATCTCCATCATCTCCATCACCCTCCTTTATCTTTAAGGGCTCATCCTTTGATCCCTTTAACCGCAGCATGATGGTCTTGTTGGTAGTCTCCAACTCCTCTATACGTTTGGCTGATTAGGCCTGTTGGTCCTGGAGTTGGGACATCTCGACTCTCTGTGCATCCATCAGCTGGGTCTGCTGCTCTATCACCCGAGCCTGCTCTGCCATCTGCTGAGACTGGGCAGCAGTCAGGTCGGCCAGCTGGCGAATCTGTGCAGCTTTCTCCTCGTCTGCAGTTAGCAAGCGCATCACCATACAGTTTAGTGCCGACAACTGTTCCTCTACTCCGATTGGAGGTAGAGGAGATCCATACAAGTGTGAGGACTGGGCTGATGGTCCTGCATGATGTGAGGTGGTGGTGGTAGTGGCAGTGGTGAATATGGGTCGGTAAACTGGTGAAGGTGATGTAGGTGTAAATGGTATGGTGGTGGATGGGAAAGGTACAGTGGTGGTAGTTGAGGTGGTGGCTGTGCTAGCAGTGGTGGATGTGGTGGCTGTGGTGATGGGTGGTATGTCAGTGGAGGTGGTAGTGGGGGCTGTGGTGGTGGAAGTAGAGGCTACAGTGGTAACTGTTGGAGCATATATTGTCATATATAGTGTGTCCGTCGCTTGTCGAATAGTCTAGACTTAATGTAATACACCTGATATATTGTAAACACATGAAACTGGGTCATTCACAGGAGCATATGCAAATGAGACTCAGTCGTGCGACTGAGCCTTGCTAATAGGCCAGTCGTGCGACTGAGAGATGCGATTGGATCAGTCGTACGATTGAACCATACGCATGGTCCAATCGCACGAATGGGCCCAGTCGCATCTAATATGGGCCGAGGCCTATATATACCAGTTTCAATGTGTAGACAGATTTAGGGTTCGGGGAGGGAGTCTTCCCGGGGCCTAGGGCTGCCGGATGAGACGGGTGATCATGCTCGATCTCCCCTTGCCAAGAGTCTTGATTCTTATGTTGTAACGAGCTTGTAATCATTAGATTTTATCAATGAAACCATTATATTATAGTTCGTGTTATTGATTATCTCTTGATTTTTGCTGTTGTTTATCCTTCCGTCAAGAACATGCTCGGATGTTTACCGATCCAGTGACTTCACAGTAACGAAGGTCAGTCGACGCTTCTTCTTCTTAAGTCCATGGGGCTGAGCCATCCTCTTCCTCCTAGTCCCAGTGGAAGTGGATGCTCCCCCTGCAGCTCTGCCCGCTGAACCCGGAGCATAGCTCGGGTCAGTCTCTGTCTCTCTGGAGTCCCGAGGGTGTTCACCAACCACCCTTAGCCCGTGTTCTGTGGGAAAAACCTTGCTTCCCACAGTCCTCGTGAGGGGCTCCTCATCAGACTCCTCCTCCTCCTGATCACCAACAACAAACTCCTGATGAAAACCGGCCGTCTCAGCAACCTCTCCGGCAGGGGCAGACCCCGGGGGAATAACATCTGAATCAGTGCCTCTAGGTGGAGCAGGCATATCATCCCCGGCGTCTCCGCTTTCATCATCATCAGAATCCATCTCTGGGAGGAGCAGCCTCTCATCATCAGAGTCACTGTCCTCATGACGCCATTTGTGTCTGCCTGGCGCCACATACCTCTCGTTGGCCAGGTGGCCAATCAATCTCTTCACTTGGGGCTTCACCTGCTTCCCCCTATAAACTCTCATCCGGCCCAGAGTCGTATCATCCATGATCTCTAAAGCCACTGCATCATGACTCTCTTTGGGCAGATGTGGCAGCTTCTCGTTGAAGATGAGCTGTAAGAACCTGGGGTACATACAAAACCCCTCCTTTCCCTTGGCCTCCAAGTTCTCCACCAAGTAGGAGAATATCATGCTAGAAAAGCTGAAGGGGTGGTTCAGCACCAGTGCCACGTAGGCATTTTGGATCTGGTCTAAGAGGTCGTCGAACCCACCCCTCCTCGATGCAACACACTTGAGGATCACGTGTGCTAAGTACTCCTCAGGTTGCTCTTGTTGAGCACACCTGAGTTGATGTCCCCAGCGTACTTTATCCTCAGAAAGCATCCTCGCACTGTCAGTGGATGTAATCTAGTAGGATGATCAGTATAATCCCCAAACTCGAGGACCCTCTGGATGTCGGCAGCAGTGATCTCAATATCATGACCTAGTATAGAGCTCCTAATGCAGTAGGGCTCACGGGAGCGGTCCACAGAGGCATTCTCCCAGAATGCCTGATGGAGTGATCTGTATAGCGTGCAAGGAGTGGAGATAGCCTTATGAATCCTGGACCGTCTAAGAAAGGCTACAATGTCGGTAAACTCGGCCCCGTTTCTGGTAGTGTGATTCAAATGAGCACAGATGTTGTGCTTTGGATTTATGGACCATCTCTTTGCCATTTTCCTGAAACATACATGACATAGAACCATTAGTACATAAGACATGAAAATTCTGTTCTAAGTGTAATGTTGAAACTCATTCTGATTCATTCGTGCGAATGAATCATGCGACTGAATTCAGTCGTCTGTTCTTTCATGCGACTGAACTCATTCTGGTCAATGTGACATGCGATTGGGTTCAGTCTGCTGACTGAGTCTGCGAATGGTTCAGTCGGCTGACTGAGCTCAATCGTATGGTTCATTCGGGCGATTTACCCAATCGCAAGTTTCAATCGTGCGATTGAAGTTCATCCGGGCGACCAGTCGCCTGTCCTGTAGTTCAGTCGCCAATCGTTCGAATCTTTAACAAAACAAGTGTTTTAACATAGATAACCGGTTCAATAGACTCGCATTCTTGTTACTAACAACCTATTAAACTTAATTTTAACGTTTTGCATAGTTTTGGTAGGTTATTAGGTCATTTATGTCTCGGTTCTTGTTTTACAGTAGAATACCCAAATTAGGGTTTAAATCCTTCACGTTTTGGGAAGATGGGACTTCAAACTACCTGGATAATCAATACCGAGAGTCAGTGAATCAATATCAAGAAGAAATCAAAGTCTAATGAAATTTTGGCAGAGTAACGGTAGGGTGTGCGATTTGAGAGCGATTGGGGTGTGATGAATGAAATGCGATCGACTGTGCCCTTTAAATACTGACGCTGGGTTCAATCGGCCGACTGGCCTCAGTCGCCCAGTTCATTCGGGCGACTAAGGTTCAATCGTGCGATTGGCCCAGTCAGTCGCAGGCTGTTGACCGACTGAGGTTCAGTCGGTCGACTGACTCAGTCGTGCCTTTCATTCGCATGTTCAGTTGACCGAATGAGTCTCAGTCGGTCGACTGACTCATTCGCCCCCTTCCAATCGGTCGAATGGGCCATTCTGATAAGCCATTCGTGTGAATGGCTCATTCTTATGTCCATTCGTGTGAGTGAAAGCCATTCGCATGGTTGGTCCATTAGCATGGTCCAATCGTGCGAATGGGTCACACTTAGTTAATTTTCTGCCATTTTTTCAATTTACATTTAAAACCCTTTTAACTCTTGAAATTAACGTTATGAGCCTTTGATCATCTCAGACATGATCATTTTATCTTGAAAACATTTTGATCACCTCAGACGTGATCCTTTTAACCAATTTAGTCACCTCAGACGTGACCCTTTTAAATATTTAAAGCATATGTGGTCATCTCAGACATGACCCTTTTAGTGAGTTGATTCCTTTCTGATTTTCCTGATGTAGTCCGACAAACTAATAAGATTAAAATTAAAACTACTAACTAACTTAGCAAATTTAAACTAATTACTCAAACAAACTTGTTTTTGGCTTTTTGTGAGAGATAAATCCTAAGATAGACATCTACGGGATTTGGTTCCGGAATAGACAGCTTCAACTTGGATTGACCACAACTGGACCAATTCAATTTTGGAGTCATACAGGCAAGTCAAATCATTTGGGACTTGTTATCAAAATCTTTTGATGCTCAATTCTCGGTGTTCATCCAGAGTCGTTAGCAACTTAAGGAAATCATACTGAAACTCTTAGATTGTCACATTGATTTGAACTTTTGAGAATTGTAGCCACAATGATTGTCAATATGTTTGTCCACTTAAATCCATACACAGACTTTTGACACAGACTGGTGACTGATTTAGGTTTAATTATTTCAACTAACATTTGTGGATCCCACACTTATATGGTAATCAACATTCCTCAGGAGCTTTTGAGCGGTCTACGGGTATTATTACAAGAAGAGACTATTCTTAGAGCTTTCAAGGATAAGCCTGTCCTCAGGTCAGTGCCATCGCACAGCAGAGAGGCGGCAAACAACAATGAATTCTAGAATATCTAGGTTATGCTTATCCTCAGGTCAGTGCCATCGCACAGCAGAGAGGCACACAACCTATCTCCTTGTTAGAGCAGCTTATTTTATTTTGCACAAAATGCACCAACAACATAAGTCATTAGCTTTAGCATTTGTCTTTCATTTTTCTTTGCTTTGCTCTAATTATGGTCATCCGCACACATTTGTGACGTTTACATGCTCATTACCCCTTATTGGAATATTGTTGATTGTGTTAACCAGTGATAAGATGGAAAGCCCACAGTCAGTTGAACAACTTAGTTTGATCTTGATAACACCAGTCAAGTCTAATCATCTATTGTGTTGAATCTACCGACATATCATTTGTGGTCTAGCAACCTCTAGGTCTACTTTCTTTGTGTTACCTTCGGAGTTACCAGTTTTCTATCATCTTCCCTTTTGTATTGCCTAGACTACACAGACTTATATTTTAAATTTTGTATCTTTTCAAAACTTATGTTTTAAAGTCCCTCTTGATTTGTTCCTGTGTACTATCATTTTCCAAGGTATTGAATCGGTATCACAGATACGATCTACCTTATATCAGCTATTCACTCCTTCTCCCTCGTTTTTTTTAATGTTAACTTGCTGACATATTCTCCCCCTAAAATACTAAAATCATTACTGGTTTAATTATTTTAGGATTTTAATAAACAGCAAAATAACATGAGTTTAAATTTAACTGACGAAAATAAACACATAAAATAAAATAAAATAAAATAGACTTTAACTAAACTACATCGGACTACACATTATTATCATCAGGAATTACTTCACTTTTCTTTTTAACGCCATTGACCTCTAGCAAATATTGAAAACGTGGTTTATCAAAGGCTTTAGTATAGAGGTCAGCGCGTTGAAAATCAGTATTAATTTTAACCACATCAATTAAGTTCTTTTCAAAACAATCTCTTATGAAATGGTATTTAATACCGATGTGTTTGGTCTTAGGATGTTGAACCGGATTTTTAGTTACTGCAATTGCAACAGAGTTATCAACAAAAATAGGAGTAGACGAGAATTTTAAACCGTAATCCCGCATTTGCTGTTGAATCCAGATGATTTGTGAACAGCAACTTGCAGCAGCAACATATTCGTCTTCACAGGTTGACAATGCAACCGATGTCTGCTTTTACACTGCCATGTAACTAATCTTCTCCCAAAGAATTGACACCCTGCCGATGTAGACTTGTAGTTCATCTTGCAGCCCCCGTAATCCGAGTCACTATACGCGGTAAGCTCAAAGTCATCATCATGAGGGTACCAAAATCCAAGTGTGGGTGTACCCTTCAGATAACGAAAAATCCTCTTGACCCCGATCAGATGGTTGACCTTAGGTTTAGCCTGATATCTAGAACATAAACATGTAGCATACATAATATCAGGTCTTGAGGCAGTGAGATACATAAGGGATCCAATCATTCCTCGGTACATCGTGGCATCTACAAGATCTCCATTCTCATCAGGTGCTATATCGTGATTCGTAGCACGTGGAGTCCCAGCAGCAGAAGCATTCTCCATGTCAAAACGACTGAGAATGTCTCCTACATACTTGGTCTGATGTAGAAAGATCCCATTTGGTGTCTGATCCACCTGTAATCCGAGAAAGAACTTCATCTCCCCCATAGCACTCATCTCAAACTCTTTCTTCATCACTGCTTCAAACTCTTTGCATAATTCTTCGTTCTTTGAACCGAAGATTATGTCATCAACATAGATCTGTACAAGCAGTAGGTCGCCATCCTTTTCTTTAATAAAAGTGTGCAGTCAATGACTCCCCTGCGAAAGCCGTGTTTCACAAGATGAGTCGAGAGTTTCTCATACCAAGCTCGAGGAGCTTGATGAAGCCCGTATAAAGCCTTGTCGAGCTTGTAAACTCTATCCCGATGATAAGGATCTTCAAATCCTCGGGTTGACTTACATAGACTGTTTCCCTGATTTCCCCATGAAGGAATGCACTCTTCACATCTAATTGGTAGACTTTAATCTTCATGTACGATGCATAGGCAAGGAAGATACGAATGGCTTCCATCCTTGCCACGGGTGCAAACACCTCATTGTAGTCAATCCCCTCGACTTGGCGAAAACCTTGAACCACCAATCGAGCTTTGTTCCTGATAATGACCCCTTGGTCATCCTTCTTGCATTTTAGTACCCATTTGGTGCCAATGACTTTAGCACCTTTAGGTCTATCAACCAGAGTCCATACACCTAACTTCTTGAACTGCAGAAGTTCTTCTTGCATGGCACTCACCCACGCCTCATCATTTAGTGCCTCACTGACATATTTTGGCTCACCTGCGAGACAAAACATCGATAAGCACCATCATGAATGTAACCCTTCTCCATAACCGAGGCGTAATCAGCTGAGTATAGCTGATTTCGGGTTTGTACTCCTGATCTGACATCCCCAATAACATTGTCAAGGGGATGATAGACGTTTAGTCGTGATCCTGGAGTAGTAGGAACAGCCACCTCAGAACCAAGATTATGAACATTTGGTTCTGCATCTGAGGTAGTGGGAGTTTGAGGTTCCGAAGTCGAAGGTGCATCACTGGTAGATGCTTGTGGACTTTCAGGAACTGGAACCTGTTCCTCCTGACTGTTCTGGTCATCTGCTTCAGCTTCATCTTCAGAGGAGGAGTCACTGTCATTGACTACTCCCTGAGATGGTGTATTCAGGATATCATACATCATCCTAGTAGCTAACTCATCATCCGAGGGAGAGAGAGGGATGTTGAAGGACTTGAAGAATCCATCATAATCGAAGAAGTATGCGGGTCCTTTGCCTGTAGGTGGTGTGGTATATCTCTGAACATCGACATTACACCACACTTCTACAAGACCCGTTGAGTTGTTGTAAACTCGCTTGTTCGGTATGTTGTATCCTAGAAAGATTCCTTCATCCGCTTTCTCGCTGAATTTGCCTTCTTGTGTCTTCTTCAGAAGTGTGCACGGCGCGCCAAAAGGTTCAAGATACTCCAAATTCGGTTTGCGTCTTTGTAGTAGCTCGTAACATGTCTTTCCGTGGCGCTTGACTATTAGGACTCGATTCAGTGTATAACATGCATTTGCCACTGCCTCATTCCAGAATTGGATAGGCAGTTTCGAGTCCGCCAGCATAGTCCGTGCTGTCTCTATCAAGCTTCTGTTCTTTCTCTCAGCAACACCATTCATCTGAGGCGTGTAGGCAGAAGTGAATTGATGCACAATTCCCTTTTCCTTGCAGTATGCCTCCATCCATTGATTCTTGAATTCTGTCCCGTTGTCTGAGCGTACTTGTCTAACTTTTAGCTTGTAGAGAGATTCCAGTGTGGTTACTAACTCCTTGAATGACTCAAATGTTTCTGATTTGGATTTCAGAAACATTACCCAAGTGAACCTTGAGTAGTCATCAGTGACCACAAAACAGTACAAGTCGCCTGCAATGCTTTTGTACTGACTGGACCAAACAGATCCATGTGAAGAAGTTCAAGAGGAAGTTCTATTGAATGAACTTTCTTTTCCTTATGAGACTTCTTTGTCTGTTTGCCTTTCTTGCAAGCTACACAAAAGTCAGGAAGTTGGAAGTTCTTGACATTAACTCCTCTCACCAAATCCTTCTGAATCAAATGATTCATCTTCCTTTGACTAATGTGTCCCATTCTCCTATGCCAGGAGATGGAATCCTTCTCAGTAGCTTTAGATAGAAAGCACTGAACCTCATGACCGTTGTAGCAGCTGTTGACAGATCCAAGACATAAAGGTCTTTATATCTTGAAGCAGTCATCAGAACTTGGTCCTCTGGGATCACGTAGTCTTTCTTCAGCACGTAACACTTCTTGTTGTCGAAGATGACCTTAAATCCTTTATCACAGATTTGGGAAACAGAAAGTAAGTTATTCTGAAGTTGTTGAACGTAGTTCACCTTATCAAACTTAACTTTCTGATTTCCCACTTCTCCCTGAGCTGTGATATAGCCTCCCTTGTTTCCAGCAAAGGAAACATGCCCTCCTTTTATTTGCTTGACGTTTGATAAAAGGGCTCTATTTCCTGTCATGTGCCTGGATGCTCCGCTGTCTACAATCCACGTGTTAGTCTCAGCACTGTATCGAACACCCTGCACATACAATGAATCAGTTTAGGTTAGGAACCCAAGCCTTTACTGGCTTGGGTTTCCCAGAGGCATCACACATCATAAACTCCACCCATTGACCCTTCGAGGGTGAGGGTAGCTCAGGTTCCTTCTTGTCATCAGTATCAGACACGCAGGATGACTTTTCTTTCCATAAGCCAGATTTGTGCAAGGCCTGTTTATGATAAACAGTCGTCTGGCTTACAGGTTGGACTTTAGGTTCACTAGCTCTTCTAGGTGGAGTCAAAGAACTCCTCTTAGAAGACCTAGGCTTAGAGTCCTGAAGATCAATCTTCTTCCTAGGTGTCTGATAGAAAGGACAATAGGAAGCAATGTGTCCACATTCTCCACAGTTGTAGCATGACCGGCTATCAACTTTATGAGTAGACTTTCTTTGTGGAGAAGTGCGTGACACTCTAGTAACATCAATCACTTTAGGTTTTGACTCTTGTGTGTTTGATGTTTTCTCTGGTTTAACAAAAGTAACTGTTTTAAACTGTTTAACATCTTTCTCTTTTTGGTTAACTGGTTTTTGACTTGAAGCATGTGAAAAATTAACATTTGAAGTCCTTTTAGGTTCTGATTTGACTCTGTTTGACCCTGACTTTAAGTTAACTTTTTCAAATTCATTTTCCAGATTAACACAAGGCAATTTACCCTTTGCCTTTGAAGTGGCCTCCTTTTGTTTGTGTCCAGATTCAGTAGATGAACATGAGGTATCTGGATCACTAACAAGAGGAGTAGACACCACGTGATCCTTGATGGGGTTATTATTTACTGGTCTAGTCTTAGTGTTCATCAAGGTCTCAGGTGGTGGTGGAACCACTTTGTGACCCAATCCCTCCCCGTTATTCCTTTCTCTCACTAAGTGTTGAACTATGTGTGAAGAACTAGTCCAACTATGCAGTTTCTGTTTTAATGAATTTACTTCTACTTCTAGAACTGCCTTTTGCTTCTTAGTGTCTTCTAGGGAGTTTAGATAGTACCTAATGTCATTTGCTTGGTTAAAGGCAACTACTTCGGTTTCCCTAAGCTGTTTAGTCAATAGGTCTATCTTTTCTTTATAACTATGCTCATTTTGTTTTAATACTCTATTAGCCTCAGTGCACAGTTGTAAATCTTTTACTAAGTTATCATTATGATCTAATAACCTAGCAAATTTTTCATCTATGCTATTCCTAAAAGTATCACAATCAGAACAAGCATGATTATTAAACATTTGGTCAGTAGTACTTACCTGAGTTGGTTCAGAAGAGCTAGCCATCAACGCAGCATCAGATGTCTCTGGTTCTGGTGATTCTGTCTTTTCTGTCTCTGACGTGGAAGTTTCCTCCTTTGGCTTGTAACTGACCTCGGCTGCAGTTGCTTCTTCACTATGTGACATCGCTATCTCAACTGCTAGATCACCTTCACTCGCAGAATCATCATCAATATCCTCTACACTGGCAATGTTTGATTCTCCTGGTGAGACAAACCTAAAGCTCCAATCCTGTCCTTCATCATCATGAGCAGTCAAGGCTTTTGGATCCTTGTTTGATGAAGTAGAACTGGAAGCTTGCTTGTCTTGGCGAGTAAAGGACGAGAACGGGTTCCCATTACCCGTCTTCTTTGGCTTGACACATTCTCTTTTGAAGTGCCCCTTCTCTCCACAGTTGAAGCAGGTCACTTTGCTCTTGTCAAAGCCAAATGTGGTATCCTTAGTAGCTACCAAGTTCTGTCCAGTCTTTTTAACAAACTTCTTCGCCCTTCGGACAGCACTAGCTAAGGCCCACATTATATCCATCCTCTCAAGCTCCATTTCGTCCACCTGCTCGTAGTCCTCATCTGCCAGATGGCAGTTTCCAATCTTCCCGGCAACAAGTCCATCATATGAATGAACCACTGCAGCTAGAAGATCCATATGCTCTCGAGCTACTTCCACAGTCACATTACCGAGGTTCTCGGTCTTCAGTTTGGTAGCACTTGCTTCTGATCCAATATAGTGGGTACAAGACGACCCTGACGTGTCTGATCCAGAAGGAGAAGCATGTGAAGGACCTGACGAGCTAGACACAAAAGCAGTCTGGAGAGGCGCTCCAGATGTCTTAGCTTGAGGCGTGGCGTTGTATAAAGCTGGATTTTGTGTGTACGAAGACTTCTGAGCTCTATACTTCATCCTTAGTGCTTCTTCTCGCAACTTAAGAATGAAGTCATTAATATCCAGCTTTACAAGCATTTCATTCTGTCTCAGGTTAGACCGAATGAAGCCCACTTATCAGGCAATCCGTCTGCAAAGTTACTCACTTTCTCTTCCATGGTTGTTTCCACTCCATGTGTATGCAGTTCGCTCATCAAGTGGTAGAATCTATCTATGACGTCGTCTAAACTCTCGTTACCAATCGATGAGAAGTTATCGAATTCCTTCTTTAACTTCTTTGCCTTGATTGCCTTCAACGAAGCATTCCCATCATACCTCTTCTCTAGCTCATCCCACAGTTTCTTGGACTGCTTATTCTCTGAATACTGGTGGAATATGTCTTTGGGGATAGACTGAGTGATCAATGCATAAACCCTTTTCTCTGCATTGTACTTGACTTTCTGTGCGTCTGTCATCCCACCTAACGTTAGCTTAACTCCATCAGCTCCCACCGGCGTACTATACCCAATCTCAATGGCTTCCCACAGATTAGGATCTACTCCATTGAGGTAGATCTCAAAACGTTGTTTCCAGTGGGGAAACTCATCTAAAGTCAAGAGCTTTGGTGGTTTATTGTGATTACCCACCTCACTCTCAAGCAGCAGCAGTTCTGTATCCTCGAGTCCTTCCCAACAGTAAAGGCTGACATCTGATCTTCCATGGCGAATAACTTTAAGTCTAATCAAAACAAACTTCACTGATGCGACTGAAGGATGCGGATGGTCTAATCGTGCGTATGAACTCTGCGACTGGTTCAATCGTGCGGCTGAACTGGGCGATTGGTTCAGTCGTGCGAATGAATCTGGTGCGTATGAGCTATGTGAACGAACGGTTCAGTCGGCCGAATGAAGGTGCGACTAGGTCCAATCGTGCGAATGAGCAATGCGAATGGAGTCCAGTCGTGCGAATGGGTCACTCGTGCGACTGAAGCTGCTGTTTTGCGAAATTTTCTAGGTTTGACGGGTTTCAGCCGTAAAAATTCGAAATTTCAAAAGTCCTAATCGCCTAAGTCCGTAGAAACCAAACTTCGATGAGCAGGGAACGTCCAAGATCACTTTTGACACCAAAGATTGCGTTTTTAGTGCAAAAACACAAACTTTTATGCAATCTTGATTGAATCAACACGTAATCAAGAGCCAATGCTCTGATACCACTTGTTAGGACCTGGTATTTGAACGAAATACCTAGTGATTAGCGTGTTAAACCAACTCAAATAGTGCGGAATCCTATTTGATTGGCGATCCAATCAGTGAGAACACACGAAGAATCAATCAAGAATTGAATCTAACGTTAGAAGTCGATTAGAAATCGATCTAATGTGTTCTGTGAACTTGGAGAACGATTTGGGAGGCTTCTGGACGGCTAGGGTACGTCTGGAATCGTAATGGTATGAATGCTTACGTTTTTCCACGGATTGGGTCTATTTATAGGTTAGTACTGTTCAATCGTGCGACTGGGCCATAAGTATGGTTCAGTCGTGCGATTGAACCATGCGGTTGATTCATCCGCACGACTGAGTGTTCAGTCGTGCGACTGAGCCAATCTTATGTGTCAATCATACGACTGATCCAGTCTCCTGGTTCAGTCGTGCGATTGAGTCAATCGTATGAAGTTATTCATGCGTGTGGTCCATTCGCATGGGCCATTCGCATGAGAACTTCATTAAGTTAAGTTTGAATGTTTTAATTAATATAACATTATATGTAACCATTCAAACAATCATAAACCCAATCAATTCAATCACGACTCATTAATGAAATATTAAACATTACCAATAACAAACAATCCATGTCATTTCATTAATCAATACAAATTACATCATAATCAGACAGACAAGATCTATTACATTACAAATCATGATCTAGGGACATACATGCATCAACAATGCACACCGCTGAGTTCTAGTGACAACCTTAACCGGTAAGCCACTGGACCGATTCTTTCTGTTATCTCGAATGGTCCAACGTATCTTGGGGCTAACTTCCCTTTCTTTCCAAATCGAACGACTCCTTTCCAAGGGGAAACTTTGAGTAATACACGATCCCAAAGTTGAATTCTAGAGGCTTCCGACGGTTGTCGGCATAGCTCTTTTGGCGATCTCGCGTGGCTTTAAGTCGGTCTTTGATTTGGAAAATCTTATCTGTTGTTTCTTGAATGATCTCTAGGCCTGTTAGTTGACTTTCACCGATTTCGGCCCAACAAACGGGAGATCTGCATTTCCTTCCATACAACGCTTCAAATGGAGCACATCCAATGCTCGTATGGTAGCTGTTGTTGTAGGAGAACTCAATCAACGGTAGATGAGCATCCCAACTACCTCCGAAATCAATTACACACGCTCTCAACATGTCTTCTAGCGTCTGTATAGTTCGTTCACTTTGGCCATCTGTTTGAGGGTGATAGGCTGTACTCATGTCTAATCGAGTGCCCATCGCTTTGTGTAATGTCTGCCAAATACGTGAAGTGAATCGGCTATCACGGTCGAATATGATTGACACCGGCACCCCGTGCCATGTCACGACCTCTTTGATGTACAATCTCGCCAATTTATCCATCTTGTAATCTTCTCGGATAGGCAAGAAGTGTGCGGACTTTGTCATTCGATCAACAATGACCCATAATGAGTCATGACAACTGCTTGTTCTAGGGAGTTTGGTAATGAAATCCATAGATATGTTCTCCTATTTCCACTCGGGAATTTCAGGTTGCTGTAATAATCCCGATGGTTTCTGATGTTCAGCTTTAACCTTGGAGCACGTCAAGCATCTGCTGACGTATAAGGCAATGTCTTTCTTCATGCCTGGCCACCAGTATAGATCCTTGAGATCGTGATACATCTTGTCTGCACCAGGATGATTAGAATATCGCGTCTTGTGGGCTTCATCCATGACTAAGGTTCCAACACCTCCCCATTTGGGTACCCGTATGCGATCCATGAAGTACTGAATACCGTCATCCTTGCGAATCATCTGTTTATCCAACCCTCAGAATTCTTCTCCCGCAAGGTTTTCTTCCTTCAATGCCTCACTTTGTGCAATTTGGATCTGAGCTTTCAAGTTGGTTTGAATGGTCAATCCCAACGCTCGAGCACGTAGTGGTTTCACACGTTCTTTACGGCTTAAGGCATCAGCCACCACGTTAGCTTTCCCCGGATGCTACCGGATTTCACAATCGTAGTCACTAAGAAGCTCTACCCAACGTCGTTGGCGCATGTTAAGTTCCTTCTGATCCAGAATATGTTGGAGGCTGTTATGATCAGTGAAGATGATGCATTTGGTTCCATACAGGTAATGCCTCTGAATCTTGAGTGCAAATACTACAACGCCCAACTCAAGATCATGAGTGGTGTAGTTCTTTTCATGCACTTTAAGCTGTCGCGAAGCGTAGGCAATCACCTTATCCTTCTGCATTAGTACACATCCCAATCCTTGATGTGACGCATCGCAGTATACCACAAAATCATCTGTTCCGTCTGGGAGAGACAATATAGGAGCGTTGCACAGTTTCTCTTTCAACGTTTGGAACGCTTGTTCTTGTGCATATCCCCAGTCAAACTTCTTGTCTTTCTGAGTAAGCATGGTTAACGGTTGCGCAATCTTTGAAAAGTTCGCGATGAAGCGACGATAGTAACCGGCCAATCCTAAGAATTGCCGTATCTCTGATGGTGTCTGGGGCGTATCCCATTTCTTCACCGCTTCGATCTTACCGGGATCTACATGAATCCCGTCCTTGTTAACCACATGACCCAAAAACTTCACTTCCCGCAACCAAAACTCACACGTCGAGAACTTGGCGAAAAGTTTCTCTTCTCGTAGCAGCTCCAGAATTTCCCGAAGGTGTTCTTCATGATCCTCTTTTGATCGGGAGTAGATAAGGATATCGTCTATGAACACGATCACGAACTTATCCAAGTAAGGTTTGCACACCCGATTCATTAGATCCATAAACACAGCTGGTGCGTTGGTCAACCCAAACGGCATGACCAAGAACTCATAGTGCCCGTAACGAGTCCTAAACGCAGTCTTCGGTATGTCGTCCTCGAAAACCCTTAGCTGATGATAACCAGAACGAAGATCGATCTTTGAGAAATACGAAGCTCCTTGCAGCTGATCAAATAAATCGTCGATCCTGGGGAGAGGATATCGGTTCTTCACCGTCAACTTGTTCAGTTCACGGTAATCGATGCACATGCAGAACGATCCGTCCTTCTTCTTGACAAATAGTACCGGTGCTCCCCACGGTGAATGACTCGGTCGAATAAAACCCTTCTCCAGTAGTTCCTGTAACTGACTGGACAACTCTTGCATTTCGGATGGCGCTAGGCGATATGGCGTCTTCGCTACCGGTGTAGCTCCAGGAACCAACTCTATACGGAATTCCACCTGTCGTGGAGGAGGCAAACCAGGCAAGTCATCTGGAAATACTTCTGGGTAATCCCGTACCACTGGAATATCCACCAGCTTCCTCTCTTCATCTTTCTTTTCAACCACATGAGCCAGAAAAGCGTAGCACTGCTTTCGTAAACTCTGGCGTGCTTTCATGCAGGAAATAAGCTTTAAGTTCTTACCCGGTCGTTCTCCCTGAACCTTGAGTACTTCCCCGTTTGGCATAGGGATACGTACTACTTTGTCTCGACAGACAATCTCTGCTCCGTTTTGCGACAACCAATCCATACCCACAATCACATCAAAGCTTCCTAACTCGAAGGGTATCAAGTCTATATCGAAGGCATGGTCCTCCAATGTTAACGAGCACTTCCTAAAAATCTCATCGGCCTGAACAACCCTACCATTGGCCATTTCTACGGAGTAGCTAGTTTCTAGCCTACTAGGACTCAAATCAAGCAATTGCACAAACTCAGAAGATATGAAACTATTGTCTGCTCCAGTATCAAATAATATAGATGCGAAGTGATGATTGAGTAAGTGCGTACCCGTGACAACATTCGGGTCCTGACGAGCATCATTGGCTCCAATGACGAATGCACGTTCCCGAGCTGCATTCCCCTGAGTAGTCGGGCCTTGATTCCCAGCTATAGCCATTACCTGCTGCTGGTTGTTTCCTTGTTGACCCGGTGCCCGATTCAGCCTGGGGCATATGTTTCTGTAATGATCAGGGCTCCCACACTCAAAGCAAGGCCTTGCATTCCCGGCGGGGTTAACCGCGTTGACGGGTGCTACAAGATTCGGCGCAGTCCTACAGTCCCTCGCCAAATGTCCTGGGCGCCTACAGTTCGCGCACACCCGGCACTGCACCCCTGGGGGATGATGATAATTGCACCTGTCACATTTGGGGTGCGGCCCCACATACTCCCTTTTGGCCTGAGACACGGCCACAAAATTCCCGGTCGTCTTGACCCTCTTCTCAAACTTTCCGGCACTCGACCGGCTCGATTCCCCAACATCCTTTCGCTTCTCGGCTCCTCTGCCCAAAACCCCAGTTCTAACCATCTAATCAGTCAAAGCGCCAGCTTTCAGAATTGCGCTTTGGATAGTAGGAGGAGCGGCTGCTGTAACCATCGCTCTAATTTGAGGCGCAAGTCCCCAAATGTACCTCTCAATCCTCTTTGATTCCGGCGTGACCAGATGCGGAACCAACCTTGCCAACTCATGAAAACGGTCGGTATAAGCTGCATGCCCTGCCCCCACCATGGCATGATTCCAAAACTCATGCTCTTACTTCTGCATCTCGTTAAGACAGTATTCCTCGGTGATCAAAGCCTTGAACTCATCCCATGACATCTGCATCACAGATTCTCTTCCTCGAGCGTGAACCTGGGTGTTCCACCTGGTTAGGGCCTTACCCTGTAGTGAGCAAGTGGCATACTTGATCCTTTGGCTGTCGAGGCACTCACTAATTTCAATCACTGCCTCCATCTTTTCCAGCCACCTGGTTAGGGCTATCACCCCACCTTTCCCGTCGAATTCCCTTGGTTTGCAAGCCACAAACTCTTTGTACGAACACCCCCGACGAGTATTAACAACTCCAGTCTCAATACCGGCTGTACCACCATTTTCGGTCTCCTGGTTGCTTTCGTTTCCGGTCGGGTTTCCGTTTCCCATCTCGGTTTCGATCCCACCATGGGCTCTTTCTCCGTTGTCTCCGTCATCGTTGCCACCATCCCCGTGAGGGTGGTGTTGTTGGAGTGCGTCGCTCACTTGGGCCACGATAGTAGGAATCAGTGCGGCCAACTGTTCAGCGATTAGGGCTGCCATGTCGGCGTTCCCTGTTCCCTGACTGTTACTGGCAGGAGCATCATTTATTCTTGGTGCTCTGCCTCTGCCTCTGCCTCTTGGGGCTTCACTCCCGCCACTATTGCTGCGGGTAACTCTTCGAGGCGGCATGTTCTATTCATAGAAAAGTAAGCACATAAGTTTAAATCAATTGAAAGTGTATATCCATAACACTCATCAAGTCCAATATTCCCAAGTTAATATCACACTTATTGTCATCACACATCGCATGCAATTCGTGCAGTTTTCACACCATTAATTGATAATGTCTCAATAATAACCCATCACAACAGTTGTAAGTCCATGTATATAATCACGTTTAGTCTAGCGGAGGTTGTCTATTTCCTCCTCTTTCGAGGTTTCAGACATAACCTCCTCAGGGTTAATCTCAATGTCCAAGGTCAAGCGCAATAGCATGATCTGTGAAGATCTCTTCGGGTTTAATACCCGGATCTGATAAACTAACTCGGCGCGTAGAGGGAACGGAAGATCCAATAGAAGCATCCCATAAAAGAGTGAGCACAAGGGCTCTCTCATAGGGTGGAAAGATCATATAACAAATAGATGAACAAATCAAGCAGCGAGGAACACATACACGAGATATAATATGCATACAGAGTCCTAGCATGCAAATCTACATGAAGGTTCCTAGGTTATAGTCTAGGTCAAGCGTATTGCCTAATTCTCTATAACCAATGGCTCTGATACCAATCTGTCACACCCCCGCTAAAAGCGGAAACACGGGGATGTAACGAGACCGGGATCGTCATAACACATGGTAAGCGATAGAGATGCAATATAAATAAATGATGACATGCGTGTCATGACGACACCCGACAACAAGGGGACTTGTGTCGTGTTTAGTCAATGTTCACAACAACATAGCCATAAGCATAACATGATAATGATACACATAATCACATAATGATGAAATTGTAAATGTAAATTCCCACAACCCGGGAACAAGTTTCAAAAGATTGTAATTGTTTACACATATCAACATTATTCAAAAAGATTGTTTATCAAAACATGTTAAGTCCCAAAAATGCATCCTAGGGTCTCCATTAAGGCAGCACACCTAGATTCCTGGACTTGCCTCATCACCTGAAAAGATATGCTTAAAACGGTCAACATAATTGTTGGTGAGCTCGCAGGTTTAAGTAATAGAATGTAAGTGATGCTGTATAAGTAAGCGTAATGGAATAGCGTGAATACAGTTATATACACAAGTAAAATCATATGACGTGAGCTTTGCAACCAAACCTAGCGACGTACACAAAGAAATTGTCGGCATATTTTTACCCAAGGGCCCGTACCTGGGGCCACTGATGGTACCGACTAGTATACCATCGAACGAGGGTGGGGATGTCAACCCAGTAGTACTACCAATACCTAACTGTCGGTTCCCACACTTGAATTAAATAGTTGCAAAGATAGAACCACACAGCAGACCCAAGCATGTATCAAATAGTACTTGCAACATAGTATCACGTTGATTCCTTGTATGTAAAATGTATGTAAGTTGTACAGCATTGAAAATGAGTAAGCATACTTTTCCCCCAAGTTGTAAATGATTGAAATATTGTATAAGCGTAAAAAGGGCCACGAAACTCACATGTTAAGTGGTAAGTATGTATGATCGATGAAATCCCAAATGTTGAATGCAAATGAACAGTCAAACACCTATTGACAGTTATTGATAAGCATTAATGATATGATATAAGCGCGCAATAATGATCGGTCGGTTTGGGTCGTATCGGCTGGGTCGCGTGTAACTCACACAAACAGACACACGTACTAGACCTTATGTAGATCCAAGTACAAGACATTGTCGCCATTGATGATGATGTTTGAGTAAAAGTCTTGTTGTTATTGAAGAAGTATTGAATATGTGTCAATAGTTATAAGTCGGTTGATCGTTGTAAAACGTTAGTTTAATTTGCTTAAAATAGTATTTGTGCCCTTTTTAGCGTTGACTTTAATATTTGTGGCCGAACAATGGCTATTGTGTTAATGTTACCTCAACATCACACGTTATACTCACACCACGCACAAAGGAAATCAAACACAACAATTTCAGTCGCACAACAAGACCAGACGCACGACTCAACCTCCATACGCACGAATCAACCATCAATCGTGCGAATCAGCTTCATTCGTACGATTGAGCCTTCATTCGTATGTCTGCCATTCAGTCGTACCATACAACACCCAATCGCACGACTCAATCTCCATACGCACGAATCAACCTTCAATCGTGCGAATTAGCTACTTTCATACGATTGAACCTTCATTCGTGCGATTGGACTCCAGTCGTGCGAATCACGCACATTCGCATACACTCAGTCGGTCACCTGACTCAATCACACACAATCATTCATACGCATGACTCAATCGCATACATTCATTCGCACGCATGACTCAATCGCATACCAACACACAGTCGCACGACTCAGTCGCACGACATGCCTAGTCGCACAACTCAGTCGCACGATTGACTCAGACGCATGATTCAGTCGCACGACTCACTCAGTCGCACGGCTCAATCGCATGACAGACCCAGTCGCCTGAACTGCAGAATCGCGACTGTGGTCGGGCTGAGCAGCCCCCGAGCTGCTCTAAACGCGAGTTTTACACCACAAGGACTTCCAGAAACACCCAACAAACATACACAAACATGAAACACAAGCAGAAAGACCTCACACGCACCCATACGACCTTGTGTGTTCGGGTTGAACCCGAACACCCGAAACCCTAGTTTTGGACAGCCGTGAAAAGGTAAGAAAAGAGACAACCAAGGTCGTCTACCTGCTAGAAATGAGTAGATGAGGCTGTAGACGAAGTCTAGACGACGAAAACGAGACCACAAGGGTTGGATTTGGTGCCAGAATGAAGAAGTTGTGTGTGTAGAGAGGATGAAGATGAAGAAGATGGTGAAAATGGTGAATTAGGGCTGGTATGGGGTATATATACCCAGCCCAAGTTTGCAAAATTACAAGTTTAGTCCCTGCACTTAACCCCCGAGTTTTCCCAAATTTGGTTCGGTTGAAAAACGACTTTATTAGATGTTTTATATTAATTGCAAAAGTGCATTTAATGATATTATGACTTAAGAAATGGTTATGTTAATAACATTTAATATATATAAAAATGATATATTTGGCGGTTTCGAAAATGAAAGTTTTAAAAGTCTTTAAGGTTAACATATGATTATAATGAACACACACACACACAACGATGATAATGCACACATGATATCCACATAAAGATTAAAATAAGGATGAGGAATAATCGATCAAAGAATAGTTAACGGACAAACACGTTAATTGACGGACCTTAAGGTGACGGATGTCACAAAGTCCTTTCCAAGAGACAAGTTCTTCTCATGCTTTTGTCTCTACTGATGAAACCTCAGACAACTTTCTCTTCACTCTTGAAGATTTGAACTGTATCCATCCAGATGATCTGGAGTACATGGAGATAGTCCAGCAGATGGCTCTTCTCACTCACAGAGCCAAGAAGTTCTACAAGAGAACAGGGAGAAAGTTTCCAAGCAATGCACCCAGTGGAAAGTTTGGGCTGGACAAAAGCAAGTGTTACAACTGTAACCAGATGGGACACTTTGCAAGAGAGTGTAAGGCTCCAAGGACAAATGGGGGCCAAGCAGAAACCAGACCAAACTACACTGAAAAAGCCCCCCAGAATGAGAAGCCAAAGCAGCAAGCTGCAGTTGCTGTTGAAGAAGGAGGCTTTGACTGGAGCTTTCAGGTAGAAGATGCATCTCCAAACCAAGCACTCATGGCAGACCACGATGAAGCCAAGGTATTGGAACATCTTTGTACTCCTGAATGCATTGCTAAAGTTAATAGATACAGATCCTATAATTTAGAAATGAGATCTGATCTTGAGTCCTTAAATATCTTAAAAGCTGATTTTAAAGGAGCTGAAAATGAATATAAACTAAAGATAGAGGACTTAGAGAAAACCATTTCAACTCTTAAACATGAGCATACAAACTACAGGACTCAGATCAAAGATCTCATTACTAAATTAACTGAATGCCAGGCTAAGAGCAAAGCCAAAGTAGAAAAATGTGTTCTTGAAGAAGAGACCTTCAAGAACATAATATCCCCATCCTTGCATGCAAAACTTTGTTATCAAAATAAGCAGGGACTAGGATCTTGTGAGATAGCTCCTCCATACACAATCTTGTCTGTAAGATCTCCTAGGTGTGGAACTTGTGACTGAAGAGGATGAAGAAGAGATGGTGGAGAATAGCTCTGAGAAGAGTGAAGAAGAGCATTCAAAGAAGGGTCACCATCCCTCTGAGGAGAGCAAAACTGTTGGGATGACCAAGTCAAGAAGAAAGAACTTGATCAGGAAGGCCAAAAGAAAGTCTAAAAAGGCACAGAAACAAGTCTTCATCTCTGCAGGATTTGAAGTGGTAAAGGCTGAAGACACAAACTTAAACTCCATCAACAAGAGTTCTAGTTCATGTCCAAATCATCCAATCATCAAGAAGAAGGCTGATCAGTTTTGCATCATTGCTGTACAACCTGAACCATCCAACTCCAAAGGTAGTTCTAACCCCACAAGAACTGCCACAACATCTACAAAGGTGAAGATGGAGAAGGAAAGTGATCAAATTCAGCCTTGTTCACAAAGAAGAACTCCTAGAAGGAAGAAAATGGACTGTGTTATGTGTGGGAGTACTTCTCATCTTGTTAAGGATTGTGTCTACAATCCAAAGAGTACTCTCCACTTGATCAAGAATGAAACTTCTAAGAGTTTGGAGAAGAAGAAGCAAGCTTCAGAAGGAAAATCTGTTTCCTTCAGAAGCTCCAAAATAAGAAGAAGACAAGTGGAAACTTGCCTTTGGAAGAAAATTTGGTCTCGGAAGAAAGGAATACTTCTGAAGCACTGAAGCCTACTGCACTGAAAGCAAGATCTTCTGAAGGTCCAGTCATCAAAACTTCCAAAGTCATCAAAACTTCTGAAGTATTGAAGGTCAAGTCTAAGCTTCCAAAGGTGGTGTGGAAGTCAAAGAAAGACCAAGTGGCTGAAAGTTCTTCATCAACATCAGCAAATGATCCTTCTAGCATGACTATAGGATCAATTACTGTTGCATTGTCTTCAACTTCTTTTGATGAACCCAAGACCAATGAGGCTTGGGTTTCCAAATATAACTAATCATCTTTTTTATGCAGGAACAACTCAAGACAAATAAAAATGTATGGATCATTGATAGTGGTTGTTCCAGGCACATGACAGGCAATAGGTCACTACTCCAAAAGTTTGAAAGAATTGATGGAGGACCATTTGCTTTTGGAGGAGATGTAGGAGGTTACATTACTAGAAGGGGCAAGGTCACAAATGGTAAGCTCAACATTGAGAAGGTAAACTTTGTCAAGAAGCTTGAGAACAATCTTCTGATGTATCCCAATTTTGTGATCAAAGTCATAACATGCTCATTAGTGAGCATGAGTGCATTGTTCTCGGGCCCGGGGTGGTCATTCCTCATGAGCACATCTTGCTCAGAGCCCCCAGGAAAAGGAACATGTACAAGATGGACTTGCAAGAAACATCTCCCTCAGGAGAAGTTTCATTCTTTCTATCTAAAGCAAATAATGATGAATCTTTCCTCTGGCATAAAAGAATGTGCCAAGTAAACTTTAAAAACATGAATAAATTAATTAAGAATGATTTGGTAACTGGAATACCAAAGAAAGAGTTTACAAGTGATGACCACTATGTTGCATGCCTAAAAGGGAAGCAAAACAAGGTATCTCACAAGCCAAAGGAAAGAAATTCCATCATTACTCACCTACACTTATTACATATGGATCTCTTTGGCCCCACCAGTGTAATGAGTCTAGGAAGGATCTCTTATTGTTTGGTGATCACAGATGACTTTACAAGATTCACTTGGGTCTTCTTTCTTAGAACTAAGGATGAGACCCCTGAGATTATGAAGAATTTCATCTTAAAGATTGAGAATCAATATGATCACAAGGTCAAAACCATAAGATGTGATCAAGGAACTGAATTCAAGAATCAAATCCTTGATATATTTTGTGATGAAAAAGGTATTACAAGACAATATAGTGCTCCAAGGACTCCTCACCAAAATGGTGTTGTTGAGAGGAGAAACAGGACATTAATTGAAGTTGCAAGAACTATGTTGTCTGACTCTAAATTGTCCATCACCTTCGGGGCAGAGGCAGTGAACACTGCTTGCTATGTGCAAAACAAAGTTTTAGTAGTTAAGACACATGGTAAGACTCCTTATAAACTTTGGCACAACAGAAAACCTTTCATTGGTTTTCTCAGGTCATTTGGATGTCCTTGCACCATCTTGAATACCAAAGATCAAATTGCCAAGTTTGCTGAGAAATCAGATGATGGACACTTTATTGGATACTCTTCTCAAGCTAAAGCTTATAGAGTATACAATCTCAGAACTAGAGTAGTTGAGGAGTCAACCAATGTGACTTTCAATTAGCACACTCCTTGTGTGAAAGGTTCTGGTCCGGATTGGCTATTTGATCTTGATTTAGTTACCAACTGTTTTAACAAATCTTGTGAGAATGTTTCAGGATCTACAGATATGGTACCTACAGGTAATCCTGACCCAATATTAAGCGCAGAAGACCTTCAAGTTACACATCTTCAGCTCTAGTGGTAACTATTCCTGCAAATGAAGCTTCTACCAGCACATCAATGACAAATCCTGCTCATGCTTCTGGGGTGCCTTCAAATTCCAGCTTAGAGGCACAAAACTCAGAAGAAGGAGATTCAAATGTTGGAGAAAATGGTGGTGGTGAAAGTGATCAGGAATTTCTTGATGTTGATAACCACAGCATTGAAAACAACATCAATGATGTCACACACTCATTGGATCAAGTCAATCTTGATAAGTGTGCTGATGTGGAGGGTGAATCTTCTTTGCCAGATCAAAATTTTTCAAATCTAGATCTGTCAAAGCAACTTGCTGTGATCCCTCAGCTAAGAATCCACAAGTCTCATCCTACCACAAACATCATTGGAGATGATGATTCAGGGGTGAGAATAAGAGGACAAACCCATGAAGCAAATGTTTGTCTTCACTCTTGTTTCTTATCCCAGATAGAGCCAAAGAAAATTGATGAGGCTCTAAAGAATGGAAGTTGGGTTGAAGCTATGCAAGCGAGCTGCTTCAATTCAAAAGGCAAAATGGTTGGAACCTGTGTCCTCTTCCTCAAGGGAAGACTACCATAGGAACCAAATAGGTTTTTAGGAACAAGAAGGATGATAGAGGACTTGTCATCAAGAACAAGGCAGGACTAGTTGTTCAAGGATATACTCAAGAAGAAGGAATTGACTACACAGATGCTTTTGCTCCTGTGGCAAGACTTGAAGCTGTTAGAATATTCCTAGCTTTTGCTGCATCCAATAATTTCAAGGTCTACCAACTTGATGTCAAGTGTGCTTTTCTTTATGGGCTGATTGATGAAGAGGTGTATATCAGACAACCACCTGGGTTTGCAGATCCTGATCATCCTAATTATGTCTGCAGGCTTGATAAAGCTCTTTATGGGCTGCACCAAGCACCAAGAAAGTGGTATCAGACTCTATCTCAGTATCTCTGTCAACATGGCTACAAAAGAGGTACTATAGATGGAACTCTTTTCATCAAAGGAACAGGAAATGAGATAATGCTAGTTCAAGTATATGTAGATGACATTATCTTTGGGTTAACTAACCTAAAGCTCTGCAAAGACTTTGAGAAGCTGATGAAGGACAGGTTTGAAATGAGTGCCATGGGGGAACTCAATTTCTTTTTAGGAATTCAAGTGAATCAAGATGACAATGGCATCTTCATAAGTCAGTCAAAGTATGTACAGGACATACTTAAAAGGTTTAACATGACTGATTGTAAGGTTGCTAAGACACTCATAGCCAGAAATCACTACCTTGGACCTGATCTTGAGGGGGAGTGTGTTGATGAGCATCTCTATAGGGCAATGATTGGGTCTCTTATGTACCTCACGGCTAGCAGGCCAGATATCATGTTTGCTACATGCATTTGTGCAAGATATCAAGCCAACCCCAAGATGTCACACCTAGTCATTGTCAAAAGAATTTTAAGATATCTCAAAGGTGCTCCATCACTTGTGTTGGTCCATTTGATCGAATAACAGTGCAAATGATGTGAAGAATCACTCAATATCCAACAAGTATGCTAAAAAATGGTAATATAGTAGATTGAACACAATACTAACTCATACTTGATAAGACAATGATCAATGACAATCAATAACAAAAAGCACAATGATATTTCTGTGTAATAACTGCTAGAAATAGGTAACTTGCAACAATGATCCACGATTAGGGTTTTGCAAGCTTACCTTACAATGAAAATTAACATGAGTATATATAGCAGTCTTAGTTTCACAGACAGTTTCGCTGTCAGCGAAACTGTCATGCCGAAACTATAGTTTCGCCCTGCAGAACTTAAGTTCGCCATGTAAACAAGAACAGCAAACTATGAGCGAATTTACAGATTCGCTCACAGTTTCGCTAGACTGCTAAACTACATAAAACTAAGTACATACAAAAAGGAAACTAACAAAAGTCCTATTACAAGTAAAGTAAGCAATCTAAACTAAGGTGAGTCCAACCTATACATTATCTTCAACTTGGCCTTTGGTATCCAAAGAATTCTTACTTTAATCTGTATGCTTATACAGATAGTGACTATGGTGGTTGCAACATGACTGCAAAGTCTACATCAGGGGGATGTCAATTTCTTGGTGGAAGAGTAGTCTCTTGGCAATGCAAGAAGCAAACTTGTGTGTCTGCATCAACTGCTGAGGCTGAATACATTGCTGCTGCAAGTTGCTGTGCTCAAGTGCTTTGGATTCAAAATCAGATGTTGGACTATGGATTTAACTTTAAAAAGACTCCCATCCACATAGACAACAATAGTGCTATCTCTATCATAGAGAATCATGTGCAGCACTCAAGGACAAAGCACATTAACATCAGGTATCATTTGATTAGAGATAACTTTGAAAAGGGATTAATCAAACTAGTCAAAGTTAACACAAATGAACAATATGCTGATCTGTTCACCAAAGCTTTTAATGAGCAGAGATTTAAATATCTTGTATCAGCTATTGGGATGATTAACTTTGTATAGCTTTTCTTAAAACTTTATCATATTTATTTCTAAAACCTGTGCATCCTAAGTTGTCTATTATATTACCTTCATAAGCCCTTGTTTTCTTTGGAAGAAAAATCTTTTCAAAAGACTTTTCATAGATTTTTGAAAATCTTGATCTCTTTGGAAGTTTCAAAGTTACCTTCGAAAGAAGTTTATGTCTTAGTAAACAAATAATTGCTTCAGTGATTTTACCTTCGGAAGAAATTTCTGAAATATCTTCCGAAGCTTAAAATCAACTTAAGTACTTTGTATGTTTTCAACCAGTTTCTTCCGAAAGCAATTTACATTCAGAAGTATTTATTCTTCTTAGAATAAAAATCTCTAAGTGTAAATTCTCTTTGAACTATCTTCTAAAACCAATTTGCCTTCGGAAGCTTTTTCTTCAGAACTTTCGAAGCAAATAACCTTTGGAAGATGTCTCGACTTCCAAGAAAACTACTTTTTGGGCAAAAGTAAACTACTTTTCAGAGGTCGGACCGACATCTGGATTTCAAAGTTTATCCTCTTTCATTAACTTTGTCTCAAATCCTTTTCACATAAATGCCCAACGGTTCCACCCTCTTTCACTATCTTCCTTAATTACATTATTCCTTAAACCTAAATTCTCCCAAACTGCCTTTGTTCTTCATCTTTCTTCATCCTTAAGCTTCTAAAATGGCCAACCTAAACCTCAGAAACAACCCAGATTTCTCCATGCAACTTCACAGGCAACATAACCAAGTTGCTCTGTTAAGCTCTGAGAAAGATGAAAGTTTCTCAGAGATTTGCCGTTTCTTAGCTCTATCAAACTACTTCACCTCCCTAACCATTAATCCTACTCTCTATGAGGATCATCTGCTTGAATTTTGGAAGACATGCCAAGAGGTCATTATGGATGGGGATAAGGCACTGTCTGCCATAGTGCAAGGAAGGACAATCTTCATCACTCCAGCCATCATCAACACTCACTTGCAGCTAGATGATGAAGAAGGTGAGTTGTCCTTCCCAAAGGAAGCTGTAAATCATTCCTTTGAGCAGATGGGCTATGAGGGAGATTTCTCTGTAAAGACCTTCAGGAAAAGGAAGGTCTCATCTCAGTGGAAATACCAACTTCATGTGGTTATCCTCAGCTTGTCAAACAAGCATGGAGGGTGGGACCAGATTCCTGAGGATCTCTCCTTCATAGTACATGGAATGGTTCAAGGGGTCAAGTTCGGGTATTCTTAGTTTGTTTATACAAATTTGCTTGCAAACTTGGACTCCTTAGAGTATTATATGTTTCCTAGATATGTTCAACACATTCTCAACTGTGAACTGGGCTCACGGTTGAGGGAAACAGAAAATATTCTTAAATTGGGACAGATGAAGCCCGACATCTTTAAAATTATGAAGAAGCCAACTGTAGCCTTCTCAGGGGTAGAAACAGCCCTTGTTCCAAAAATGTTAGAGCTCATTGCTCAAGGTGACAACCTAGCAACACAAACTAGTGTTGAACCCACACCTTTTACCTCTCAACCACCAAAAAGGCCCTAAGTCACCCTCACCTACCAAAGAAAATCCAAACGAACCCCTGCTCAAGCTATTGAGTCTGTGCAGGCCCCCATATACTCACCCATACAGGAGGAAGTGGACATTTGAGCTCCTAATTCCTCTAAGGAGCAAACCACTCCCATCTCTTCAACCATCAGGGATGAGGTTCCTCATGCTCACCCTGATGAGCTCACAAGCCCAACTACCAAGCCTTCACTCTTAGTCTCAACACTCAAGTGAACAACCTTCAGGGGACAGTTACCATCCCCAGCCTTTTGACTTAAATCAACCCATTCCCAACCTTTCATTCTATACTGATGAAGACTTAGGTTTTAGTGGATACCATGAGTCTCCCTACTCTTCCCCTACTCAAAGAGAGATGAGTACTCCAGAGTCTCCTTTGTCTAGCCCACATCAGTCACCCATCACTAAGGTGGATAATTCTGAACCTGTTCAGGATATCCATATGGAAGAGGCTCTCACTTCTGCAAGTAATTACATCATTAACACCTCAACCATGGCAACTCAGCCCATTGACACCTCAACTGAGAATGTCAATGTGCAGATGACATCCAGCAGCCAAGAACCTGAAGCTGGTGGTGAGATAGAGGACTTTGGTCAAATAATCTCATCCCCTAATGATTATTCTGATGAAAATAAGGGGAATCTAAGACTAAATGTGCAAATACTGTCAAAAACATGCTCATATTTAGTCTCTAAGGTTAGTCACCTTGAATCTCAGGTGACTACCCTGCATAATAGAGTCAATGATCAGCAACTTGAGATATCTTATCTTAGGGAAAAACTAGCTTGGAGACCTTTAAGAGGAGCACAACCAGGAACACAAGAACCTGTGAATGTGATTGACCTAACCTCTAGCTCACCTATGCAAGAGGGTGATGCTACCAAAAATTGGGAGAAAGTCACTACAGTCACGGAACCTGGAAGTTCATCAGGGAGTATGGACATTAATGATTCACCATCCTTACTTGCAACTGTGCATACTGAGCAACTTCCTCAAGTTAACATTAATGTGGACATTATAGACTCTGTCATTAGGAGTCTCTTTGAGGAAGGCATTCCAAGGGTTGTGTCATCTCCACCTCAAGGAACTTCAAACTACATTATTGGGTGGATGTATGATGCTAATAGAAGAGCCCTCATTCTTCACAGAGTTCAAGGGCAGCAAGAAGTGTTAAACTTTCAGACCTTGAACTACTATGAAGGTCTTGACCTAATCAACATGCCACTTGTCAACCCAAGCTAATCAAGACAAGCTGACAGGTTAGCACTCAGAATTCAAGACAAAATTACTGAATAGTTCAGCCTTAGAAGGAGACAAAGGCAATCAGGTAATGTCATTGGTCAACTGGATGCTAAGGCAGACCCTGAGATTAGCTTCAAAGGGAAAACCTTGGTGATAGAGCCTGAGAGCCACACCAACAACTGCTTCAGAAATTCATTCCCTCAGTGAAACACCTGCTGGTGAAGGTGTCTCACAACCTCTCTCTGGCCAGAGCTTGGATGCTACACCAAGCAATGAAGGCCAAAGCTCTCTCCACCCTGAGACACAATGGTCTGTGGGTGACAAAGGGAAAAGGATTCTGACTCCTGAGGAGATTGAGGAGGAGGATAGAGAGAGGAAGAAGAAGCTAAGGGGAGAAAGTTCCTCTGGGTCTTCAGGCTTTAAGCAAGCTGCAATCAGGGCAGTCAAGAAGATGAGTTTAGGGCAGTTAGGATTACTTACCTGCAGACCAGGAACTATGACATAGATGAGATTATATCTCTCCCTATAGAGCAATTAAATGAACTGGCTGACATGGAAGTGTTAAGAGAGATGAAGAAAGCATAGGATGCAAGGTTACTTCTCCAATTCAAAGAGGAGAAGAGACAGAAAAGGTTATACAAGCATGCTCCAACTCTCTCCCTAGTTCAGGAAAGTCCTGTGCAAGAGGATGAGGCTGCTACACAAGAACCTCAGGTAGACAAGGAAACAGATAGGCAAAATATGATCAACAACTTGAGTGCCACAGGTCTCTACCAGGCATCTGTACTTCTTCCCTTGTCCTTTGAGTACATTGAGTTTGAGTATCTTAAACAGCTTGAACTTCAAGTGCTCAAAGAACAAAAGGCAACAAAGAAAAAGATGAGGGAAGATGCTGCAAAGTCAAGAGCCATCATCCAAAAGAGTATGAAGAGCTCTGCTGACAGACAAAGGATGATGAGTTTCTTGAAGCTGTATGGATTCTCTGGCGGAGACTTGGCCCTATGTCCCTATCAACAATGGATTAGCGTATCAGGGTAATCAAGCAGAAGATCAAGAGTGGAGAGTTGATTGACTTATACTCTCCTCCAAGTCAAATCCCACCTGAAGTGGAGGTTAAGGTTGAACAACCTAAGACAACACAACTTGGACCTCATGCTGAGCCTCAGCAAGCTTCATCTTCTGATCCACAACAGGGTCAAACTCCCTCACCTTCTGAACCTGTGAGGGAGGAACACTCAACTGAGAAAGACAAGGATGATCAACAAGGTGATGCAGACCAGTCTTCTCAGTTAAAGTCTTCTAAGAGGAAGAAGAGGATGGCTTCCAAACCAAAGTCAAAGAAGAAGAAGCCTGAATCATCCACCTCTACACCTCAGGCTGAGTAAGACCAACCTGAGGAAGTGCATGAAGAGGTAGCCCAATCAACTCCAATTCATGTGGCTCCTCTTGCAGCTGAGACACCCATCTTATCCCTGACCTTCACTATTAATCTAGAAAGATAGCATGTGATCAGAGATCAAGGTGTTGAGAATGTCTATACATGGCAAGACATAATCAACTTACCTCTGCATGATCTCTTTGAGAGGAGAAGATATTATGAGAGTCTGAGTGATCATGACCATCTGATGAAGAAGGGTATGGTCATCATTGTCCTGAAGACTACAAACATCTAACGATCTTCTAAATGTTTTGGTAGCATCAGCCTAGGGGGAGTTTGTAAGGATTCCTATAAGTCTGATGCAGCTAAAACACCCAAAGTCTCTCTGCAAGCATGCACTAAAGAACAGAAGTAGAAATGCTTCGGAAGTTTTACACCATGAACTAGAAATATTCTAAGTGTAAAATCTTCCGAAGCCAAGACCAACATCTTCCGAAGCCAAAAGTGAAGTCTTCCAAAGCTTCAAAGTCAAAGTCTTTCGAAGCCAAATAGTGAAGACAGATTTCTTTCGAAGACTTTTAGAGATATGCCTTTAGCTGATGTACTTTACTCTAAAGTTGGACCATGTTTCCGCTGCTACTCTGTAAAGTCATCAACTTACTTGAGTTGGTTAAAGGTCCATGCTTTTGGTAAGTGTACATTGAGGTCTTGAGTCCATGCTTTCTACTTTATGTACTTTTATCCCTTTTTGTAATATATTAGGATGTGAGCTCTGGCATGTCATAGTCACAAGTCAAAAGGCAGATCTGCCTTTTGACTCTACATTTAATTTTGTAGTTGTCTAGTCAATTGTATCTAGCTGGCCTTCAAAGTATGACCAGTTGTAGGATGTAGTATAAAGTATCTCAAGTACTTGTAACTTTCTATCGATGCTTTGTAACTTGTAATAGAACTTGAGAAGCAATATACTGCATTCTTGAAAACCAAATACTTGTGTTGTTTGCAATCTAGTTCTAGCTCATATTGACTTGTGTTCTTAGCATCTTTCATTAACAAGTTAACCAGTTCCCTATTTGATCTGTTAAGTGTTCTAAGCAACTCTCCTCATTGGGTTGTTGTGTTGTAAGTGCATACCCTTCACCGGTCCTGCAAGAATTATGTGGTTGAATTCCCTGATAGGCAAATTATAACTCGTCGAGAATGGCAATCAATAGTAACATGATAACACGTCAACCAATGCATCCCAAGAATAATATCAAAGTCACCCATTTGCATGGACAAAAGATCTGCATTACGCACGATCTGGTCAACACGAATAGGACAATCTTTATATATGTTAGTGATAATAAGCGAGTTCCCCATAGGAGTTGAAATCAATAGAGTATGATCTAAGGGTGAGGGATCAATCATAAGATATCTAGTAAACAAATGAGACACAATCGAGTGTGTTGCTCCTGTATCAAATAGCACATAAATATCACGTTCACCAATTTGAAGGGTTCCAGATACAATACCTGGTGTACTAGCAGCCTCAGTAGCAGTAAGTGCGAAAACTTTTCCTCCGACGTTAGCTTGTGCATTGGATCCACCAGTGTTCCTCTTGTTCTCTTGTTTTGGACAATCCCTGATCATATGCCCCGCTTGACCACATCGGAAACAATTTCCCATAACTCGATGACAAATGCCTCGATGACGTTTCCCACAAGTGTTACATGGCAAAATCAAAGTCTGGTTTGGATTTCCATGTTGATTTAGTGGTTGTGCCCTAATAGCACCTTCAAACGGTTGAATCTGGTTATGGGTTTTAGGCTTCCATGGTCGGGTCTGATTTCCGTTGTTACGACTTAGTTGAACTCTACGATTCTTTGAATGATTAGCAGCATTTGATGAATGGCCTGTGGGCTGAATTCAGTATTCATCTCTATCCCTCTTCTTGTTGTCTCCTGTCCAAGATAAGAATTCTTTTCTATCAAATTCAAATGTCTTGATTGCATCAGCCACCTCCTAAGATCCTTAAACTTCATATACATGATCGACATTCGGATTCGATCACACACTGCCCATTTACACTTTTCTGCTTGAACTGCTGCAGACCCGGCTGCTTCCCCTATAATATTAACCTACCTTGCAAATCTAGTAATGAACTCTAACCCTGGTTCATCATTCCTTTGTCGGATGATGGCATATTCTCTGATGTAGCCTCTCTGTCAGCTATAGAGAAAAACTTATCATAAAAGATAGTACGAAAATCAGGCCATGAAAGAGTAGCTGCATAGGCTTTCCCTCCTCTGATTTGCGTAAGTCCTTCCCACCAAGTTTGTGCATCATCCTCCAATTTGTATGTGGCTAATCTGACCTTGTACTCATCAACAACACCCAACACTTCAAAGATCTTCTCAACATGGGCTATCCAGTTTCTCGCATCGATGGGAGTAGTTGCATGACTGAATGACCTTGGATTTTGCTTTTCGAACCTCTGGATCCACACATGAATGCCCTCAGTAGAGTTATCTATGTTGTTCTCATCAATTGGGTTCTCCCGATTTGAGTTATCACGACTTTCAGAACGAGTTTGGTGAAGAACTGCATCCACAGTTTGCGCGATAAGGTTAGGCAAAAATCCGGCAAAAACTTGGTTGATAGCACAGACCATGTTCGGATCAATGGGGGTCTCGTTTAAAGCAGTGTCAAAATGCACTCGGTTTGCCCTACGGACATTCCTACGGGGTTGACGACGTGGAGGCATCTAAAAGAAATGGACACAAGATTAGCGTATAGGAATAATAGAGAATATATGATAGAATTATATGGAACCCTATCCCAAATGTCTACCCCATTCTCACATGTCTTAATTATTAATGTTTAAGTTTTCTACAGGAAAGAGCCTTAGCTCTGATACCATAACTGTAACAAACCAACCCGATTAGGGCTGACGTGTCACTATCATAGTAATCATAACATGAGACATAATTCCATGATTGAAACATTAGAAGTACAACATCAAAACATCGTTTGAGAGCCTTAGGGTAAATTATTTAATCAGCCAAATCTAGATTACTAGCATGTGCTACAAAAATGGCTATACTTCTCTGTTCAAAAATCCTAGAGCTCAATTTATCTCTCTTCACACCTGCCCCTGAGTAACCTGTGAACCTGTTGAAACAAATATTTACAGAATGAGCCGAATGTCCAGTACGGATAAAGGCACAAGTAGCAATAATAATAGCTGCAATAACAACAAGATATAACATAAAATGATACGAAGTGAAGCAAGGCAAGTAAATAAAATAAATCGTATCATATGGATGTACCTATTGAGCTGAATAACATATACCGGAACAGACATGCACATAGAGCTGCAGACCCTATGTACCCAACGTGAAATGGAGTGTGGGCATACACAACAACCATCCACCATAATCATATGCATATATCCTAGGACCAGTCCATACGCCTCCTCAACATAATGTGGCCAATCTACCTCGCAAGTACCAAAGGAGACGCCGTGATCTCTGCTCACCATCACGGTTGGTGCCAAGTCATCGATGCCGCAATGACATGCTTGTGGTTACCCCCACAAGTAGGAACATGCTCGGGTAACAGAATACAACAAATTAAAATAGTGCTTCAATGATATATCTCAAATATTTCTCGAATCATCAAACGAATACGTACTCATGTTATAACATAGAAACATGCGACAATGAGTTCAATTCAATAATATCCACCGCATGTAAAGTAATACTAAATTCAACGTAAAACACCAAAAATAATATTGAATCATCATATCAATAAACGTACGACGAATTGAAATGAATTGTAATGACAAGGATAATCGGGAGTTCCAATGAAATGCGAAACTCAAAGGGTTTCAACAATCAAGTCAATTACCATAACGACGAAGGGGTGGGGTAAGAATTCCGTACCTTAAGTGATGATTCCCGATGGTGTTAGTCTTGATTCTTAACGGGGAGAATAGTGATAACCTACAATTAATATATTTTTGATGAGGTTATCATTTTAACTTTAGATGCTATAAGATCAATAGCATATTAATAAGGTGACTTGTGTGCTTAAATTTGAATATGGATATTTTATTTTATTTTACATAAATTGTTTATACCTTTGGTAAGGATTTGATGTAATTGCAACCATATTATAATAATTAATTGTTATGGTCTTATGTAAGGCTTTATCTGGTTGTACAATTATAAAGCATTCATCTAGTGCCTTTAAAAAAATAATAGTAATTTACAAAGAAGGTCCAATTATTAGTTTACACATAATTTTATAAATTCCATATGTATTTCATGTTTTAATATAAAAGTTAACATTCATATTTATATATACACTATAAAGCAAAATATAAATGTATGTAACCAATAATATATATATATATATATATATATATATATATATATATATATATATATATATATATATATATATATTTCAATGTTCAATCAACTAAATTATAAAATAACCATATGGTTTAACAAATGAACTTTTGGGCTAGATTCTTACAGAAACTTCTATTTATTTTAACCTAAATAATTGGAATAAAAATAATAATAACAACCATAGTGTGGACTTGTGTTAAAATAATGAAAAAGAGGAATAATAATAATACTAATTGTAAGCTAATTCATATATAATGCAATTGTAATAGTTCTTGAACAATTGTAAGTTACGTGCAACATCCTTCCATACCAAACATGAACCAGTTGTAGGATGATTTCAACATACGCTTAACTTTCAAATCTTTAAAACATATAAACAAAGGTAGCTTCATTTATCGGTTCTAAGGGTGTGGTTTTCGGTTACCTCGGTCTTCGGTTGGAACAGATCCGTTGAAAACGTGAACCGAAGGAGAAACTACTACACTCGCCGGAATAATCGTTCGTAGTTACAAAGGGGGTTTGCGATACGTCTAGTGGTCGAAGAAGATAGCAACAAGTGGAGATGGAAAAAGGTGGGTTTTGCTTCGTGTTTAGTGGTCGAAGAAGGTTGTCGGAATCGGTATGAGGGTGGTCGGAAATTCCCCACCGGAGAGTAAAATAAAGGGTAACGTGAGGGGGTTGTAAGACCAAGATGGAGCACATCTCGGTTTTATGAGCAAAGGATTCAAAATGGTCAGACAACCCGTGCATGAGAGGTCATTTTCCAATTCTGATTGAAGCTAACGAAGAGGGCGGCGCGAATACTAGGCTGCTTCCATGGTTTCCGATTTGAGGTGGGTATGCAAGATAGTTTGGTCAAATGATGAAAAGGAGGTTTTATAAAGTCAAAGATAATGTTTATTTTATTTTTTCTGATCAATCAAATAAATCTTTATATATACATATATTAAGTTACTTCTTTTCTTTAATTCTTCCATGGTTATAGTTTTGTCTTCTTCTTTATTTTGATTTTTTTATAATAAAATGTATTATGTACCCCCATTACGTACACACACACTTATATATATAATATAATTTTAAATTCTTTTATGATTTATTATTTATTTGATTATTTTTTTTATATCTATTATATATACAAATACACACATACATTTATTTATTAAGTTTTAAGGTTATTTCACTTGTTGCTTTGTTTGACAATCAAAGTTCTATTTTGTATAAAGCACGATGTGTTGACTGCTTCTGCCTAAAGGTAATGGGCAACTTAGCATCGGCTAGCATAGTTCGTGCTGCTTCAATTAGTGTTCTATTTCGTCTTTCAGCTACCCCAGTTTCTTTAGAAGTTCTAGCTGTACTGAATTGATGAGCAATGCTTTTGGTTGTACAAAATGAACTTAGATCTTCATTCTTAAATTCAGTCCCGTTATCACTTCTAATTGATTTAACTTTAAGATCAAGTTGATTTTCAATTTTTGTGATGAAATCTTTTATTAATTGGGACGCTTCATTTTTATGAAGTAAGAAAAAGACCCATGTGAATCGGGAAAAGTCATCTATGATCACCAAACAATATTGTTACTTTCCAATGCTCATAACATGAGTTGTTCCAAAAAGATCCATGTGAAGTAGCTTCAATTGAGAATTGTTTGTGTTCATAAGCTTTGGTTTGTAGGAAGACTTATGTTGTTTCCATTTGAGACAAACTGAACAGGTGATCAATAAAATAGAATTTCCTTTCGAGGTAAACCAATTACATGGTTTTCTTTGACCAATCTATTCATGTTTTTGAAATTAGTATGTCCCAAACGTCTATGCCAAAGTTGTGACTCATCAAAAGATGCTTTTGATAGTAAACATGTTTCTTCTTTAGGTAAGGCAAAATTAAGGTTTAAGACATAGGTATTATTCTTCCTCGGGGTCTTCAACACAACCCATTCTTTCGGAATTTGAAATCCTGGTTTTAGAATGTAGCAATGGGTGCTAGTGAAGTGAGTGGGATATTTCTTGTCGCAGATGTGAGACACGCTGAGTAGATTGAAGTTCAGTTGTTCACAATAGTTCACTCTATCCAAGCTTAGCAAACCATTTGTCACACATCCTTCACCTGTAATTCTACCACCTTGTGAATCTCGACCAAATGCCATAGTATTTCCTTTAATGTGCTTGAAGTCATGAAGGAAGGAACTATCTCTAGTCATGTGTTGGGAGCATCCACTGTCCACATACCATAGACTATTGGACCTATATGGACGACCTTGCAAGCACAACAAGAACTAGTTAGCATTTGGAACCCAAGCCATGATGGTCTTGGGTTTCCTGTTCTTATCCATGACAGTAGCGGTGATGATCTTGCTGATTTCATATCATCAACTTCAACTGAAGAGTCAGTATTCAAACCTTTGGTCCCTGTTTCTTTGAAGAAATTTGACCCGTTTTTTTATTTTCAAACATCCTTTTTAATTTATCTCTTGAATGAGAATCATGTGGTTGTTTCATATTGTGGTTTACATTTCTTTTGACACTCTTCAACTCCTTCTGATCATCAAAAGTCATCATCAGAAGTTGAAACCCTGGATTGCTTATTATATAAAGGACTTTTGATTTGGGTTCACATTTGAGATTGGTGAGATGGGGTTGTTTTGTGGAATTCTCAAGCCTGTTTGTTTGAAGAAACAATCAGATGTGTTGTGGTTAGTCATGTCACAAACATAACAATATTTGTTAAAATAACAATTTTTGATAGAATGATTGTTCATATCACAGATTGAGGAGTATTGATGGAAATAACACTCATTTGTTCTGTGATTTGACATTTCACAAACGTCACAATACATGTGTGTTGGATCAAGTAAGGTAGGTGCAACCAAAACAAATACTTAAAACATTTTTGGTACAACTAAGAAAGAGCTTCCGAAGGCAAAAGATAAGCTTCCGAAGGTCAAGGCTGAAAGAGCTTCCGAAGAGGAACTCTAACTTCCGAAGACAAAGTCTTACTTCTTCCAAAGTTCAACACTTAGAAGAATTCAAGACAATGACTTCCGAAGCATGAAGTCCTGAAGATCAGCTCAAGCCTCGGAAGATGTAGCTTCTTCCGAAGTATAAGTGGCTTCGGAAGAACTTGTTCTTCAAAAGCCAGTTAACCTTCGGAAGAACTTACTATGAACCAGTGGACATAAGTATGGTTCCTCTGACACCCTACTGCCACCTCTGAGATACTGCATGGTGCTTTCCCAAACTCATGTAGTTAACCATACTTTATTCCACTGTTCATCCCTTATCAGTTAGTATAGTTACCAACTTTAGTTGGTGACAAAAGGTATGTCATGAACATGTCATGACTACCAAATCTTAGATAGTATTTTATTATAGATACCTTACTTCTAGCAATGTAGTATTTTTTTTATCGTAAGTTTTCAGCTAGTATCAAAGTATAACCGGCTGTAGATAGTAGTATATATAGTTTCTCATTGTAACTCATTTAGTCATGCTTGTAAGAGTCTTGTAATACTTTGAGTTGAGAAGTAATATATACAAGTATCTTGAAAACCTTTCTCTTGTGTTTGTTTACTTATTATATTATTATAAACTCTTCAGAGATTATGCATCATCAAACCGAGTGTGACTTAGTGAGTTTGAGAGATTATAATTGTGTTGAGTGACCAAACTCGATCCTGTAATTGGTATTAGAGCTTCTTAGGCTCTTGATTGTGAGATCTTACCATCCAAAATCAATCTTTTCATCACTCATACACTTACCTCACTCAAAATGGTCCTCAATCGAAAATCTGAATGTCAAATGGGGACGATGACCAAAGCACCCATCATGACCCTGATAACTTCAGATCATGGAGCAAGCGTATTGAAGGCTTCAACAGATACCAAGACAACAAGATGTGGAAGTCTATCACTAATGGCCCTTACAAGCCAAAGGTTGCAGCACCTGCTGGAAATGGTGCTATGATAAAGAAGGCAGTTGAAGATTATTCTGATGAAGACTACAAACGGATGGATATTGATAGCAAAGCTATGTCTGTTCTGATGACTACCATTCCTAACTCCATCATAGTGGGTTTTGAGCATTGCTAGTCAGCCAAAGAACTCTTTGATGCTTTGACTCAGATGTATTCCAGCTTCAATGACTCCAAGAAAGATTCCCTGAAGCATTAATTTGAAAACTCTACTTATATTGTTGGAGAGACCCTTAGCCAGATATACTTCAGGTACATTGATCTTATATCATCACTTCAGTCCGTGGGAGTGACTTTTGAGATGATAGATCTCTCAAGAAAGTTCATGAGTGCACTTCCAAATGAGCGGACTTTCTACTGTGTCTCTATTAAGAGGACATAGAACTTGAACTCTCTCACTATAACTGAAATATAATGGAATCCTTGATGGATATCATGTAGAGATAGAGAACAAGAGAGGCCACCAGGTGAGCAGACCCTTAAGCCTTCCTGCTAGCAACGCTTTAATGGTTGCTGAAGGCTCAAGAACCCCTCAACCTCAGCAGTACCTGACTTACTCCCAATAGCCATCCTATTCTTTTGGGCCATACATCACCTTTCCTGAGACTCCAAGGTCTCAACAGGCTTAATCAAGTCCCTTCCAGGATAACTGTGCCTTTGTCTCAAGGAATGGGCATTCTAGTGATTTTCAGTTTTGCTTTGATGATCTCTAATGTTTTAGCCTGGATGATGTTGAATACATGGACATTGTCCAACCGATGGCTCTGCTAACTTACCGAGTAAAGAAGTTCATCAAGAGAACTGGAAGGCAATTTCCCCAAAACCCGAGTAACAGCAAGTTTGGTTTGGACAAGACGAAGGCCAAGTGTTACAACTGTAACCAGCTAGGCCACTTTGCCAGGGAATGCAAGCTCCCAAATCCAATCCGGGTACCACTCAAGCCTCCACACATCCCACCACACCCAAAGCCACTGGAAAGTCAACTGAACAACACATACCTGTTGTTACTCAAGAGGTTGACTGGAGCTTCATGGTGCAGGATATGACTCCTGCTCAAGCATTGATGGCTGGAACTGATGACCACAAGGTATTTGAGCACCTCTGTACTCCAGCTTGCATTGCTCAAGTTAAAATGTATTAGGACTACAATATGAAAATTAAATTTGATATTGAGTCTTTGAATATCGTTAAGAATGATTATAAAAGGGCTGAATTTGACTATAAAATGAAAATTGAAGAGTTAGAGAAAACCATGTCCTTTTTAAAACATGAACATACCAACTATAGGACTCAAATCAAAGATTTATTCTCCAAATTGGCTGAGGCTCAAGCCCAGCTAGTAATAGTTGAGGCTTAAGCTAAGAAACATACTATTTTTGAGCAACACTTCTAAGCCATAATTGCATCATCCTCCTACTCAAAGATTTTTTATCAAAACAAAGGTGGGCTGGGAACCAATGAAATAGCTCCACCACATTCTTATGAGTCTATCAGACAACTAAGATTTGGAGTGAAGAGCAAGAGGTTCCAACTGCTGACCCGCCACCCCATGAGTTGAAGAATGATGCAGCTATGGAGACCATCACAGGGAAGGACCAGGTAACACAACCTATTTCCACCAGTGATGATCAACCCCTAACCACCAAAGCTAGAAGAAACATAGCCAAGGCAGCCAAAAAAACTGCTAAGAAAGTGGCTGAGTCCAAGCTAAAGATAAACCCAAAGCAAAATGGTGTGTTCATTTCAGCCGGATTCCAAGTGGTTGGAAACTCCGATCTAGGAAAGGAGTGTAATACCAGCACTCATGTCCTGCTAAAGGATCAGAAGATAAAAGGGAAGACTATTGATGAAGACATGAAATGCAATAAACAACAATCTTCACACCCCACAAAGATTGACATTGCATGCATAATGTGTGGTCTACAAAACCATATGGCTAAAGATTGTTACTACAATCCTGCATGTACATATTATGCAAATCATGTTAAGAAAGGAGTCAAGGAGGGTTTTACATTTGGACTTTATCACATGGTCCAAGTGATGAGGAAATGAAAAATTGTTTTAGAAGCAAAGTTGCTTTCGGAAGAAACTCATTCTTCCGAAGGGAAAATAGCATCAGAAGACAAACCAAAGAAATATCAAAAGAACAAAAGAGTTCCTTTGAAACCTCCAAGAAGAAGACTGCTTCGGAAGATAAGGTAGTGAAAGCTTCTTTCGAGAAGAAAGAAGCCTCGGAAGAATGCCATGTTGCTCAAGCTTCAACAAGCTCATCTACACTGATAAGCCAAGGGATGGAATGGAAGATCAGAGAAGATGCTGCAACCCAAATCTCTTCTTCACATACATCTATTGAACCCTCATGCACACACTTTGGTTCAATTATGTCATCATCATTGGAAGAGCCCAAGACCAACAAGGCTTGGGTTTCTAATAATAACTAACTTTTCACCTTATGTGCAGGGACATCCACATGACAAGAATGATAATGTGTGGATTGTAGATAGTGGATGCTCCAGGAACATGACTGGGAACAGATCTCTTCTTCAACAATTTCAACATTTTGATGGAGGTCCTGTTCAATTTGAAGGTGAAACCAGATGATACATTTCTGGTAGAGGTAGTGTATCCAATGACAAGTTAAAGGTCGACAAAGTAAACTTTGTCAAACAACATGAACACAATCTTTTAAGTGTTTCTTAATTCTATGACCAAAAGCACCAAATGCTTTTCATAAAACATGAGTGCATTATCCTCAAACCTGGGATGACAGTTCCTCAGGAATTGGTGCTTCTTAGATCTCCCAGGAAATGGGATATGTATAAGCTAGATATGAACAATGCTTCCCCATTGGGTTGAAGTATCATGCTTTCTTTCCAAAGCTGATGGTGATGAGTTAACTTTGTGGCATAAACGAATGTGTCATGTTAATTTTAAAACCATGAATAAATTGGTTAAGAATAACTCGGTACATGGTGTGCCTAAAAAGGAACTTTTCTTCAAAGATAATTGTGTTGCATGTCTGAAAGGAAAGCAACATAGAGCATCTCATCAATCCAAAGAAGTTAACTCTTTCACTACTCCATTACACTTATTGCATATGGATCTATTTGGCCCCACAAGTATAATGAGCATTGGAAGGAAATCATAATGCCTTGTGATTGTTGATGATTTTACTAGATTCACATGGGTATTCTTTTTAAGAACCAAAAATGAAACAACTGAAACTTTAAAATCGTTTATTCGTAAAATAGAAAATCAAGTTGATCACAAGGTGATAATTAGGAGTGATCGAGGGACTGAGTTTAAGAATCAAGTTATTGACTCATTCTATAACTAAAAAGGGATTACCAGTGAATATAGTGCTCCTAGAACTCCTCAACAAAACGGTGTTGCTGAGAGGAGAAATAGGAAACTAACAAAGCTGCCTCTAACATTCTGGGCAGAGGCATTCAGCACTGCATGCTATGTGCAAAACATGGTTCTTGTAGTTAAGCCACATGGAAAAACCCCTTATGAGCTATGGAACAAGAGGCCACCATTCATTGGCTTTCTTAGGTCCTTTGGCAGTAGGTGTACCATACTTAACACAAAGGACAATTTATCAAAATTTGATGAACAGGCAGATGATGGTATCTTTGTTGGATATTCCTCTAACTCTATTGCCTATAGTTTATAATATAAAAAAAACAATTTGAGGAATCTTCCCACATTGTTGTAAATGAGCACACTCCTTGTGTTAGGGGGAATGGACCTGATCATATTTTTGATTTAGAATTGTTTCCAAACTATTCTAAACCTTCTTGTGAGAATGTTTTAGCTGGAATAGGTACTCAATGTTATTCTGATGATAACCAACTGTTTGAGTTACCCAGACCACTTCCAAGTTCTCCAAGAGCTTCTGAAAATCAAGCTCCCACAATTGGCAGATCTGATAGCATATCTATCTCAAGAACCAGTGGAGCTTCAACAAGTTGTCAACAAAGTGAGCCTCAAAACTCATCCGGTGACAATGCACAACACCAAGCTAATGATAGTAGCATTTTGAAGGAACAAGCAATTGTTAATGCTACTTCATAGCCAAATGATACTGATGTTGTCTATCCCTCATACAATCAGTCCTCATTGAATGAATGTGAGACATCAGCTGGGCGAAGTGTTCAAAACCTTGAGCAAAACTTTTCCAATTTGGATACATCCACGCAACTAGATGTGATCCCTAGGCTCAGGATTCACAACACTCACCCAACTAAGAACGTCATTAGAGATGTGTCTGAAGGTGTGAGAACAAGAGGACAAACTCACAATGGGAATTTCTGCTTGTACTCATGCTTCCTATCTCAGATAGAGGCAAATAAGGTAGAAGAAGCCTTGAAAGATAGTAGTTGGGTTGAATCGATGCAAGAGAAATTGCTTCAATTCAAGAGACAAAAGGTTTGGAACCTATATCCACTACCATCTGGTCAGGTACCTATTGGCACTAAGTAGGTATTCACGAACAACAAGAGAGATGATAAAGGCTTGATCATCAAGAACAAGGAAAGACTGGGAGTTTAAGGATACACACAGGAGGAGGGAATTGAGTACACTGATGTCTTTGCACCTGTTGCAACACTTGAGGTAGTGAGGATCTTTCTCACTTATGCAACATCCAAGAATTTTACAGTCAACCACCTTGATGTCAAGTATGCTTTTCTATACGGGATATAGATAGGGAAGTCTATATGTGCCGGCCTCCAGGATTTGAAGACCCACAGCACGCCAACTATGTGTGCAAGCTGGATAAGGCTCTCTATGGGCTGCACTAGGCACCTAGGCTGTGGTATGAGACTTTGTCTCTGTTTCTCTTGAAGAATGGTTACACCAGAGGTACCATTGACAAGACCTTATTCATAAGAAATTCTGGGAAAGACATTTTGCTCGTACAAGTCTATGTTGATGACATCATATTTGGTTCCTCAAATGACCAAATGTGTAAAGACTTTGAGAGCGTTATAAAGAAATGAGCTCCTTGGAAAAAATGGACTTTTTCCTTAGAATTCAGGTAAAGCAGATGAAAGAAGGGTTCTTTATCAATCAATCTTAGTATGTCAAAGACATTTTCGAAAGATTTGATATGAAAGATTACAAGCCAGCGAAGATTCCTATACCCAGAATTCACAATCTTTGTCCTGACCCTGAGGGGGAGGATACTGATCAACATCAGTATAGGGAAAATATTGGATCTTTGATGTATCTCACAACATGTAGACCTGATATCATGTTTGCAACTTGCATCTGTGCAAGATATCAGGCTGCTCCAAAGGTGTCTCACCTAGTTGCTGCCAAGAGAATCCTTAGATTCCTCAAAGGAGCACATAAACTGGGTCTCTTGTATCCAAGGAACAAAAACTTCAATCTCTATTTCTACACTGATAATGACTATGGTGAATGTAACATCAAAAAGAAATCAACATCAGGAGGATGTCAATTTCTTGGTGGAAGGATCATCTCATGGGAATGCAAGAAGCAATCTTGTGTCTTAACATCAACTACTGAAGCTGAATACATTGCTGATGCTAGTTGTTGTGTTCAGCTGCTATGGATTCAAAATCAGATGCTAGATGATGGATTCAACTTCATGAGGACACCTATCCACATTGACAACAAGAGTGCCATTTCTAATACAGAAAATCCGGTCAAGCACTCCAAGACAAAGCACATCGACATCTGATATTATTTGATTAGAGATATTCATGAGAAAAACTTGATTAAACTAGTCAAAGTTGACTCAAATGAACAATATGCTGATTTGTTCACCAAAGAATTTGATGAACAAAGATTTAAGTATCTTATTACAACTATTGGGATGAACACATTGATTAATTTATCTCTTTTGAAAACCTTTTCAAAATTTGTCTTGTCTTTGTCAATACAGTCTAAGCCCTATTACAAAAGGTTTTTCTTCAAAATTTGTTAAGTACGAGTTCTTCCGAAGAGAAACTAACCCTCGAAAGATGTCTTATGTATCTTCCGAAGGAAAATTCCTACAAGTAATTTCATCTTCTAAAGAGTTTTTAGCCTCAGAAGAGTATTTGATGTTATATCAAATCTACTTCCGAAGCTTGAAAACTTCTTCACTCGGAAGACCTTCTTATTCTCGGAAGTAAATTTCCCTTAGGATAAATTTACCTTTTGAAGTAAGTTTGGCTTCGGAAGAAGATTACTCTCGAAAGAGCTTTTGCTCTCGGAAGAAAGCTTTACTGTGTAACAGAAATCTTTTGAGCCCCACTCCTTTCATCTTTTTACCAATTTCACAGCCCTTAGTTTCCTTCGTCTTTAGTTTTACTCCAAATTCAACTTCATTTCCTCTGTAATTTTCTCAATAATGGCACTAAACCCTCAGCACAACCAAGTAGCACTCCTTGACCCCTCCATGGATGTTGACTTCTCTAAAATTATCTAGTTCCTAAACCAGTCCACTTAATATACTGCCCTAGCTGTTAACCCACCGTTTACTCAAACCACATGGCAAGGTTCTGGGGAAATGCTCAGATTGATACCCTGAACGGAGTAAGGGTCATTAGGTCAAGGACTTGCGGCCAAGAATTGGTCATGTCCGAACAAACCATCAGGGAGCATCTAGAGCTTTATGATGAGGGTTCTCCTACTGAATTTCCCAAAGCAGACTTAGACAACACATATACCCAGATGGGATATGGTGGAGATGTGAGCAGATCAACCGTATACAAGTTCAATTTCTCCAACAATCGGAAGTTTTTGCTTCACATTGTCCTTCACTGTTTGTCCAACAAGTCCAGGGGATGGGATCAAGTTCCTTATGATTTAGGATGCGTTGTTCACGGGTTGGTAAAGGGTCTCAAATTTAACTACTCAAGAGTTTTACTAAACAATCTAAGGGGAAACCTTCAGAGGGAAACATTCTACATGTATCCCAGGTTTATTCAGCACATAATCAACTGTGAGCTAGGTCAGAGTAAGCTTGTCTGTGCAGCTGCTATTCTTATCCCTCACATGAGGCCTGCCATCTTCAAAATGCTGAAGAGAGTGTCCACAAACTTCTTTGGAAGACATATTGCTCTCATTCAAGGTATGATTGAGCCAATTGCTCCTAGTGACATCCCTGTTAACCCCACAGGTGATGAACCCACACTAGCAATAACCATCTCAATGCCAAATCTTCCTTCCCACCCCATCAAAATTACATATCAGAGACACTCCAGGCGAACCGTTGTTCAATCTCCTCTGATTGAAAAAGTTCCTCCTGTTAAATCCAAAAATGCTAGAGTGGAAACAAGGGCTCCCACTCAGTCTGAGGTCCCACCATCCTTCATAATAGACCTGAATATGATTATTTACTCTCCTCAGTCTCAATACCATGAGCCCCAAACCCAAGTTGTAAGCCCTCAGGGTGAGTCTCTATACTCTCCTGAGCAGCCAAAAAGGGACAGCCCAATGATAGGCTCAATGCCTTTAGACATTGTTCAAGGTCCCGGGTCACTAGGCATAACTTCCATATCTTTCACTAACCTTTTAATAGGCATTGATAATGAAATCATGTCTCTTCAAGGCCATGATGTTGATCCACAACACCGATCTAAGGATCAACTGAGTCTATAGAGATCTCTGATTTCTAGCCCCCATCAGCAAACTCAAACTGAGGTGAGTCCCACTAGTGTGGAGGGGACTCATGTAGATTCAGCTACCACTACTGAAGGTGCCTCAATGAGCCCTCAGGACAATGGTAACATATCTGAGACTGAATTTCTAAGGATTGCTATAAGTCTGATGCAGCCAAAGCATCCAAAGTATCTGTGCAAGCATGCACTAAAGAACTGAAGTAGAAATGCTTCGAATGTTTTACACCATGCACTAGAAATATTCTAAGTGTAAAATCTTCCGAAGCCATGACCAATATCTTCCGAAGCCAAAAGTAAAGTCTTCCGAAGCTTCAAATACAAAGTCTTCCGAAGCCAAAGAGTGAGGACAGATTTCTTCAGAAGACTTTTAGAGATATGCCTTTATCTGATGTACTTTACCATAAAGGTGGACCACCTTTCCGCTGCAACTCTTTAAAGTCACCAACTTACATGAGTTGGTGAAAGGTACATGCTTTTGGTAACTGTACATTGAGGTCTTGAGTCCATGCTTTCTACTTTATGTACTTTTATCTTTTTTGTAATATATTAGGATGTGAGCTATGGCATGTCATAGTCACAAGTCAAAAGTCAGATCTGCCTTTTGACTCTACATTTGATTTTGTAGTTGTCTAGTCAATTGTATCCAGCTGGCCTTCAAAGTATGGCCGGCTGTAGGATAGTATAAAGTATCTCAAGTACTTGTAACTTTCTATCGATGCTTTGTAACTTGTAATAGAACTTGAGAAGCAATATATACAGTATTCTTGAAAACCAAATACTTGTGTTGTTTGCAATCTTGTTTTGTCTCATAATTACTTGTGTTCTTAGCATATTTCATTAAACAAGCTAACCAGTTCCCTATTTGATCTGTTAAGTGTTCTAATCAACTCTCCACATTGTGTTGTTATGTTGTAAGTGCATACCCTTCACCGGTCTTTCATTTGGTATCCGAGTATTTCAGGCTCTTGTTATAAGATCTCACCATCTTAAGATCCTTCACACACACAAAATACTTAACAACTCAAATGGCAGCTATAACCAAAGCTGATATGGAAACTGTAACTATGACAAAGTCTCCACTGATCACTCCTGAAGACTTTGATACTTGGTGTCAAAGAATGGAAGGCTTCATCAAGTCTCAAGACTCCAGGATGTGGGACTATGTTGTTGAAGGACCTTACATACCAAGCACCACTTCTGCTACTGGTGGTAGTATGATTCCTAAGGCTGTGGCTGATTACTTTGAAGCAGATAGAAAGAGAATAGAGATTGATCAAAAAGCCATGACAGCCCTTCAAACTGCATTTTCAAACTCCATCTACAGAGGATTCAAGAAGTGCAAAACTGCCAAGCAACTATGGGAGGCACTGAAGCTAATGTATGAGGGGTCTACTGAAGCAAAGGAGAATAAGAAGGATCTCCTGAAGCAGCAGTTTGAAAACTTCACCTTCAAGGCAGGTGAAACCATGACTCAACAATACTTCTGGTATGTTTAGATTGTGGATACTCTAATGGATGTTGGAGTAACTCTTTAGAACAGGGACATTGTAAGGAAGTTTATGTCCTCTCTTCCTAGACAATGGACACATTATTATGTTGTTATCAAAAGGACTGAGAACCTTAAGACTCTTACTCTCACAGAGTTGTATGGTATTCTTAGTGGCTATCAGATGGAGATGAACATGCAAAACTCATCTGGTAACTGGAGCAATCAACTAAGTTCAGCCGTCTATTTGGTTGAAAGTGAAAACATTGAACCACAACATCATCTTATATGCTTCCCTGACAACTCACAAAAGGGCCCTTTCATCACCTTCCCAGAGACTCCAAGGGAAAGCTACACTCAAGGAAGTCCTTTCCAAGAGACAAGTTCTTCTCATGCCTTTGTCTCTGCTGATGAAACTTCAGACAACTTTCTCTTCACTCTTGAAGATTTGGACTGTATCCATCTAGATGATCTGGAGTACATGGAGATAGTCCAGCAGATGGCTCTTCTCACTCACAGAGCCAAGAAGTTCTACAAGGGACAGGGAGAAAGTTTCCAAGCAATGCAGCCAGTGGAAAGTTTGGGCTAAACAAAAGCAAAGTAAAGTGTTACAACTGTAACCAGATGGGACACTTTGCAAGAGAGTGTAAGGCACCAAGGACAAATGGTGGCCAAGCACAAACCAGACCAAACTACACTAAGAAAGCCCCCCAAGATTAAGAAGCCAAAGCAGCAAGCTGCAGTTGCTGTTGAAGAAGGAGGCTCTGACTGGAGCTTTCAAGTAGAAGATGCATCTCCAAACCAAGCACTCATGGCAGACCACGATGAAGCCAAGGTATTAGAACATTTTGCTCCTGAATGCATTGCTAAAGTAAATAGATACAGGTCCTATAATTTAAAAATGAGATCTGACCTTGAGTCCTTCAATATTTTAAAAGCTGATTTTAAAAGTGCTGAAAATAATTATAAACTAAAGATAGAGGACTTAGAGAAAACCATTTCAACTCTTAAACATGAGCATACAAACTACAGGACTCAGATCTAAGATCTCATTACTAAATTAACTGAATGCCAGGTTGAGCTTGTGATCAGCAAAGCCAAGGCAGAAAAATGTGTTCTTGAAGAAAAGACCTTCAAGAACATAATATCCTCATCCTTGCATGCAAAAGTTTGTTATCAAAATAAGTAGGGACTAGGATCTTGTGAGATAGCTCCTCCACACACAATCTTGTCTATAAGATCTCCTAGGTGTGGAACTTGTGAAGATGAGCTTCTCCTCATAGATCCTGTGACTGAAGAGGATGAAGAGGAGATGGTGGAGAATGACTCTGAGAAGAGTGAAGAACAGCATTCTAAGAAGGGTCACCATCCCTCTGAGGAGAGCAAAGCTGTTGGGATGACCAAGTCAAGAAGAAAGAACTTGATCAGGAAGGCCAAAAGAATGTCCAAATAGGCTCAAGAGATCAAGGCTACCTTCAATTCTGCACAGAAACAAGTCTTCATCTCCGCAGGATTTGAAGTAGTAAAGGCTGAAGACACAAACGTGAACTCCATCAACAAGAGTTCTAGTTCATGTCCACATCATCCCATCATCAAAAAGAAGGCTGATCAGTTGTGCATTGCTGTTGTACAACCTGAACCATCATGCTCCAAATGTAGTTCTAACCCCACAAGAATTGCCACAGCATCTGCAAAGGTGAAGATGGAGAAGGAAAGTGATCAAGTTCAGCTTTGTTCACAAAGAAGAACTCCTAGAAGGAAGAATATGGATTGTGTTATGTGTGGGAGTACCTCTCATCTTGCTAAAGATTGTGTTTACAATCCAAGGAGTACTCTCCACATGACCAAGAAAGAAACTTCTAAGAGTTTGGAGAAGAAGAAACAAGCTTTGGAAGGAAAATCTATTTCCTTCGGAAGCTCCAAAATAAAAAAGAAGACAAGTGGAAACTTGCCTTCGGAAGAGAATTTGGTCTCGGAAGAAAGGAATACTTCCGAAGCACTGAATCCTGCAACAGTGAAAGCAAGATCTTCCGAAGGGCCAGTCATCAAAACTTTCGAAGTCATCAAAACTTCTGAAGTAATGAAGGTCAAGTCTAAGCTTCCAAAGGTGGTATGGAAGTCAAAGAAAGACCAAGCCGCTGAAAGTTCTTCATCAACATCAGCAAATGATGCCTCTAGCATGACTATAGGATCAATTACTGTTGCCTTGTCTTCATCTTCTTTTGAAGAGCCCAAGACCAATGAGGCTTGGGTTTCTAAATGTAAGTAATCATCTCTTTTGTGCAGGGACAGCTCAATACAAACTGAAATGTATGGATCATTGATAGTGGCTGTTCCAGGCACATGACAGGCAATAGGTTACTACTCCAAAAGTTTGAAAGAATTGATGGAGGACCAGTTGCTTTTGGAGGAGATGCAGAAGGTTACATTACTGGAAGGGGCAAGGTCACAAATGGTAAGCTCAGCATTGAAAAGGTAAACTTTGTCAAGGAGCTTGGGTACAATCTTCTGAGTGTATCCCAATTTTGTGATCAGAGTCATAACATGCTCTTTACTGAGCATGAGTGCATTGTTCTCAGGCCCGGGGTGGTCATTCCTCATGAGCACATCTTGCTCAGAGCCCCCAGGAAAGGGAACATGTACAAGATGGACTTGTAAGAAACTTCTCCCTCAAGAGAAATTTCCTGCTTTCTATCTTAGGCAAATAATGATGAATCTTTTCTCTGGCATAAAAGAATGTGCCATGTAAGCTTTAAAACATGAACAAATTAATTAAGAATGATTTGGTAACTGGAATACCAAAGAAAGAGTTTACAAGTGATGACCACTGTGTTGCATGCCTAAGAGGGAAGCAACACAAGGTATCTCACAAGCCAAAGGAAAGAAACTCCATCATTAATACCCTACACTTGTTACATATGGATCTCTTTGGCCCCACCAGTGTAATGAGTCTACGAAGGACCTCTTATTGTTTGGTGATCACAGATGATTTTACAAGATTCACTTGGGTCTTCTTTCTTAGAACTAAGGATGAGACTCCTGAGATTTTAAAGAATTTCATCTTAAAGATTAAGAATCAATGTGATCACAAGGTCACAACCATAAGATGTGATCAAGGAACTGAATTCAAGAATCAAATCCTTGATACATTTTGTGATGAAAAAGGTATTACAAGACAATATAGTGCTCCCAGGACTCCTCAGCAAAATGGTGTTGCTGAGAGGAGAAACATGACACTAATTGAAGCTGCAAGAACTATGTCGTCTGACTCTAAACTGCCCATCACCTTCTGGGCAAAGGCAGTGAACACTGCTTGCTTTGCGCAAAATAGAGTTTTAGTGGTTAAGACACATGGTAAGACTCCTTATGAACTTTGGCACAAGAGAAAACCCTTAATTGGTTTTCTCAGGTCATTTGGATGTCCTTGTACCATCTTGAATACCAAGGATCAAATTGCCAAGTTTGCTTAGAAATCAGATGATGGACACTTTATTGGATGTTCTTCTCAAGCTAAGGCTTATAGAGTATACAATCTCAGAACTAGAGTACTTGAGGAGTCAGCCAATGTGACTTTCAATGAGCACACTCCCAATGTGAAAGGTTCTGTCCGGATTGGCTATTTGATCTTGATTTAGTTACAAACTGTTTTAACAAATCTTGTGAGAATGTTTCAGGATCTACAGATATATTACCAATAGGTGATCCTGACCCAAGATTTGAGCTAAGAAGACCCTCAGGTTACACATCTTCAGCTCCAGTGGTAACTATTCCTACAAATGAAGCTTCTACCAGCACATCAATGACAAATCCTGCAGATGCTTCTGGGGTGCCTTCAAATTCCAGCTTAGAGGCACAAAACTCAAAAGAAGGAGCTTCAAATGTTGGAGAAAATGGTGGTGGTGAAAGTGATCAAGAATTTCTTAATGCTGATAATCACTGCATTGAAGACAACATCAATAATGTGACACACTCATTGGATCAAGTCAATCTTGATAAGTATGGTAATGTGGAGGGTGAATCTTCTTTGCCAGATCAAAATTTTTCAAATCTAGATCTGTCTAAGCAACTTGTTTTGATTCCTCAGCTAAGGATCCACAAGTCTCATCCTACCACAAACATCATTGGAGATGTTGATTTAGGGGTGAGAATAAGAGGACAAACCCATGAGGCAAATGTTTGTCTTCACTCTTGTTTCTTGTCCTAGATAGAGCCAAAGAAAATTGATGAGGCTCTAAAGGATGGAAGTTGGGTTGAAGCTATGCAAGAGGAGCTACTTCAATTCAAAAGGCAAAAGGTTTGGAACCTATGTCCTCTTCCTCAAGGGAAGACTACCATAGGAACCAAATGGGTTTTTAGGAACAAGAAGGATGATAGAGGACTTGTCATAAAAAACAAGGCAAGACTAGTTGTTCAAGTATATACTCAAGAAGAGGGAATTGACTATACAGATGTTTTTGCTCCTGTGGCAAGACTTGAAGCTGTTAGAATATTCCTAGCTTTTGCTGCATCCAAGAATTTCAAGGTCTACTAACTTGATGTCAAGTGTGCTTTTCTTTATGGGGTGATTGATGAAGAGGTATATGTCAGACATCCACCTGGTTTTGCAGATCCTAATCATCCTGATTATGTCTGCAGACTTGATAAAGCTCTATATGGGCTGCACCAAGCACCGAGAAAATGGTATGAGACTCTATCTCAGTATCTCTGTCAACATGGCTACAAAAGAGGTACTATATATGGAACTCTCTTAATCAAAGGAACAGGAAATGACATAATGCTAGTTCAAGTATATGTAGATGACATTATCTTTGGGTCAACTAATCCAAAGCTTTGCAAAGACTTTGAGAAGCTGATGAAAGACACGTTTGAAATGACTGCCATGGGGGATCTCAATTTCTTTCTAGGAATTCAAGTGAAGCAAGTTGACAATGGCATCTTCATAAGTCAGTCAAAGTATGTACAGGACATACTTAAAAGTTTTACATGACTGATTGTAAGGTTGCTAAGACACCCATAGCCAGAAATCACTCCCTTGGACCTGATCTTGAGGGGGAGTGTGTTGATGAGCATCTCTATAGGGCAATGATTGAATCTCTTATGTATCTCACAGCTAGCAGGCCAGATATCAGGTTTGCTACATGCATTTGTGCAAGATATCAAGCGAACCCCAAGATGTCACACCTAGTCACTGTCAAAAGAATTTTAAGATATCTCAAAGGTGCTCCATCACTTGGCCTTTGGTATCCAAAGAATTCTTACTTTAATCTGTATGCTTATACAGATAGTGACTATGGTGGTTGCAACATGACTGCAAAGTCTACATCAGGGAGATGTCAATTTCTTGGTGGAAGAGTAGTCTCTTGGCAATGCAAGAGACAATCTTGTGTGTCTGCATTAACTGCTGAGGCCGAATACATTGCTGCTGCAAGTTGCTGTGCTCAAGTGCTTTGGATTCAAAATCAGATGCTGGACTATGGATTTAACTTTAAAGAGATTCCCATCCACATAGACAACAATAATGCTATCTCTATCATAGAGAATCATGTGCAGCACTCAAGGACAAAGCACATTAACATCAGGTATCTTTTGATTAGAGATAACTTTGAAAAGGGATTAATCAAACTAGTCAAAGTTAACACAAATGAACAATATGCTGATCTGTTCACCAAAGCTTTTGATGAGCAGAGATTTAAATATCTTGTATCAGCTATTGGGATGATTAACTTTTAATAGCTTTTCTTAAGAACTTAATCATATTTATTTCTAAAACCTGTGTGTCCTAAGTTGTCTATTATATCAACTTCATAAGCCCTTTGTTTTCTTTGAAAGAAAAATATTTTCAAAAGACTTTTCTTAGATTTTTGAAAATCTTAATCTCTTTGGAGGACTTGAAATTACCTTTGGAAGTAGTTTATGTCTTAGTAAAAAAATAATTGCTTCAGTAATTTTACCTTCGGAAGAAATTTCTAAAATATCTTTTGAAGCTTAAAATCAACTTAAGTAGTTTGTATGTTTTCAAAGAACAAGTTTCTTCCGAATGCAATTTACCTTCGGAAGTATTTATTCTTCTTAGAATAAAAATCTCTGAGTGTAAAACTCTCTTCTGAAGCAAAATTTTCAAAAATCTTTGAAATCTCTTCCGAAGCCAATTTGCCTTCGAAAGCTTTTTCTTCAGAAATTCCGAAGCAAATAACCTTCGGAAGATGTCTCGACATCCAAGAAAACTACTTTTTGGGCAAAAGTAAACAACTTTTCAGAGGTGGGACCGACATCCGGATTTCAAAGTTTATCCTCTTTCATTAACTTTGTCTCAAATTCTTTTCACATAAATGCCCAACGGTTCCCCCTCTTTCACTATCTTCCTCAATTACACTATTCCTTAAACCTAAATTCTTTCAAACCGCCTTTTGTTCTTCATCTTTCTTCTTCCTTGAGCTTCTAAAATGGCCAACCTAAACATCACAAACAACCCAGATTTCTCCATGCAACTTCACAAGCAACATAACCAAGTTGCTCTGTTAAGCTCTGAGAAAGATGAAAGTTTCCCAGATATTTGCCGTTTCTTAGCTCTATCAAACTACTCCACCTCCCTAACCATTGATCCTACTGTCTATGAAGATCATCTGCTTGAATTTTGCAAGACCTACCAAGAGGTTATTATGGATGGGGAGAAGGCACTGTCTGCCACAGTGCAAGGGAGGACAATCTTCATCACTCCAGCCATCATTAACACTCATTTGCAGCAGGATGATGAACAAGGTGAGTTTCCTTCCCAAAGGAAGCTGTAAATCATTCCTTTGAGCAGATGAGCTATGAGGGAGATTTCTCTGTAAAGACCTTCAGGAAAGGAAAGGTCTCATCCCAGTGGAAATACCTGCTTCATGTGGTTATCCACAGCTTGTCAAACAAGCATGGAGGGTGGGACCAGATTCCAGAGGATCTCTCCTTCATAGTACATGGAATGGTTCAAGGGGTCAAGTTCAGGTACTCTCAATTTTTTATACAAACTTGCTTGCTAACTTGGACTCCTTAGAGTATTATATGTTTCCAAGATATGTTCAACACATTCTCTACTATGAATTGGGCTCACAGTTTAGGGAAACAGATAATATTCTTAAATTGGGATAGATGAAGCCTGACATCTTTAAAATTATGAAGAAGCCAACTGTAGGCTTCTCAGGGGTAGAAACAGCCCTAGTCCTAAAAATGTTAGAGCTCATTGCTCAAGGTGACAACCTAGCAACACAAGCTAGCGATGAACCCACACCTTCTACCTCTCAACCACCAAAAAGGCCCCAAGTCACCCTCACCTGCCAAAGAAAATCAAAACGAACCCCTGCTCAAGCTATTGAGTCTGTGTAGGCCCCCATATACTCACTCGTACAGGAGGAAGTGGACATTAGAGCTCCTACTTCCCCTGAGGAGCAAACCACTCCCATCTCTTCAACAATCAGGGCTGAGGTTCCTCATGCTCACCCTGATGAGCTCACAAGCCCAACTGCCTTAAGCCTTCACTCTTCTCAACATTCAAGTGAACAAACTTCAGGGGACAGTTACCATCCCCAACCATTAGACTTAAATCAACCCATTCCCAACCTCTCATTCTATACTGATGAAGACTTAGGTTTCAGTGTGTACCATGAGTCTCTCTACTCCTCTCCTACTCAAAGAGAGATGAGTACTACTGAGTCTCCTTTGTCTATCCCACATCAGTCACCTATAACTGAGGTGGATACTTCTGAACCTGTTCAGGATATCCATATGGAAGAGGCTCTCACTTCTGCAAGTGATTACATCATTAAGATCTTAACCATGGCAACTCAGCCCATTGACACCTCAACTGAAAATGTCAATGTGCAGAGGAAATCCAGCAGCCAAGAATCTGAGGCTGGTGGTGAGAGAGAGGACTTTGGTCCAATCGTCTCATCCCCCAATGATTCTTCTGATGAAGAAGAGGGGAAGTTGAGACTAAAGGTGCAAAAACTATCAAAAACATGCTCCTATTTAGTCTCTAAGGTAAGTCACCTTGAATCTCAGGTGACTACCTTGCATAATAGGGTCAATGATCAGCAACTTATGATATCTTATCTCAGGGAAAAACTAGCTGGGAGACCTTTAAGAAGAGCTCAACCAGGAACACAAGAACCTGTGAATGTGGTTGACCTAACCTCTAGCTCACCTATGCAAGAGGGTGATGCTACCAAAAAGGGGGAGAAAGTCATTACAGTCACAGAACCTGGGAGTTCTTCAGGGAGTATGGACATTGAGGATTCACCATCCTCACTTGCAACTGTGCATACTTAGCAACTTCCTCAAGTTCACATTAATATGGACATAATTGACTCTGTCATTACGAGTCTCTTTGAGGAAGGCATTCCAAGGGTTGTGTCATCTTCACCTTAAGGAACTTCAAACTACATTATTGGGTGGAGGTATGATGCTGATTGAAGAGCCCTCATTCTTCATAGAGTTCAAAGGCAGCAAGAAGTGTTCAATTTTAAGACTTTGGACTACTATGAAGGTCTTGACCTGATCAACATGCCACTTGTCAACCCAAGCAAATCAAGACAAGCTGACAGGTTAGCACTCAGGATTCAAGAAAGAATTACTGAAGAGTTCAGCCTTAGAAGGAGACAAAGGAAATTAGGTAATGTCATTGGTCAACTAGATGCTGAGGCAGACCCTGAGATTAGCTTCAAAGGGAAAACCTTGGCTGAAGGCCTAGTGATAGAGCCTGAGAGCCCTGTCACACCAATAACTGCTTCTGAAATTCATTCCCTCAGTGAAACACCTGCTGGTGAAGGTGTCTCACAGCCTCTCTCTGGCCAGAGCTTGGATGCTACACCAAGTAATGAAGGCCAAACCTCTATCCACCCTGAGTCACAAAGGTCTGTGGGTGACAAAGGGAAAAGGATTTTGACTCCTGAGGAGATTGAGGAGGAGGAGAGAGAGAGGAAGAGGAAGCTAAGGGGAGAAAGTTCCTCTGGGTCTTCAGGATTTATGCAAGCTGCAATCAGGGCTGCCCCCAGACCAAACACTGAAGAAGATGAGTTGAGGGCAGTTAGGATTACTTACCTGCAGACCAGGAACTACGACATAGATGAGATTATATCTCTCCCCTTAGAGCAATTAAATGAACTGGCTGACATGGAAGTGTCAAGAGAGATGAAGGAAAAAGAGGATGCAAGATTACTTCTCCAATTCAAAGAAGAGAAAAGACAGAAAAGATTATACAAGCATGCTCCAACTCTCTCCCCAGTTCAGGAAAGTGCTGTGCAAGAGGATGTGGCTGCTACACAAGAACCTCACATAGACAAGGAAACAGATAGGCAAAACATGATCAACTACCTAAGTGCCACAGGTCTCTACCAGGCATCTGCACTTCTTCCCTTGTCCTTTGAGTACATTGAGTTTGAGTATCTCAAACAGCTTGAACTTCAAGTGCTCAAAGAACAAAAGGAAACAAAGAGAAAGATGAGGAAGATGCTGCAAAGTCAAGAGCTATCATCCAAAAGAGTATGAAAAAGTCTGCCGACAGACAAAGGATGATGAGCTTCTTGAAGTTGTATGGATTTTCCGGAAGGAGACTTGGCCCTATGTCTCTATCCACAATGGATGAGCATATCAGGGTATTTAAGCAGAAGATCAAGAGTGGAGAGCTGATTGACTTATACTCTCCTCCAAGTCAAATCCCACCTGAAGTGGAGGTTAAGGTTGAACAACCTGGACCTCCTGCTGAGCCTTAGCAAGCTTTATCTTCTGATCCATAGCAGGGTCAAACTTCCTCTCCTTCTGAACCTGTGAGGGAGGAACACCCAACTGAGAAAGACAAGGATGATCAACAAGGTGCTGCAGACCAGTCTTCTCAGTTAAAGTCTTCTAAGAGGAAGAAGATGATGACTTCTAAACCAAAGTTTAAGAAGAAGAAGCCTGAATCATCCACCTCTACACCTCAGGCTGAGTAATATCAACTTGAAGAAATGCATGAAGAGGCAGCCTAATAAACTCCAATTCAAGTGGCTCCTCTTGCAGCTGAGACACCCATCTTATCCTGGACCTTCACTACTAATCCAGAGAGATGGCATGTGATCAGAGATCAAGGTGTTGAGAATATCTATACATGGCAAGACATAATCAACTTACCTCTGCATGATCCCTTTGAGATGAGAAGATATTATGAGAGTCTGAATGATCCTGACCATCTAATGAAGAAGGGTATGGTCATCATTGTGCTGAAGACTACAAACATCTGAAGATCTTCTAAATGTTTTGGTAGCATCAGCCTAGGGGGAGTTTATAAGGATTCCTATAAGTCTGATGCAGCCAAAACATCCAAAGTCTCTCTGCAAGCATGCACTAAAGAACTGAAGTAGAAATGCTTCGGAAGTTTTACACCATGCACTAGAAATATTCTAAGTGTAAAATCTTCCGAAGCCAAGACCAATATCTTCCGAAGCCAAAAGTGAAGTCTTTCAAAGCTTCAAAGACAAAGTCTTTCGAAGCCAAAGAGTGAGGACAAATTTTTTCCAAAGACTTTTAGAGATATGCCTTTATCTGATGTACATTGAGGTCTTGAGTCCATGCTTTCTACTTTATGTACTTTTATCCTTTTTGTAATATATTAGGATGTGAGCTATGGCATGTCATAGTCACAAGTCAAAAGGCAGATCTGCCTTTTGACTTTACATTTGATTTTGTAGTTGTCTAGTCAATTGTATCCAGCTGGCCTTCAAAGTATGGCCGGCTATAGGATGTAGTATAAAGTATCTCAAGTACTTGTAACTTTCTATCGATGGTTTATAACTTGTAATAGAACTTGAGAAGCAATATACAACATTCTTGAAAACCAAATACTTGTGTTGTTTGCAATCTTATTCTGTCTCACAATTACTTGTGTTCTTAGCATCTTTCATTAAACAAGTTAACCAGTTCCCTATTTGATCTGTTAAGTGTTCTAAGCAACTCCCCTCATTGTGTTGTTGTGTTGTAAGTGCATACCCTTCACCGGTCCTTCAGAATCTATGGTAACCTTGTCTTTTGATGACTCTGAAAGAGTCAACATTAAACAAAGGAAACCAGGGCGCCAAGAAACCACAACTGGTGGTGAGGATGAACATACTAGGTATGTTACCTCATCTCCCCGTGATTCTTCTAAAGAAGATGAGGGAAGTATGCAACTCACCATAAGAGACCTACTTTCTAAAGTCTCAAACCTTGAATCCGGGGTTAATAATTTAGAGGATAGGTCTGCTACTCAGCAACTTGAGATTGAAATCTCAGATGCATCACCATTCTTATGAAAATGAAGGAAAGCAACAGACTATTTAGGAGAATGTTCAAAGAGAAAAACATGTGGAGCAGCAAAGCTTAGCCCTTTCTACAAAATCTTCATTATATCCTGCTCAGCAATCAAATGTTTTCCCCGAGCCTCTTCTTATCATCCTTCAAGTGGACCCAAGGATGCTCATCGATCTGAAATGGTTCCTAACCAGATTCCTGATGGGCTTCTCTCTTGAACAACTGAGTCTAGATGTTGATGTGGCATACTTTGGAGCTGAAGAGTTTTAGAGGTTGAATGCACCATCTACTGTCAAAAGAGTTGGTCAACCTAAGTCCACATTAAACCTAAGATTGAATTCGAAGAGGATAGGGGGACTAATGGCCCAGCAACTGAAACAGTTAGGACAGATAGTGCAATCCCACAAACTTACGAAGCTGAAGTCAAAGCTGCGGAAGAAGTATTCCAAACTTCTGAAGCAGAGATCCGAGCTGCGGAAGGGCTGTATTCTCTGTCTGATGATCTAATTATCACAGATGCAATCCTTGAAATGGAATCTGAGGTAAATAGTGAAGACTTTCTCAAATTCCCTCTCACTCAAACCCCATCATCATCACAAGCTCAAATCACCACCCACCAACCTAAAACCTTTGCACAAGAACCTCCGAAGACTCAAGCTTCTGAAGACATTAAAGGCAAAAGGAAGCTGACTGTGGAAGAACTGTTAGAAGAAGAAAGGTTAGAGAAGTATAGGAGAAAAGATAGACTCCCCACTGGGAAGCTTTTAGCTGCAAGTTGCAAAGCAGCTATAGTCAACCAAAAGGCTGTCAACAACCAAGGGAGGGTGGAGGTTATTGACAGGCTTGTCAATCTGGGTGTAACAAGTGAAGATGTTCTCCTCCTACCACTTAAGGAGTTGGTGAAGTTAGAAAAGGCAACCCTCCTGCAGAAAAAAAGAAGCAGCAAGGTTGGTCTTAGAGGAGGAAGAATAGAGAAAGAAAAAGGAAGCTGAGCAACAACTAAGGAATGAAAGGATGGCTTTTCTAAGCTTTAGGGGATTCTCTCTTAAGGAACTAGCTTCTCATGATGATTATATGATTTTATGGCTTTTCAACAAAGAACAAGATCAAATGAACAAAGAGAGAAAGATAGCTTCCAGGGAAAAGCTGAAAGAGAAGAAGAAGAAAGAGGAAGAAGCTCAACTTGCAGTTGCCAAGAAAATGGGAGACAAAGCTTGGATGAAGGGTTATCTCAGCGCCTATGTCTTCTCTGGTAGGCAAGTTGGCCCCATGACTGAGAAGACCCTATAGTGACATGTCAGTGAAATCAAGGCTCACATTCGCTCAGGAAGATGGAAGGAGATGTATAGAAGAATACATGGGATGACTTCCAAACTAGCACCACAACCACAACCTCAATCTGAACCAATCCCTTTCCCTTTCCCCATCAAAACCAAGCCAATCTCTGAGCCATACACTCCTAATCCCACACCATCAGCCATACCCTCTTCCTCACCCATTCCATCATAACAACCACCACCATTGCCTATCCTTAAACCCAAAACACTCCCCAGAATCCAATCATCATCAACCCATCAACAGCCTAAGTCATCCTTTCAATCATCCAAACCTTTTTTCTTAGAAGAATTCAAGAAGATCTAGAGGAAGCTCATCAACTGTACCACTCTGAGCGATTTCTCTTATGAGGAGGGGTCCATCAAACTAACCTTCATTGATGGCTCCTTATGTTCCCTCACAAGAGAATAATTCCTTGATCTGCCTAGAGGAACACTAGACCAGGCACTTAGACTTTTAGCAACCAACTTGGACTCTATTAGGGAAGAAGAGAAGTTGCTGAGAAAAAAACAAGTGACTCTACATGATACTAGGAAGAGTGACAAGTTACTGTCTCAACCCTTTGTTCCTAGAAAAAAAATTGTCCAGTGGAGATTCGAAGACTCTTCTCACAACTTTGTTGTGGAAAGAAAGAATGGTGAAATCAACAGGCTCAATGCCTCTTCTCTGCTACACTTAAGCAGATTTAAAATTGCTGAGTTAGCAGAGAAACCATCCTCCAATCCCTCCAACTCTGAGGTAGCTTCTCACATTAGAAATCATCTGAGCAATCTTCATCTGTCTGAACTGACTGCAAGGACCAAGATTGAAGAAGGGTTGAAGCTGAGAGAGAAAGAAGAAAAGAAAGGGTCAACCACCAAAGGAAAAGCCTTCTTACATATGGTTGAAGGCCCTAAACTGGAACCCATAGTTCAATGGGAGTATGATTACAACTCCCGTCAACTAACTGTCTTCCGAGGGACACAACAAAGGGTACATGTCATTAGAAACAATAGACTGGATCTTTTCTCTACAAATGACTTGTACAAACTTCTCAGCACCACATCTGGTAAGAATAAAGAGACAGATAAGTATCTTCTCTCTTTGGTGTTGAAGGTTTTGAGACGTGGAAACAAATGAGGTTTTGGTAGCATCAGCCTAGGGGGAGTTTGTTGGATCAAGTTAGGCTGTTGCAACCAGAACAAACACTTAGAACATTTTTGGTACAACTAAGAATGAGCTACCGAAGGCAAAAGATAAGCTTCCGAAGGTCAACACTGAAAGAGCTTCCGAAGAGGAACTCTAACTTCCGAAGACAAAGTCTTCCTTCTTTAGAAGTTCAACACTTAGAAGAATTCAAGACAATGACTTCCGAAGCATGAAGTCCTGAAGATCAACTTAAGCCTCTGAAGAAGTTGTTTCTTGTGAAGTATAAGTAGCTTTGGAAGAACTTGTTCTTCCGTAACCAGTTAACCTTCAGAAGAACCTACTATGAACCGGTGGACATATGTATGGTCCCTCTAACACACCACTGCAACCTCTGAGATACTGCATGGTGCTTTCCCATGCCCATGTAGTTGACCATACTTTATTTCATTGTTCATCATTTATTAGTTAGTACAGTTACAAACTTTATTTGGTGACAAGAGGTAAGTCATGGACATGTCATGACTACTAAATCTTAGATTGTATTTTATCTTAGATACCTTACTTCTAGCAATGTAGTATTTGTTTAGTCGTAAGTTTCCAGCTGGTATCAAAGTATAACCTTTGTAGATAGTAGTATATGTAGTTTCTCATTGTAACTCAATTAGTCATGCTTGTAAAATGACTATAAGTTAAAATATAGACCGATTTAAGAGTCAATACTTTGAGCTGAAAAGAATATATACAAGTATCTTGAAAACCTTTCTCTTATGTTTGTTTACTTATTATATTATTATAAACACTTAAGAGATTCTACATCATCAAACCGAGTATGACATAGTGAGTTTGAGTGATTATAATTGTGTTGAGTGACCAAACTCGATCCTGCAATGTGTTTGTCTCTTGATGCTGATCTTGAAGTTGAGGCCTCAGTATATTTCCCAGATTTCAACTGAGCCTTAATCTTTGATTTTGGCGAGGAAGCAACATCAGCCTTTTTAGTAGTTTGTTTCACAACACTACTATTTTTGACTCTTTTAGGATGATTTTGTTTCCTTTTGCGTATTCTATCCTCCTTTTCTTGCTGATTTACATGATCTTTATTGAAAATATAAAAACTAACACCTTGTTTTAATTTTGATGATTGAAAATTTGTTCTGATCTTTGTCTGTTGAATCAAAGGAGTTTTCCCTTTGTTTTTCTATGAAACTTTTTCTGATTTGATTGAATTCTTAGGAGATTTGATCTCACAATCAGATCTGCTTTCAGCAGATGGTTTCACAGGATCTTCAACCTTCTTCTTTTCTTTGAGAATTTTGGAGATGAACTTCACATATGGTACTATTGCCTTGACCGGGCTCCTTGGTTTAATGACATTTGCATACTTGTTTGAGCACTCTTTGATTTTAATGGGATAACCTAACTTGATTTTATCATTATTTGTTTCAATATAAACACCAAGTTTATTTTGAGGATTTGTTATCAGTGACACTACTGATTTAGTTTCAATAGTCTTAGATTCAATTTGCTCAGAAAGAGTGAGTGACTCAGACATGACAGTGTAATTGTCATTGTATGGTGGGGGACATGAATTTTATCCAATCCCAGTTTGTCCTTAGGATCCTTTTATGATTCAAGGATCTCTTGCAGCTTTGCTGAAGACAGTTGAAACTTTTCAAGTTTCACTTTAGTGGCTGATTGCTCACCTTTGGATTGAGTTAACATTTCAGTTAACTTTTCATTTTCAGCTGCAAGAGTATACTTTTCCCGTGCAATTTTTCAATGTCAAAAATTAGTTAATTGATTTTAATTTCAAATATTTTCATTTCATGTTTAAGCATCTCAGATTTTACTTTTTGTTCCTTAATTTGAGCAACCAATTCGTGATTATGCTCACGGTATCCTTGCAATTCAGCAATGCATTTATCACTGCAAAGATTTGATTTTACCTCAGATGGCATAGCAGTTTGGCCATCATTTATGTGAGCCATAAGAGCATGGTTTTGAAATTGAGGCTTCACTTCCTCAGCATACATGCTCCAATCACATACTCCATCTTGTCTGATGACAAGTGCATTTGAAGTAGTTTGGCTGCTTCCATAAGCTTGATTAGTCAGTTGAGGCTGACTTTGGTGAGACTGCTAGCTGATGTTGACTTTGATGTTGATATTGATGTTGATTGTTTGGTCGGAATCTGGAGCTTGGTTGTGATGATGATTGACCATGAGAACTTCTTTGAAATTTGTTGTTATTTCTTCTTGGAGCATTGCATTCCCTTGAGAAGTGGCCTGCCATACCACAGTTGAAACACTTAACCTTGGACTTATCATATCCAAGTTTGGTATTCTCATTTAAACTTATATCTTCCTTGCTTTTCTGAAGAAATTTTTAGACCTCATGGCTATCATAGCCATTTGCCACTATAGATCCATTTCTTTTACATCATCAGGATCCCTCTCTTTTAAGTCTTCTTGGATCAGATGAGCTGAAGTGTGTCTTCTTCCCAATTATGCTTCAAAGCTTGCAACAAAGGCATTATAAGTAGCCTTTTGCTCTTTAGATCTCTGATCTACAGGCATGCTTGAGGGAGTGGCAGTTGTTTGTGATGATGTTGATGGCTTGCTTGTTGATGGAGTAGCAGTGAATCCGGTTGATCTGATTTGATCTCTTGATGAGAGGAAATCATCTTCTTCTATGATGAATGCATTTTCAACAGAGTGAGTTTCTGATGGAAATTTGTATGCCTTAATGACTTGTGGTCCACCAAGGTTCCTGCTCCTTTCATCAAGTTCAAGAGCTTCAATTTTGCAATCATTATATCCATACTTGTGCTTTCCAGATCAAGTGTGTTTTTCAGCATGGTTACATTTTGCTTCCAACTCCCGGAAGACTAGGTAACATCTTTTTGTTCATCTCCTTCTCCTTATAGGTAACCCCTATAATCTCAAGATCATTAACCAACTGCACAAACCAATGCAGTTGTTTTGAGATTGACTCCCCTTTGGAGTGGTGGAAGGTTTCATATTGATTAACCAGCTTTTCTTTGTTGATCTCAGCTACTTCACTGCTTCCTTCACACATAATGAGCAGTGCATCCCACACAGTTTTGTTGTTTCATATTTTTCAAGCCTTTTGAGTACGTACATTGATAAGGCTTGTGTGAGGATGGAGTATGCTTTGAGGTCAATCTTGATCTTCTTATACTCAACATCATCAAGATTTAAGTTTGGATCTTCAATGGGTATTCTTGCTGTTTTGTATTGTGCATCTTGGTCAGCCGTGAGTGCCACATGGATGTAAGGTCCTTTGCATATTCAAATCCAATAATCCAGATCTACACCTATAATATAATTCATAAACCTGATTTTCCATTGCTTATACTGAGATTTGTGTTTAAGCATAGGAGGTTTAGGCGCATGACCAAGTTCAAAAAATTTAAATGAATCCATTGTAGTAAGTTTTTTTTAAATGTTTTAGAGAGGAAATATTGATTTTTAATTCCCGGTAGTCCAAACAATGCAAAGTTCGATTATTGTGATGGTTCTGTGAACAGTAGCAATCTGTTGTGTTTGTGAACACTCCGAGAATGCTATTGTAACTCTATTGTTGATTTTTAGGTTAGAAGTTTTTGATGATGATGATGTGTTAGCTCTCATCTTTTAGTAGAATATGGTATTCAAAGATGATGTTGGAGCATATATTGTCATATATAGTGTGTCTGTCGCTTGTCGAATAGTCTAGGCTTAATGTAATACACCTGATATGATGTAAACACATGAAACTGGGTCATTCGTAGGAGCATATGCGAATGAGACTCAGTCGTGCAACTGAGCCTTGCTAATGGGCCAGTCGTGCGACTGAGAGATGCGATTGGCCATTCGTAAGACTGAACCATAAGTATGGTCTAGTCGCACGATTGAATCATACGCATGGTCCAGTCGTACGATTGAACCATACTCATGGTCCAATCGCACGAATGGGCCCAGTCGCATCTAATATTGGTCGAGGCAAAAAAAAAGAGTCTGGAACTGCTTCTTGCAGAGATTTGAGGATGAGCAAAGCATATTCACCCTGAGGTTCTTTTGTCAAACAAGTTCGATGTATACCCCATTATTCATCGGACTTCCAGAATAGGTGAATGTAATTGGAACACGAAAGAGATAAGAGAAGATGTCAGCAGTCGGTGCTGATTTTGTGGGGTAGTCAGGAGCATCTGACTATTTATGGGCCAATCAAGTTACAGAGAGGATTCTCATTCTTAGGGGGAATTCATGTATAGAGAGATTGAAGATGCAATCAGAAAGTGATGATGTGAGCCGGTTTCTGATGATGAATCTGAGTGCACGCTGATTTGATTGAGATTGTCAGCTGTGGATTGGAACCTTCTACCTTTTGCCCAATACATCGTATGAAGACGCCAAGAGAGCACAACGTTTATATATTGGGATATGCTGAATGTGAGGGGGAATTTCTACAGGTTTAGTATTAATCAGGTTAGCCTGTGTGAAAATTGAAGCATGGAAAACAGTTCATGTCATTATCTGGAAAATCAGTCATATGGGGAATTTGATGCTATGATGGTGTTCTGCAAATAACAAAAGCTATTGTGCCTAAATCATTTTCAGGGAAAGTGTAGCAACATGACAGATCGGCAACATTGGCTAATATGGTTCGTTGATTCTATTGGCAACCCGAGCAAAGATTGCTGTAGATTGTAAGAGGTGATATATACTATTCACAAGCAACGTCCAAAGGGGAATTGGTTGGAGCATATATTGTCATATATAGTGTGTCCGTCACTTGTCGAATAGCCTAGGCTTAATGTAATACACCTGATATGTGTAAACACATGAAAATGGGTCATTCATAGGAGCATATGCGAATGAGACTCAGTCGTGCGACTGAGCCTTGCTAATGGGCCAGTCGTGCGACTGAGAGATGCGATTGGCCATTCGTAAGACTGAACCATAAGTATGGTCCAGTCGCACGATTGAACCATACGCATGGTCCAGTCGTACGATTGAACCATACGCATGGTCCAATCGCACGAATAGGCTCAGTCGCATCTAATATGGGCCGAGGCCTATATATACCAGTTTCAATGTGTAGAGAGTTTAAGGATTTTGAGAGGAAGTCTGCCCGGAGCCTAGGGCTGCCGGATAAGAGGGGAGATCATACTCGATCTCCCCTTGCCAAGAGTCTTGATTCTTATGTTGTAACGAGCTTGTAATCGTTAGGTCTTATCAATGAAACCAATTTTTGATAGTTCGTGTTATTGATTGTCTCTTGGTTTTTCTGTTGTTTATCCTTCCGTCAAGAACATGCTCGTATGTTTACCGATCCAGCGACTTCACAGATGAGTTCTTGGTTCGGGTGCAGTCGAATAGTGAATCCAGTCGATGTTTCATAAAGTTTTCAGTATGAATACATATTAGAAGTTGATGAACTTGCTAATAGTAACTCAATCACCAGATCAATCGAGTTATTGTTCAGATCTGAGCAGATCTGAAGATGAACCGAGAGCCAAGGCTCTAATACCAATTAACTGAGTTGTGAGAATGATATTCTCAGTTGATGTGATTCAACTAAGATTGAATATAATGATTGAGTCAGTAATTATATAGCGGAAATATATAATCACAGATTATTGAATGCTAGAAATACTCATAAATGCTTTGTATTAATGATAGTGAAAAGTTACAATGAATGCTACGGTTTAGCAAAATACAGTAACAAGACACTAATGAAAAATGGTACTGATCGAAGATTTTAATATTCTAATTGTCTCAAAAGTTGCCCAAAAGTAGGGTTTTCTATTCTATATATAGGCTGATAAAAAGCCCTTTACAAAATGACTAAACTACCATGTACTATACATTAGGAAATTAGTCTAAGTACAAAGCCTAATTAGCATTTGCTTCTGTTCATCTGCATTAACTAATGCGGATGTCTTGTTCTTCATCAACATTTCTTTGTGATCTTCAAAATTGGTGTTTGGTCATTAGCATTAACAAATGCGGATGAACAAACACTTATACGTATTTTTTGTTGAACATCCGCATTAGTAAATGCGAATGTACAAATACTTGTCAGCATTTGTTCAGATTGTCCGCATTTGTAAATGCAGAAGAACAAATACTTGTCAGCATTTGCTCAATGGTCGTCCGCATGTACAAATGTGGACAACCGACACTTGCCTTCTTTTTGCAGATTCTTCATCCGCGTATCTTTTTGGACTTAAGCGAGAATGCCAGCAGAACAACCATCAACCACCATTTGAATTGGCATGTATGATCCTTTCAGGGATGAGTTTTTCAAGTGACAATAATTTTTTTTTGATTGACTACATAAGATTTTAATATTGATGGAAAAAATAAACTTACGTTGAAGTAAACAAAAAATGGTAATGGGATAACAAAGAAAATGTGACAGGTTAAGAATATATTTTGTATTTACCTCTTGTGTTTATTTTTTTTAGTTGATCTTGTTAAATTTTTTACCTTTATTTATTTTATTTACCTTAAATTTCATTATTTGTCTAACTTAACATTAAATTTAGTTAACTTTTATCCCTTTGCTTATTTTTATTCATTTATATATGATTATGACACTATAGTTAAAAGTTTATAGTTTCATCACTGAGTACATTATTGATATGTAATAAAATATAAAGTTTGCCAATATGAATGAGGTATGTGATCATCTATAACAACGATGGAACAAGAACACAAATCAATTATCTATTGGTCCATTGTTTACTAATATTATCACTAGCTTTACGGTTACAACGACAAGTGTTTTTTACAACGTTTTATATTGTGTTTTTATTATGACCAACCTAACTAGACCCGAACCAATCCAGAAATATTTATGTTTGGTTTTATGAACTTGGCGCATTTAAAAAACAGTAATCACATTGAAGTTAAATTCCGGATCCGCATGTGCTCATACTTTTCTTGTGGACTTATTATAGATAACATGATAAAGTTAGTTACTCTTTTGTTAATGCGTAAAATCTAGCCCTTCTATCATGAGGTTCTAGGACAACAATAGTCGGGTCATGCTCATGCGGTTCTGGGCGTGGATCATTCATAACATTTCATTCCCTTACAAAATTCAGCATGTTCTCAAGGTGCAAGGTGGGAAAGGTGTGTTCGGGCTAGCATACGATTTCCTTGCTTATTTGGGACAACTAGAGACGGGTCATGCTCATGAGGTTCTGAACGTAGATCATTCATAACATACCTTTCCTTTTCAAAATTCACCATGTATTCAAGGTGCAAGGTAGGAAAGGTCTGTACGATCAGATTCTTGTCTTCCTAAGTGGATTATGTTATGGTCGGAAGATATATCAGATTTCTCGTGAAGATATATTAGAAATTCACAGCAAGTTGGTTATATAGATCTAAATTGGTGTGATTCCTCTACAGAGGCTCCATAAGTCACATCCCACCATAAATATCATTGGAGATGTTGAGACTGAGGTAACAACATGAGGACAAACCCATGAAAAAAATATTTGTCTTCACTCTTGTTTCTTGTCTCAGATTGAGCCTAAGAAGAATGATGAGGGTTTGAAGGATGGAAGTTGGGTTGAAAAAATGCACGAGGAGCTGCTTCAATTTAAAAGGCAAAAGGTTTGGAACCTATGTCCTCTTCATCAAGGAATCCATAATAGGTACCAAGTGGGTTTTCAGGAACAAGAAAGATGATAGAGGACTTTTGATCAAGAATAAGGCAATACTTGTTGTTCAAGGATACACACAAGAAGAGGAGATTGACTACACATATGTTTTTGCTCTGGTAGCAAGACTTGAAGCTGTCAAGATATTCCTTGCTTTTGCTATATCCAAGAATTTCAAGGTCTACCAACTTGATGTCAAATGTGATTTCTTATATGAGGTGATTGATGAGGAGGTGTATGTCAAACAACCACATGGCTTTATAGACCCAGATCATCCTGTTTATGTCTGCAAGCTTGATAAAACTCTTTATGCGCTACACCAAGCTCCAAGAAAGTGGTATGAGACACTATCTAAGTACCTTGTTTAACATGACTACAAGAGGGGTACTGTTGATGGAACACTCTTCATTAAAGGAATATGGAATGACTTGATGCGGGTTTGAGTTTATGTATATGACATTATATTTGGGTCAACTAATCCAAGGCTCTATAAAGATTTTGAGAAGCTGATGATGAAAAATTTGAAAATGAGTGCCATGGGGGAACTCTATTTCTTTCTAGGAATTCAAGTGAAGCCGGTTGACAATGACATCTTCATAAACTAGTCAAAGTATGTACAAGGCATACTTACCAGATTTCATCTGATTGAATGTAAGGCTGCAATGACACCCATAGCCAGATACCATTCCTTTAGAGGTGAACTTGAGGGGGAGTGTGTGGATGTGACATCCGTCACTTTAAGGTCCAACATTTAACGTGTTTGTCCGTCATCTATTCTATGATTGGTCATTCCTCATCTCTATTTGACTCTTTATGTGGATATCATGTGTGCTTATTACCGTTGTGTGTGCATTCGTTATAATCATGTGTTAACCTTAAAAAGACCTTTAAAACTTTCATTTTTGAAAATGTCAGATATATCATTTTATAAATATAATAAATGTTTTTAATATAACCATTTCTTAAGTCATAACAACATTAAATATACTTTTACAATTAATATGAAACATCTAACGAAGTCGTTTTTCAACCGAACAAAATTTGGGAAAACTCGGGGGTTAAGTGCAGGGACTAAACTTGTAATTTTGCAAACTTGGGCTGGGTATAAATACCCCCTTATCAGCCCTAGCATCTCATTATCACCATCTTCTTCATCTTCACCCTCTACACACACAAAATCACCATTCTTGCACCAAATCCAACCCGAGAGGTCTTGTTTTCTTCGTCTTGACACCGTCTACAGCTTAGACTACCCCTTTCTAGCAGGTAGTTGTCTTTGGTTGTCCGTTTTCTAGCCTTTTCACGGCTGTCCAAAACTAGGGTTTTGGGTGTTCGGGTTCAACCCGAACACACAAGGTCGTATGGGTGCGTGTGAGGTCTCTTTGCTTGTGTTTCATGTTTGTGTATGTTTGCTACGTGTTTCTGGAGGTCTTTGTGGTGTAAAACCCGTGTTTAGAGCAGCTCGGGGGTTGCTCATCCCGACCACAGTCGCGATTCTGCAGATCAGGCGACTGGGTCATCCATGCGATTGAGCCGTGCGACTGAGTGGGTCGTGCGACTGGATCATGCGACTGAATCAATCGCGCGACTGAGTTGTGCGACTAGGCATGTCGTGCGACTGAGTTGTGCGACTGAGTGTCTGTGTGCGATTGAGTCATGCGTGCGAATGAGTGTATGCGATTGAGTCATGCGATTGAGTGATTGTGTGCGATTGAGTCAGGTGACCGACTGAATGTGTGCGAATGTGCGTGATTCGCACGACTGGAGTCCAATCGCACGAATGAAGGTTCAGTCGTACGAAAGTAGCTAATTCGCACGATTGAAGGTTGATTCGTGCGTATGGAAGTTGAGTCGTGCGATTGGGTGTTGTGTGGTACGACTGAATGCCAGCCATACGAATGAAGACCCAATCGTACGAATGAAGCTGATTCGCACGATTGAGGGTTGATTCGCACGAATGGAGGTTGAGTCGTGCGTCTGACCTTGTTATGCGACTGAAATTGTTGAGTTTGATCCCTTGTGCGTGGTGTGAGTATGTCGTGTGGTGTTGAGGTAACACTAACACAATAATGCCATTGTTCGGCCACAAAGATTAAAGTCAACGTGAGAAAGGGCACAGAAACTATTTTGAACAAATTGAACTAACGCTTTACAACGATCAAATTGACTTATAACTATTGACACTTATTCAATGCTTCTTCAATAACAACGAGACTTTTACTTAAATATCATCATTAATGGCGACAATGTCTTGTACTTGGATCTACATAGGATCTAGTACGTGTGTCAGTCTGTGTGTGTTATACGCGACCCAGCCGATACGACCCGAACCGACCCATCATTATTGCGCGCTTATACGTATATCATATCATTAATGCTATACAATAACTGTCAATAGGTGTTTGACTTTATTTCCATTCTACATTTGGGATACATCGATCATACATACTTACCACCTAACAAGTGAGTTTCGTGGCCCCTTTTTACGCTTATACAATATTTCAATCATTTACAAATTGGGGGAAAAGTATGCTTACACATTTCAATGTTGTACAACTTATATACATTTTACATACAAGGAATCAACGTGATACTGTGTTGCAAGTACTATTTGATACATGCTTGGGTCTGCTGTGTGGTTCTATCTTTGCAACTATTTAATTCCAGTGTGGGAACCGACGGTTAGGTATTGGTAGTACTACTGGGTTGACACCCCCACCCTCGTTCGATGGTATACTAGTTGGTACCATCAGTGGCCAGGAACGGGCCCTTGGTTGAATATATGCCGACAATTTCTTTGTGTACGTCGCTAGGTTTGGTTGCAAAGCTCATGTCATGTGATATTTACTTGTGTATATAACTGTATTCACGGTATTCCGACGCGCTTACTTATTACAGCATCACTTACATTTTTTATTACATAAACCTGCGAGCTCACCAACAATTATGTTGACCGTTTTAAGCATATCTTTTCAGGTGATCATGCAAGTCCAGGAATCTAGGTGTGCTGCCTTAGTGGAGACCCTAGGATGCATTTTTGGGACTTAGCTCATGTTTTGTTAAACAATCTTTTGAACAATGTTAACGCTTGTAAACAATTATCAACTTTTGAAACTTGTTCCCGGGTTGTGGGAATTAACATTTACAATTTCATCTTTATGTGAATATGTGTTATCATTATCATGTTGCTTATGGCTATGTTGTCGTGAACATTGACTAAACACGACACAAGTCCCCTTGTTGTCGGGTGTCGTCATGACATGCATGTCATCATTTATTTTTATTGCTCTCTATCGCTTACCATGTGTTATGATGATCCCGGTCTCGTTACATCCCCGTGTTTCCGCTTTTAGCGGGGGTGTGACAGTGGATGAACATCTCTATAGGACTATGATTGGGTCTCTATGTACCTCACAACTAGCAGGCCTGAGATCATGTTTGCAACATGTATTTGTGCAAGATATCAAGCCAAACCCAAGATGTCACACCTAGTTGCTGTCAAGAGGATTCTTAGATATCTAAAAGGTTCTCCAAAACTAGGCCTTTGGTATCCAAAGAATTCTTACTTCAATCTGTATGCTTATACAGATAGTGACTATAGTGGTTGCAACATGACTACAAAGTATATACATCTAGGGGATGTCAATACCTTGGTGGAAGGATAGTCTCATGGCAATGTAAGAAACAATCCTCTGTGTTTACATCAACTGCTGAAGCTGAATTCATTGTTGCTGCAAGCTGCTGTGCTCAAAGAGACTCCCATTCATATAGACAACAACAGTGCTATCTTTATTACAGAGAATCATGTGCATCACTCATTGACAAAATACATCAACATCAGGTATCATTTGATTAGAGGTAATTCTGAAAACGGATTGATCAAACTAGTCAAAGTTAATACAAATGAACAATATGCTGATTTGTTTACAAAAGCTTTTGATAAACAGAGGTTTAAATATCTTGTGTTAGCTATTGGCATGATTAACTTGAGTAGTTTTTTATTAAAGTAAACTCAAGATTATTTTTGAATATGTGTGTCATAAGTTGTCTATATAATCACGTATGTAAGCCCAGTTTAGTTTGGAAGAAAACTTTTCAAAAGATATTCCTTAGAATTTTGGAAATTTTAGACATATTTTCTCTCAGAAGACATTAACTTGTTTTCGGAAGAACATTATGTCTTCAAAACAAATAACTACTTATAAGATATTTACCTTTGAAAGAAATTCTGCTATATCTTTTGAAGTTTGAATGAGCTTCTAAGTACTTGAATTTTTTTGAAGGATAATTTTCTTCAGAAAGCAATCATGCCTAGGAAGCTATCACACCCTCAAAATCCACGTGCGGAGTTTTACCGCGAGGCGTGTGAACAAACCAGGATCACAGTCAATAGTTACTCAGAACGACTATATATGCCATGATTAAAATAAAACAACCAAAGTTCAACTTTAAATTGTGCGGAAGCGTTTTGAAAACAACTCAAATAAATAAAAGTATAACCATGGCAAAACATGTGCCAACCCAAAAGAGTAAACCATAATCATTAAAATGCTAAATGTCTTGAAACCGAGTTTTAGTATGCAAGTGAACCGTGGAGTGCTCCTAGAGGCAAGCAGCTAATGACCTGAGAATAGCATACTAAAATGTCAACACAATGGTTGGTGAGTTCAAGAGTTAATATTCAAACATAAACAGTTTAATAATCGAGATATACTAGTAGTGCATTGCAATAGATAACTAGTCTATTAACAAATAAATATTAATGCATAGTGATTTCGCAATTGAAGCTGACTGTGTTACGTTGTTGCCTCCTGTCACGACTCAACAGGTCGTGACAATGATCAATAGGACAAGTTGCACCCGGTTGACCTCGAGTCACACAGGTGGGGCTCGTCAGACCCAGTAGTACTACCCAAATTTCCCCGCTATTCAATATTAACAATTCGAAAGTGCGAGGACTTTCCCATGATAAACAACACTATATTAATATTATGCACAACTAAAAATAACATAAAGCGTTTGTAGTTTTACCAATATGCTATCTCCCCCAAAAGAGATTATGTAAAGAGTGGGGCATGAACTCACCTGATATGCGTATAGATACTTAGAGTTTGACTTGGCAGACAGAGTGAACAGACAACCCTCAGAGGTTACCTAGATCATATAAGTATATGAGTACGTGCAACAGAGAATATGTGAAACCCTAAGTACACTACAACCAAAGACTCAGGTTTCAGAAAATAATACATTTGACTCAGTTGACCCGTTTGACCCGTTGGTGACTTTATGTGTTTTAACCCATTTAAACAACCATACACATATATCATACAAGTTTAACATTCAAATGCTTCATGAGTATGCTACATCATCCAGGTGCATCACATAGATTATCATGCAACCAAGTATCATACAAGTCATGCGAACCTAAACATTAACATGTCCACTAATTACAACCTAATTAACATGTCACACAAGGATCAAATCACGCACCACATGCCATGTGAAGCCACTCACGACTTCACACCTAAACCCTACCAATCCTATTAAGTAGGGGCCTCAGATTCACACGCGTGTATGATGATCACATTCACATTCACTAACTATTTCATACATTCAACATACATCACAACAATCAATTTCCAATCCCAAGCATGATATCTACTACTAATCCACATCAACATTATACATGCTCATTAAAATACTAACACCACTCATGATTAACCAAACATCTCATACAACAATATTAACATGTTCCAACCACATTAGAATTCATCTATGAACTTACTAACATGCTCCTAGCATCTCAAACATGATCAAACCATCATCTTTCACATGTTGCAAAAATAAAGTTTCCCTTTTGGGAAAGCACATCCCAAAACCTATTAAACATCCTATACATTCATGAATTCATTAATAATATACCAATTCAAGCTCATATCAACATCTATGCATGATCAACAACATCCAAACATCATAATCCATCAATTCATATCCTAAAAAGTTACCATCTTTAGTAAGGTATGAACTATAGCATGTGTTCTTGAATTCTCAATGCTCACAACAACAATCTAACATCTAATCATCACCATGAACACATCCATAACATCAATTCATCACCAATTCAACATTACATGCAAAATAAAGTTACTATTCTTAGTAACCTATGAACATCAACATCAATTCACCAATCTCTTGAAAAAGCAATGTAATCTAGCATCCATACAATCTATTAAACATCAAACATTCATCAAACAATCATCCATCATGCATAATCATGCCATTTTCGAACTAGGGTTTGTACAACACCAAAGATCATGATCAATCCACTAGAAACATACAATTCATACATAATCCACGTTTAACAACATGTAAATAACCTAACTAACGAATTAACAACATCAAACAACATCCAAATCGACTCCATGAAGACCAAATCGCGACTTTAGGTTCGGCCAACAACAAAAACTCACAAAAACATGAAAAATCTAACCTTTAAACACGAGTTAACTTGCAATTGATGATTCCTATGTGTTGTAATCCTTGAAATCGACCAAAACCGAAGCACAATGATTGTTTCTTGATCAAAATCGCAAAGAGAGGGAGAGGGTGAGGGTTTGCGGCCGATTGGGGTTTTGGGGATTAGGGTTTGTTAATTTTGTTAAGTTTTAGTTTAGTTTTAGGTAATTACACTTAACCCCTTTATTTTATATTTTATAAAACTATTCTTTTTAAACACTTTTTGAAAGGTTTTAACTTAATAATACCAACATTATTAATCAACAATAATAATATTTACATTATTTTCACAAGTCACAAGATAGGCAATTTAAATATACGCGTTTCCACGTTACGCGATAAAATTCACCGTTAACATTTAAATTGTGTAAACACATAAGCATAACACAATAATCACATAATCAATTAGATTATCAATAATGTAACATTATTAATTATTATTAGGCCACCAACGTTAAATGACAACTAGTGTGTGCTCACGACACGTGTATGCAAGACTTAACGAAACTAACGGAGTTTGGTAACGGAAATTTACCGGATGTCACATTATCCCCATGTTGAAAGAATTTTCGTCCCGAAAATTGCGTTACATGGTGAGAGTGTTCCATCACTGGTCTACTGTATTGGCACACAGAAATCGAAATCGAGTGAGTTTTAGATGAGTTGTCACATCATCCCCATGTTGAAAGAAATTTCGTCCCGAAATTTAAATCAATACCTTCGTCTGCTGGCATTGTCTTCTCGAATAGATGAGGGTACTTAAGCTTCATTTGGTCTTCTCGCTCCCATGTGAATTCCGGTCCACGTCGCGAATTCCAACGGATTTTGACAATAGGTATCTTGCTTTGCTTAAGTGTTTTCACCTCACGGTCCATCACCTCAACTGGTTCTTCAATAAAACGTAGTTGCTCATCCACTTGAACCTCTTCTAGTGGTACGACCATCGTTTCATCAGTTATGCATTTCTTTAAGTTTGATACGTGAAATACATCATGGATTCCACTTAGCGAATCAGGTAGGGCTAGACGATAGGCCACTGGACCTATTCTTTCCACTATTTCAAATGGTCCAACGTACCTCGGGTTTAGCTTCCTCGCTTGCCAAACCGAACTACGCCTTTCCATGGTGAAACTTTCAACAAAACCTTGTCACCAACCTGAAACTCTAAAGGTTTCCGTCTCTTATCAGCATAACTCTTTTGTCGGTCTCGCGCTGCAGCCATACGGTTCCGTATCTGTACGATCTTCTCGGTTGTCTCATGAATTAACTCGGGACCTGTTAGCTGACTATCCCCAATTTCTGCCCAGCAAACCGGTGATCTACATTTTCTCCCATACAACGCTTCGAAAGGTGCTGCTTGTATGCTAGTATGATAACTGTTGTTATAAGAAAATTCCACCAATGGCAGGTGAATTTCCCAGTTATTCCCGAAATCAATTACACAAGCACGTAGCATATTTTCAAACGTCTGTATGGTATGCTTACTCTGGCCATCCGTTTGCGGGTTATAAGCAGTACTCATATCTAAGCGTGTACCCAAAGATTTCTGCAATGATTGCCAGAAGTGTGACGTGAAACGAGCGTCGCGGTCAGAGATAATTGAGATCGGTACACCGTGTCTGGAAATGATCTCCTTGAGGTACATGCGGGTTAATTTTTCCATTGACAGTTTCCTTTATTGCAAGAAAATGAGCAGATTTTGTCAATCGATCCACAATAACCCATATCATATCACAACCAGTACTAGTCCTGGGTAGCTTGGTAATAAAATCCATGGAGATTTGTTCCCATTTCCACATCGGTATCTCGGGTTGCTGCAATAGTCCGGATGGTTTTTGATATTACACCTTTACCTTCGAGCAGGTCAAGCACTTGCTCACATATGTAGCCACATCCGCTTTCATGTTAGGTCACCAATAGTGCGCCTTCAAATCATGATACATTTTATCGGATCCAGGATGTATAGAATACTTAGATTTGTGTGCCTCACTCATAACCAGGTCTCTCAGATTTCCATAGGCAGACACCCAAAGTCTATCCATGAAATACCGAATTCCATCCTCCTTCATCACCAGCTGTTTATCCATTCCTCTCAACGACTCAGAACCAATATTTTCTGCTTTTAAAGCTTCTATCTGTGCCTCCTTAACTTGTTCAGGCAGTTGCGTACTGATAGTAAGCTGTAAAGCTCGCACCCGTCTGGGTTTAGCAGTTTCCTTCCGGCTTAAGGCATGAGCAACCACATTCGCCTTTCGCGGATGGTATTTAATAGCGCAATCATAGTCGTTTAGCAGTTCCACCCAACGTCGTTGCCTCATATTCAATTCCTTTTGCTCAAAGATATGTTGAAGACTCTTGTGATCGGTGTAGATAGTGCACTTGGTACCGTACAAGTAGTGTCTCCAAATCTTTAAGGCAAAGACTACTGCACCCAACTCTAAGTCATGAGTAGTATAGTTCTTCTCATGAACTTTTAATTGTCTCGAGGCGTAGGCTATCACCTTGTCTTGCTGCATTAAGACACAACCCAATCCTTAAATGGATGCATCACAATACACACACGAAGTCATCTATCCCCTCTAGCAGTGCATCGGCGCGGTACAGAGTTTCTGCTTCAATGATTGAAAAGCCGATTCTTGGCTTTCACCCCATATGTATGTAGTCCCTTTGTGAGTCAAAGCTGTGAGAGGTTGTGCGATCTTAGAGAATCCCTCTATAAATCGTCGATAGTAACCTACTAATCCTAAGAATTGTCTTATTTCACTCGGCGTTTAGGTGTGGTCCAATTCTTGATCGCCTCAATTTTGGCAGGATCAACATGTATCCCTTTCTCATTAACAATATGACCTAGGAATTGTACTTCTCGTATCCAAAAGTCACACTTAGAGAATTTGGCGTACAGCTGTTCCTTTTTCAGTAGCTCTAAGATCATTCGTAAGTGCTCTTCATGGTCTTCCTTGGTCCTGGAATATATCAGTATATCATCGATAAACACAATGACAAACTGATCGAGGTAGGGTTTGCACACACGGTTCATGAGGTCTATGAACACAGCAGGTGCATTTGTCAACCCAAAAGGCATGACCAAGAACTCATAATGACCGTAGCGGGTACGAAACGCGGTTTTGGAAATGTCTTCTTCGCGGACTCTGAGTTGATGATAGCCAGATCTCAAGTCAATCTTCGAATAGTAACTTGATCCCTGGAGTTGGTCAAACAAGTCATCGATACGAGGAGGTAGAGGGTGTCGGTTCTTGACTTTACTTTATTTAACTCCCTATAGTCAATACACATTCGAAACGTGCCATCCTTCTTCTTAACAAACAGAACAGGGGCTCCCCAGGGTGATGTACTAGGGCGAATAAAGCCGTTATCTAATAGCTCCTGGAGTTGTGACGACAACTCCTGTAGTTCGTTCGGTGCTAATCGATAAGGTGCTCTAGCAATCGGGGCTGCGCCGGGAGGTAGCTCAATTTGGAATTCCACTTGACGATGAGGTGGTAATCCAGGAAGATCCTCTGGAAACACCTCTGGAAAGTCGCGCACTACGGGAATATCCTCCATTCTCCTTTCCTTCGCTTGCTTATCAGTTACAAGTGCTAGAATAGCACACGACCCTTTCGTAGTAACTTTTGGGCTTTCATGAACGAGATGATGCCTATCACAGCACCACTTCTATCACCTCGGACTGTCAGAATTTTGTCATCAACAGGAATTCGTATGATCTTCTCATGACATATAACTTCCGCTTGCTTGCTAGAAAGCCAATCCATGCCTATCACAACATCAAAACTCCCCAGCGTAACAGGCATAAGATCTATAGCGAAAGTATGACCAGCAAGCTCTATCTTACAGTCTTTAAGGATATGCATTACGTGAATCTGTTTACCGTCAGCCAATTCTACGGTGTATTTAGATTCTAGGGCAGGAGGGTATATCACTTAAAAGACTACGAATTTTAAGGACACGAAACTCCTATCAGCTCCAGTATCGAATAGTACCGTAGCAAAGCAACCATTAACAGAGAATCTACCAGTAACAGTTGTAGGATCATTTAGAGCCTCACCTGAGCCAATGACGAAGGCTCTCCTTTTGCTCCATCCTTATTACCTCCATTACCATTGCCATTCCCACCGTTGTTGTTACCATTGTTGTTGTGTTATTGTTGTTGTTGTTGTGGCATTTCCATTGTTGTCATTTCCATTTCTCCTTAGATGTTGTGGCAATTTCGCTTGTAGTGCCCTCTTTTCCACATTCAAAACAACCCTTAGGAGTTTCCTGAGGTTGTTGTGTCCTCCTAACCAGCTCACCACGGCAATCCTTCGCGGCGTGTCCAATTTTACCACAACGCTGGCATTTGAAGCTATCACATCTCCCACATGATGATAGTTGCACAGGTTGCACTTAGGGTGTCTACCACCATAACCATGGGTCCTTGATTAGTTGCAGTCGTTTGGTGGAAGTTACGATTGTTGTCGAACCTCCGTTGCTATTGGACCGGTTGTGTTTGCGCTGAGTTGAGGTTGACCGTCAGAAGATGATGATGCTTTGGTGTTGCTAGTACTATCCCACTTTCTTTTGTTATCGGGCACGCTTGCCACTGCGCCCCGCTTGGGTAGACGTCCTTGTTCCACGGCTTGGTCAGTTAGCTTATGGGCTAATTGAATGGCTTGCTGTATGGTGGTTGGATTAGAAGCAGTTACCATACTCTGAATTTCGGGTACAAGTCCCCGTATGTAATGCTCGATCCTTATATGCATCTCATTTACCATTCCCGGGCATAGTGTTGCTAGCTCGTGAGTTCTAGTGGTGTAAGCCTCGATTT